>PVLA01001152.1:0-397066 GCA_004027455.1 Hydrochoerus hydrochaeris | reverse complement strand
AGGAAAAGGTTATTTGGTATAGGACACAGAAACTGAATGGACTTGAATACATGAAATATAATAAATGTTATATTATTTTAACCTACATGTAATTATTATGCTATATATTTGGAGCATGACTAAGTTATGCACATGTGTAATTCTCATTACTTTAGATGGTGAGTCATGCAAATACCTAAACCATAATAGGTATATTTTACATATACTTCATAACACTTCTATAAACTCAAAGTTCTCTGAAGAAGTAGGGATTATGTTCAAGATCCTCAGTCATTTCACTCCCAGCTGACAAGAATCTTGAGATTGTGGACAGTGTAATGCAATTGCACCAAAATTATCTTGGGCTATACTGGTCATTTTAGTAGCCATTACTATTAATTTATGTATCTGATATAGGGGCAACCCACTCAGGATCCCTTCTGTCTCTCTTCAGACAGAAGCTTCCTTTCTCTCAATAAATATATTCTACTCTTCACCTCCATTGTTCCTAAAATTCATTCTTCAATTTTAGATAACACGAACTCACAGACATAGTAGGTTAGGCGTTTCATTCACCTATATCATTTGGAGGTCTTCCACCGAGATCACAGAGCAGAGGTGAGAGTTTGCTTTTTGTTTCATAGACTCTGGACTGGGACTCGTTTAGGTAACAAATTTTTATGCTTCAAATTTTGCTTTGTCTTTGCCAGTTGTTTATAATTTGTTGTGATAATTGCTTGCTATTTGCCCATTGTTTTTAATTGCTTTGTCTCGTGTAGTTCATTAAAATAATGTAAATCTAAGTTAAAATGTGAAATTTGTAAGTTATGATATTTCTTTAATGGTATATTATTATTGTTCTTATACAAGTTAAATTTAAATTGGTTGCTAAAGTTACTGGTATTCCTTGCTTGATTGTATTTAGACAACAGCATTAAAAAAGATATTAGAATACCTGACAGGCTCTACTGTAAACGTCTGTAAAGTGGTTCTCTTAAATGGAAATCTAGCTCAGACTTAAAAATATACATGCCTAAAATAAAAAACTGGGACTCCTTCCACCATCAGGACTTGGAGGACAGGTTTCACTGAGACAGACTGGCTCTGATCCTCCTCTGTACTCTAGAGGAAATGTCAGGCCTTTTCTGCCTCAGATTCCCACCTTTGACTTTACTTCTTTGTACTTTCCTTATAGAGGCATGTAAAGCCAGAAAAAAAACTCTAAACTATTCAAACCTTTAGCTTCTTAGTTAAGCCCATAGAAAATGAGCATTTGCTAATGCCAAAGACAGGGAAGCATCTTAGATAAAGGACACATACCCTGTCTCTGGGTCAGATGAGACATGATCGGAACTGTGCCCATCCAGGAGAACACACATAGGAGCCATATCCCAGCTCAGTGCTCTGGAAAAATCTCCTTTGGAGATTAAACCTGAGACACAGTGGGGAGAACTGGCTTCCATGTGACAGTGGAAGAAGCTATCCCTGGAAGCAGCACATGTAGGGGACCTAAACACATTACAATAAGGAGGCTCTTCAATCTCTCAAGTTGTGGACTTTAACATCTTTATTGCAAATTCATAGAGCAGTAGGTAGTGATCTTGCTCAGGCTTTTAACTTTCCCTTATAGATTTTGACAAACAGTGGTTACTCTGCCAGCTCTTGCTCTTACAGCAGCTGCCTCCCTCAAAAGCAGAGAACAGGTTTCCCTGGCATCTGTTTGGTGAAACCTCATTGAAGCCAGTGATCTGAAAAGCTGACCAGACAGACAGCTGGATTCCTTTCTGGAAACTGCTCTCTGGTTAGGAGCCTATAGAAACTGAGGACTGAGGGTTCCTGGCGAGGGCAACTCTTTGGCGGACACCCAAAAGTTTCTCAGTGAACATTTGCTCATGACCACTGAAAATCTAGTTTTCTATTGTCTTTATTTCTAAACTTTTCAGTGGATTTTCAAAATCACTTAGACTACCTTCCTCCACCTTCAGAGATAAGTTGGAGGTAACTTTCAACAGTTTACACTTCACAGCAGGTAGTAGGAAAGGATTTGCATTTTTGCCTTAGGTATATTAATTAAGAGTAGGCTTTTCTGTGTGCCTAAAAAGTTGATGTGTCTTTTTCTAAGGTCAAATGTGACTGCTAGATAATTTGTAAATTTAACCTGTGAGCTTCAAAGATATAAAAACTTAAATAAAGTACAGCCTTATCCTGTTACTAGAAAAGGTTACTGAGGTAATTAAGTAGGAGACAAGTGGCTGGAGACCCCTTTGCTCAGTGCACCTGGCAGGGCTCCTCCAGTCAATTGTTCTACTTAGCTCTAGAGAAAAGGAAAAAACATCCTACTTCCAACTCACCTTTTAAAATAAGCAAAGTAGTTTATTATGATGTTCTTTTACAACTAAAATCATATTGTAAAAAAAAGGAAAAATGGATAGAACTACAGTATGTTAAAATTTTCTTTGTGTTAAAAGATAATTCTTATCTATGGTCCAGGTATAATTATAATCCTTGTGAGACCATTCATAGGTCTGTTTCTCTCAGCGACTTAAAGCAAACTAAGCTAGAACTAGGAAAATTTTCAGATGATCCTGACAAGTACATTGATGTCTATAGAGAACTTACTCAGGTATATGAACTAGATTGGAAAGGTGTAATGTTACTCTTAAATCAGACATTGACTTCTAGTGAGAGAGAGAGAGCGAGAGAGAGACAACATTATAAGCTGCCATTGCCTTTGGAGATGAATATCATATCATTACTTTTAGAAGGCCAGAAGATAGACAGCCAGAGGAACCACTGGTTCCCACTGGGATACAGCACCCCAAGTGGCCTGCCAATAATACAGAACATTGGAACAGGAGACATTTTCAAGTGTGTATTCTTGAAGGTCTAAGAAGGACAAAAACCAAGCCTTCTAGTTATTTTAAATTGCCAGCTATTTCTCAGGAAAAAGGTGAAAACCCCTCTGACTTCTTAGTTCATTTATCAGAGACAATAATAAAGCATATGTCTATGGATCCTGATTCAATAGAGGGACAAATTTTGCTTAAAGATAAGTTTATTACACAGTCAGCCTCAGATACTAGAAAAAGCTACAAAAGATGGCTTTTGCTCCAGATAGTTCACTTGATACTTTAGTAAAAGTTGCCTCCTCAGTATTTTATAACCATGATGAGGAGATGAAGGAGAGGAAACAAAGAGACCGAGAAAAAGCCATGCTTTTGCTGCAGCTTTAAGAAAAACAGACCTTAAGTCTGATTCTCTGGCTCCAAGAAGAGCTCAATGACAATTTTTCTACTATCACTGCCACAAGCCAGGTCACCTTAAGAGGGATGGCACTCAGAAGCCTCCTGGGCCATGCCCCAACTGCAAAGGTGGCCACTGGAGGTAGGACTGCCCTCTGAGGCCAAGGCCCCAGGGTTCAGACCCACCCTATCAGTTGGCCCAGCAGGACTGAAGGGCCCCAGGGCACTAGCTGCCCTCTCCTTCTGGTCGGACTGTCATCTCCACAGAGAAGCCCTGGGATTCATGACTATAGAGGGAAAAGAAACCAGCCTGTTGCTGGATACTAGCACAAGCTTCTCAGTCCCTCTTTTCAATCCTGCCCTTCCTTCTAGTCACCACACCTCAGTGAAAGGAATCACTGGCCAGGAGGTAATTCGGCATTTTTCACAACTCTTAGGCTGTAACTGGGATGGTTTTCTTTTTACACGTTCATTTTTGATTATGCCTGAAAATCCAGTTGCCCTCTTAGGAAGAGATATTTTATCATGTCTAAATACTGTGATATATATGCACCCAGGTGAGGTACGCTGCCTTCCCCTCATGGAGACAGAAATAAATCCTGAAGTCTGGGCAACTGAAGGTAGAATATGTAGGGCAATAAGAGCCGCCCCAATACAGATACACCTTAATACAGATACTATTTTTCCTCATCAATGACAATATCCTTTAAGACCCAAAGTTAAGAGAGGATTAATACCTATAATTGATAATCTAAGGGCACAAGGCTTACTTAAGCCGTGTAATAGTCCATGCAATACTCCAATCTTGGGAATTCAAAAACCCAATGGGGAATGGAGGTTGTTACAGGACCTTAGATTGACAAATGATGCAATAGTACCCATTCACCCAGTGGTACCCAATCCATACACTCTGCTTTCTCAGATCCCAGAAGATGCCAGTTGGTTTTCAGTGTTAAATTTAAAAGATGCCTTCTTTTGTATTCCTTTACATACAGATTCTCAGTTTCTTTTTGCTTTTGAAAATCCAGAGGACCAAGCAGCTCAATTAATGTGGACTGTGCTCCCTCAATGGTTCAGAGATAAATAGTCCACATCTTTTTGTACAAGTGCTTTCCCATGACTTGGCATGTTTTGAGTTTTCCCAGGTCACAATCTTGCAAAATATTTAGGACTCATTATATCCAAAGGAACCCAAAGGCTAGGAAAAAAAGGATTAAACCCATTCTCTCCTCTCCACAGTCCAAAACTCTAAAATAGTTAAGGGGATTCCTAAGAGTTACAGGCTTTTTACTGCCTTTGGATACCCAGATATGGAGAGATTATACAACCCCTCTATCAATTTATAAAAGTGACCCAAAAGACAGGTACCCATATTTTATGCTGGGAACCTGATTTCCAAGCTGCATTCCAGAAGCTTAAACAAGCACTTCTGAGTGCCCCTGCCCTGAGTCTACCATTTCAATTTATATGTAGATGAGAGGTGAGGCATGGCTTTGAGAGTGCTTATGCAAAATCTTGGATCTGCTAATGACCTATAGGGTATCTAAATGACTTTAGGAAAAGAGCAAAGGGATGGCCTGCTGGTCTTAGAGCTGTAGCTCTCTTATTGCTAGAGGCAACCAAGCTGACTTTAGGCAAAGATCTCATTGCATTGTATCTCACCATGTGACAAGACTCCTTTCTTCCAAGTGAAGTCTATGATTGTCCAACAACTGACTTCTTAAATACCAGGCTCTACTTCTAAAAGGACCAGCCATTCAAATAAAGACATATTCTTCCTTAACTCCTGCCACTTTCTTGCCGAACAGGGGGAAGAAATTGAGATTGATAAACCTGACTGTGAACAGGTAATTCTTCATATGTATACAGCCAGAAAAGACTTATTAGACACCCTTCATACTGACCTAGAATTAACCCTCTTCTGTGATGGCAGCTCCTTCATGGAAAATGGAAAAAGGCAAATATGCAGTGGTAACTTTACATCATATACTTGAAAGCGCCTCACTTATGCCTGGGACCAGTGCTCAGCTAGCAGAGCTCATAGCTCTGACCAGAGCCTTACAACCTAGCAGGGAACAAAAGGTCAATATTTATACTGATTCTAAGTATGCTTTCCTAGTATTACAGGCTCATATGTTTTATTACAGGCTGTCCTTCAAAATCAGATGACATTAGATGTTCTAACAGCAGCACAGGGAGTCACTTGTGCACTTGTGAAAACTGAGTGCTGTGTATATATTCCTGATTCTTTTGCTAATGTCTCAGTAGCTATTCAAGAACATTAGACAATAAATTAACAACATGTCAGACTCTGAGATTCCCTGGACTTTGTCTTTCTCCTGCTTATGGAAAGCTATTACTAGTTCCTCTTGGTGGAAATCTTTGTTAACTATACTCATAATTGTCTTATTAATTCTACTCTTTGGCCCATGCATACTTAACTGTTTCTTTGGCTTTGTCTTCCCCAGACTTAAGGCTGTGTGTGTACCCAAGATGAAAATGCATGGTGTCTATCGAGGGTCTTTAGACAGGATCTCAATGGAAGTACCTCTGACTGCTGTTCAAACACTGTGACTCTCTTCAGCTTGAAACAGCTAGATTGGTCTTCTGCCCCTTTCCCCTCATGGCAGTTCAGGTTACTTCTTCAGAGGGGGGAATGTTATAGGCAGCTGAGCCAGTTAGAATTATTATAGGCAGTCAGACAGGGCTAGACCCTCAAAGAAGCTGGCACAGAGGACCAGACGTCTGATGACCTTGGAGGACATACACACCTCTTGCTGGAGGCCAGATCTCAAGACAAATGATCAAAAAATGCATCTACATCCTAGAGATTCATATTCTAATTAGTACCTTCTCACCCTAGAGCCACTATCCCATCCCTCTGGGGTAAAGGTCACAACCCCAAGAGTGCCCGCTTTCTACGAGACTTGCTTTCCCATTTATCCCTAATGTAATCAATTTTACCTGAACTATTGATCTTACTGGCTAACTATAGTTATGTCCCACTTTATGCCCATCTGCCTTGTGAGTTCCCTGTCTTTCTCCACCTTGAACCTATGGTCTTACTCTATAAAAGTCCTTGAAAATACAGAGTCCTGGGCAACCCTCTTGGGACCCCCTTCTGTCTGTCTTCAGACAGAAGCTTTCTTTCTCTCAATAAATATATACTACTCTTCAAAAAAATTATGTATCTGATATAAGGCTTCATATCTGACTACAAGGTAAAATTTATAGAATGTATTTCTAAGCCTAAATGACCTTTAGCTTCTGTCAACTTTAAAGCTAAGAAATCTATAAAGCAGCATATTAAAAATATAAAAAAGATCCTTGATCTGTATAGTTTGCTACTTAATACTCTTTTTTTTTTTTTGGTACCAGGAATCAAACTTGAGACCTTGCACTTACCAGGCTTGTGCTTATGCCACTGAGCTAAATCTCCAGCCCTCCAAAGTACTTATTAAATGTTTGGGTTTATGACTTTCTTTGTTCAATGACTGTAAAAATTCATGTCAACTCTTCCAGGCAGAATGTATTATGCAAGTTGCCTTGAATCTATGTTCCTGGGCCATCTTCACCTGTATTTCACTCAAAATAAATAACTTCTTGTTTCCTTTAAGTTAGAAGACTCATATTATGTCAACATCTCACATATACATTCTTCTCTGAAGTCTAAAATCTAGTAGTTTCCCATTGTAGCTCTGGAGCATAAATATTGTCTTAAAGATCTATCTCTTCTGCGCCTTCAATTTAATAGTCATGAAATAAAAAGAATAGAAGGAATTGCATTGATTATCATGAAAGGAAACTGCAATTGTAAACAAATATTAGCATTAATATCACTACAAAGGCCTCCCTATTCTTCAAGGATTTAATCAGATTTGTTCTGTGTTTGAGATATGTACATTTTATAATTTAAACCTCTTTTCAGCTGCTCGTTAACTCAGAAATTGTCTAATAGGGTACAGTATGACCACACCCACAAAATATTTTATAAATATAGGATAACAGGGGAAGGACACGCTAATGATGAGCCTCTGCAGCCAACATCTCAGTTCACCAGTTCAGGATGGCTAATAAGGAGAAATCTAGGAGAATAGAGAAATAAGAACTAATGTAACGTTTAGCTGAGGTTTATCATTTTCTATGAGAAATGCAAATATCAACCATTGTCTTTTCTTTTTCTTAAATTTTGCCTTTTGGAAACAGCACATAGTGGTGTACATCTGTAATCTTAGCATGCTGGGAGGCTGAGGCAGGAAGACAACAAATTCCAGACCATCTTGGGCAATTCTGTGACTTACTGAAACCCTGTCTCAAATAAAACATCTGGGTGGTAGTTCAGGCTGAACAGTTACTCCAAGCCTCAGTACTAAATGAGAAAGGATGGAAGGAAGGAAGGAAGCAAGGAAGGAAGGTAGGAAGGAAGGAAGGAAAAGAGACAGAAAAGAGAAAACAGTACTGATAACAGCATAGTAATGACACAATTAACATGAGATTATCTTAATGCAGAGACATTCTTCAAATTTTATTTTATTTTATTTTTTTACACATGTGTGTTCTACAGTGTTTACATTTTTGTGGGGAGTTGGCACAAGTAACTTTCATCATCCCCTCTCCCTTCCCGCTTCAGCTGCCCACTGATTTCTTGATCCCCTTGCTCTCTTTTTTATAGGAGTCCACGTCTGTAGCATGTACGTCCCTTGTACATGAACGGCATGTTCCAATTCTTTTTTGTCATCCCCTAAATCTCCCTCTCCCCTCTCCCTTTTGATCCTTTTTCCTTTTAGAAAAGATCCATTTCCTTACTTCCTATTACCTACCTTTTATTTTGCTCTCCATTTTTACTATTTCTTGTGTAAGACAATACATTAATAATATTACAGATAATATTACACTTGAGTGCCTGGTCTATTTCACTTAACATCATGGTCTCGCTTAGCAATAGGATCTCAGGGTATCCCCTCTCTTGAATGACTCAATTTTATCTTTCTTCATGACTGAGTAGTACTCAATTGTGTGTAAATACCATATTTCCATATTTTCTTTACCCATTCATTTGTTGATGGACATGTAGGCCACTTCCAAGGTTTAGCTATTATGAATTGTGCTGCTACAAATATGGTTACATATACTTGTCATAATATATCTTTAACTCTTTTGAATACTTACAGGGAAATAATCAGGTCAAATAAAAGTTCGAGTTTCTACGTTTTTCTCAGGAGTCTCCACAGTGATCACTATATTGGTTTTACTAAATTATGTTCCCACCAACGATGTAGAAGAGATCCTTTTTTTCCCTGGAGCCTCTCTGACACTTGCTATAATTTGGTTCCTCCTTCATGGGGTAAGATGGAACTTCAGGATTAATCTGCTTTACTCAAAGTGCCAGCAAAGTTGAGCATTTCATCATGTACTTGACCATTTATTCTTCTTCTTTGCTAAAGTATCGGTTGATTTTTCTTGTCCATTTTTCCTGGCTTTTTTATTTTGGGAGGCCAGATTTTTTTAGTTCTTTATATATTCTAGATATGAGTCTTCTGCCTGATGAATCACAGGCAAAATTATTTCTGCATTGTGTAGGTTATGCTTTCACTCTGTTGGTTATATTTTTTACTATGCAGAAGCTTTTCAACTAGATATCATCTGATTTGTAATATTTTTTAAATTAGCTTTTGTTGGTACATTTTAGATGGTCATAATGATCATATTCCTTACAGATAAATTGCACCTGTACATGATATAACTTGTTTTATTTTCCCACTCTCCTACCCTCCTTTCAACCCCTCCCCATTTACAAAACCTTTATTTCCATGTTTTCCTTCTAATCTCATTTTTTTTTTCTTTTCCCTTTTTTCTGACTTTCCTTTACACTTTGTATAAGTAAACACCTTGTATTTTTTACTTGGTGGCCATGTTCAGACATGACCATGAGATGAGCTAAATGGAATGCAGACTGACGAGCCAGGTGGGCTTCCACAGGAGAAAATGGTTTGCTTTTGATGACTTAAGGAGTCTCAAACACAACCCACTGTGAGTGAGATTTGAACAATAAACGTACAGTTTCTAACAAATTGTAATACAATTAATCAACTTTATTCAGACAGCTGAATTTTTGGGTTATTTAAAAATGTCAGAGGTCCCTTTAACCAATTTAACTGCCAGCCTCGTCTAACCTTTTAATTACTACCTACAATATTTTCACAAGAAACAAACATTAAGTTGTTCAGAAAGATAGAACCCCATACGTTCTGCTAGACTGGCGTTTAGCTACATCCTTTCAGCTCGGTGCCAGACCCAAAGAAAAAATTTATCTCTCCAAGAGTAACTTCTATGTTCTCCTCATTCCAGAAATAAACCTCCTGCTCCCTTTTACTGCATGCACTGAGCCCTCTCCAATGCCAAGACTCCACAACCACCAAGTACTCCACCCCCAGCCCCAATAAATCTTTCTATCTCTTGTTTTATACAGGCAGATGCTCCTTCAAGTCAGTGGTTAATATGTTATTGTGCCCACCTCCCAAACTTCTCCCCCAGCCAAAATTGATAAAAGTAGTCCCACTTCTTTGTTCTAGTTGAGAGTTTCTGTACCTTCTGCCCCCTGAAGCTCTCCTATGCCTGCATTAAAAGCCTCTTCCTTTGTCTCCTTATCTCTCATTTTCTCTGCACCTCTTCAGATTGAGTGCAGATCAATCCTAACCTTCTTTCAGTATTTAGTAAAAGTGTCAGTCACATTCTCAAAAGGTAAGGATACCAGTTCACTTAACAATAAATGATAAGGGAAGTAAGGAGAGTTGTATCAGTCAGTGTAGAATAGACTACATCACAATAGCAATTAAGCCCAAAATTCCAGTGGCTACACAGAGCACAAGTTTATTTCTCAGTCATGAAAAGTTTCAGATAGGACTGCTTGCTTGGCTTCCAGAGTCCCCCTGTCAGGGGGCAAGAGGACAGGAAGGACCCTGAGATTGCATCATGCATGCTTGTCTGGAGTGGTTCACACAGAAATGGGCAGAACCCATAATAGGGTCCAGTGCAACTCTCAAGGAGTCAGAATTACCCTCTGCTTTTCTGTCCAGGAAAATAGAAGAAAATAAGACTTGGAGTGTGTGTGTGTGTGTGTGTGTGTAATTTCATTTTTCCAAAGCATTCTGCGGAAGACAGTAAGAAAGAGAAAAATGCTATGGAATAAAGATAAAACATCTTGAATACTGGGAAAAGGAATAGAATATGTGGGTGAAAGTAGGGAAAGGCTTTCAATGATGGTGGATACCTAGAATAATCAGGATGAGAGCCATGTCAGGATTGAAGAAAACCAAGGCTTCATGCAAATGCACATGATGATTCAGGTTTGCTAAGATTAGAACATAATAGTGTGGTTTGTGGGCAGTAGAAGTTGACACTTCTGCAGTGTCACAGCGGATTGCTTCTGAAAGTAGAAATCTTCCACTCATGTAATGATTGAATAGACTTTCTAATACTGTTGGCTAAAGAAAACACGTTTGTGCTTATATTCAATGACTTTTTTGCTTAGGATTATAAATATTGAAAATAAGAAAATTCTGTTGTTGAACAGTGGAAAATGGTTGAAATGTTTATTTGTAGCACAAGAATCACAAATTGAGACAAGTCAAATCATCAATGTAATGTATGACTCCTCAATAGCATTTCAATCAAATTGGAACATATATTAATGTAAATTTCATTTCATTTATCACACTTACTTCATTGCTTAAATGGAAATTAAGCAGAAAAATACAAAAATATTATTCTGTTAAAGAAATAGATTCATGACCTTTTTATTTTCTTTAATGCATAGAGTACATTATAGGACATCTGGATTGGATTCTAAAAGTCTATTCTCTAAAAATTAACAATATATGTGTTATATTCTGTTATGGAAAAGTGACTGGTATAGTCTCTACCAAAGCTGAAATGGAATAAGCCCAAAAGTGAGACTCTCCACAGATAAATGCATTTTATAATATATTTCTGTTCGTGGAGCTTATGACTCACTGTGATGGCAGATGTTCCAGGTCTTACACAATATCTCTCACTAAAATTTCCCTAATCCTCCTAATACAAAACATAGCTGAATAGACAAAGATCAAGGGAGAAAGGAGAGGCCCCTCAGGCACACAGTACAAATAAGAAGAAAATAACTGTGTCCTACTTACTTTTCTCATTGCTGAGATAAAATACTCAACACATAGAGTCAAAGGATGAAAGGTTATTTGTCTTTTGGTTCGTAGAGGGTTCAGTCCATAGCTGACTGGCTCCAAGGCAGGGTGGCATGGCAGAGGGGCACCAGAGAGAATAAACTGCCCATTATAAATCAGGGCAGGTAGCAGAGAGCAAGCAGCAAGTGACAAATAATAACCCTCTTTCTGCCTCTTGTATCTTATACCCTAAGGGTGAGTAGTACTCACACTCAGGGAGGGACAACATTAACCCTAGTGTGGCACCATGATTCAATCACAGCTTCATAAACTTGATTCCAGCCGCACATACCCTAGATCCAGCCACATCTAAAAACCCTACCTATGACCACATGAGGATTTGAGGGGACATCTAGATATAAGCCATAACAACCTGTAAATAGTGTGTACATTTGACACAGGTGAAAAAGAAAAGGTTTCTGGTAAGAGTAAAAAGGAGTCAGAGATAATAGGTTTAGAAGAAAATGGAGTGGTTAGAGATTAAAAAGAGTGCCCATTTATAAACTGGAGTAGAAATGAATAAGCAAGAACAGATGATCAGTAATGTATATAATAAGCAAAAGGTATTTGAAATGATAAAATAGACCCATCTTTAACTAGACTGACCAGTAAAAGCGAAACAAAGACTTGAGTCACTAGAGTCAAAATGAAAAAGCAAACATGATTGAAATAAAAATATATATAAAGTAACAATAGGAACAACTGTATGTCAGTAAATTAAGTGACTTGGAATAGCTGTCAAATTCTTAAAAGATATATATATCAAACTGGTTACAGAAGAACAATCAAATACAACCATAAAAAGTAAATGTCTTTAATGGTAATCATCAAAATTACCTACAAGTAAAGACCCAGAACTTTTTACTTTGCTATAGTTCTACAAAAGTAATGATACCAACTATTCAAATCCCTTCCCCAAAAACAAAAGAGGGAAAATTTTTCCAGAACTATTCTATCAAATCAGAATTATTTTGATACAAATATAAGTCATCACAAAAAAGAAAAAAATGACAATCCAATATCTGCTAATAGTATGTGTACTACAATCCTCAACAAAATAATCACACAATGAATTCACCAAATATAAAGAGTTATATACCTTAACCAAGTGAAGATTTATCCCTGATATTCAAATTTGATTGACACTCAAAAATCAATTAATGTTATACACAATAATCAAAACTACTTGCACACAGAAACTGCATAATCATCTTAATAATACAAAAAGCAATATTTTGTCATCATAGAACTATTCAACAAGCTAGAAGTATAAGGAAGATCTTTAATATAATAAATGATATCAATGAAAACCCACAGTGAACATTTAATGGTAAAATACTGGATGCTTTGTCTCAAGGTGAGGAGGAAGAAAAGAATATTTGTCCTCAGCATTTCCATTTCATGTTGCACAAGAGTTTCTAGCCACAGCAATTAAGAAAAAAGGAGCTTTAAAAAATATCCACAAAGGAAAGAACAAACTATTTCTACTCACAAAGGATAAGGTTGTGATACCAAAATGCTAAGACTAAATTAGTACTAATAACCTACGCTCATATGCAAAAATCAATTGTACTTATATATACCAACAATTAAAAATATTCAAAAGACACAAGGAAAATAATTTTGTCTATAGCAGCATCCAGTAGAATAAAATATTAGGAATAAATCTAACCAAGGAAGTTGAAGACTTCTGAACTTAAAAATTAAAAACCACAAAACATTACTGAACACATTAAAGGATATCTAGACAAATTGAAAACTATGTCATATTCATGGATTAGAAGGCTTAATAGTGTTAGGTTAGAAAGTCTGACCAAATTAATCTAAAGTTCAGTGTAATCTAAAGTTCAGTGTATTCCCTATAATAACCTCAGCAGCCTGTCTTGTAGAAATTGATACAGAATAGCAGGAATGAATGCAAACACTTCAAAAAGAACTAGAAAGTAGACTTCACACTTCGCAGTTTCAAACTTTAGTACAAGACAATGACAATTAAGACAGCACAGTCTGCCATAAGGAATAGATACATATGGATCAGAGGATTAGAACTGAGACAACAGCACTAAATCAAATGAATTATCTATGGAGCCAAGATCACTCAATGGGTAAAAAAAAATCTTAATTGATGGCCCTAACACAATTAGGTGTCAACATTCAAAAGAATGAATGTGGACCTGTACCTCACATGCAACATTAATCCAAAATGAATTTTAAATCTAATTTAAGAACTAAACTATGAAACACAGAAGAAAACATAAGAATAAACCTTTAGGACCACTGCTAGTCATTGGTTTCAAGGTACCACACCAAAAGCATAAATAATAAAAGAAACGATAATAATCAGTACATCATCAAAATGTAAAGTGATTCTACATAAAAAGCATTGCCAGGAAGGTAAAGAAAAAAGTCCACAATAGGAGAAAATATTGGTACATCACACAATTATTTTCTAAATAAGACATATAGATGGCCAAGAACCAAATGAAATAATATTCAACAGCAACAGTCATTAGGGAAATTCAAACCAAAGCAATAATAAGATACTACATTATACCCACTAGGATAAGGGTAAAAATAATTTTTAAAAAGTAAAATACAAAAGACATCAGCAAGGATATGGTCAACCTGGACTCCTGTGATACTAAGAATGTAAATAGGTGAAGACACAAGGAAAAATAGTGTTTCATGAAGAGGTCTAGTGGAAAATTTCAACACAATCTTGCAATTCTACTACTAGGTATGTATCCAAAAGAACTGAGAATAAGTACTGAAACAAAACTATATACACTAGTGTTAGTAGTAACTTTATTCACAATAACGAAAAGGAATAAATAGCCTAAAAACTGCCCATCAACTGCTGATAAATGAACTGTAGTTTGTCCATAAAATGATATACTTTTAAATCATGATAAATATGCTACAAATATAGGGAAGATGTGAAAATTTTATGCCAAAGGATCCAGTCACAAAACGCCACATATTTGATTCCATTTTGTAGAAATATCTGGAATAGGCAAGTTTGCAAATACAGAAAATAGACTAGTGTTTATTTAATGATGAGGATGATAAAAATACAGGAAGGTGATAGCTAAAGGATACAAGAATTCTACTTTTCTTGATAAAAATGTTCTGAAAGAGACTATGGTAATGATGTATACCAGTAGATATATTAAACATTATCAAATCTGACACTTTCAGTGAAGTAATTGTGAATTATGCTTCAGTCAGATGGCTTGAAATATTGTGGTGATTGAAAATGCTTGTTACTTTTTTTTTTTTTTTTTGGTACCGGGGATCAAACTCATGACCTCACACTTGCTAGGCAAGTGCATATGCCACAAAGCTAAATCTCTGGCCCAATTGTTACATTATTAAAACCAACAAAAGTATTTAAAATCTGATCACAGCTGTATGCTTCTGTCTATACCACTATAGATAGATAGAGTAGACATACACATTATACAGAGGAAATAGATAATAGGCAGAACGAAGTTAAGAAGGGAGTCAGAAACTAGTTTAAATTGTCTCTAAACAGAGGAAAAGTTATAAAAGATTCATACATTTTCATATAAGGAACAATGAGTTATTTGTGAGTATTAGCAGTCTTAAATTTTTGAAAGCTATTTACATGCAATAAATATTATTTTCCAAAGCCCTGGAATTCTGCAATTAAAATTCTGTGCTTGATTGAATGAAATTCAACCTCCAGTTCTTCTTCCAGAATTCAGAATTCCTCACAAAGAAAGATGTTCACCTGAGAATAGATTTATGCTCAGATCTCTTGATAAATATATGGATATATTAAAAAAGAGAGAGGAAAATAAAGTATTCTAAAGGATATAACAGCATGTATGTTTAAGTGTGCAGGACTGATAACCGTATTACTAAGTTTTTTGTCAGATAGAGGAAGAGAACTGATTGCAGTCTCACTGTTTAAATGTCCACTTTGTATGCTTTAATTTGTAACTTGAACAACTACTTCTAAGAGGAAAATATGTAATTATCAACTAGTGATTTCTTACTAGGTTTTTTTTTGAAATTATGTATTATTTTTACCCTCTTTCTGTTTCATTTTTTTCTTTAAATAAAAAAATACCATAAAAATAAATAAATATATAGATATTACCTGGCTTCTACAACATAAGAGAATCCCTTATGTATGTGATCCATCAAAACTCATGTGTGATCTATCAAAACTCATTTAAGAATTGTGGGAATCAATGCAGCAAATTTAATGGAGTAGAGAATTTTGGTAGATTGGAGATTATTCCTTGGAAATTGAAGAGAATTTCCTAGGAGAAGCGAGTATCTACATGTCTTAACCACTCAGTCACTATTTTCTTAGGCCACTGAGATAATCATGTGATCTACTTCATATGAACATTATTTTAATTACATATTTGTCTCTAAAGTGCATAGCACAGTTCACAGTGTGGCAAATATTGAAAACTGTTGAGGAACAAATTACTGTATAAACATACAAACACTAATTTCACTACAAACTATACAATGTCACCTTCTTGTTACAAACCCCACGCAGATAAAATATGAGAAAGGCCCTGCATCCAGAGGAATACCCCAAAGTGCAATGACACTGTGACATGAAGCTCACCCACCACAAGTACGCACCCCTTGGCTCAGTGCCTTCCTCAGAGCCAACTTTACCTCTTTGTTTCTTAAGGAATAAATCAAAGGATTCAGAGAAGGGGTCACAATATTATTAAACACCTGAGCCACAGAATCCAGCCAGGCGCTGGAAGCAGGCCGCAGGTAAATGAGGACCACCGGGCCATAGAAGAGCAGAATGGAGGTCAGGTGGGCACTGCAAGTGGAGAAGGCTCGGCACCTGCCTTCCAGGGAACTGATTTTCAGTATGGACAGAGTAATACGAGCGTAGGAAGTGAGGATAAGGAGAAAACATAGGAGCGCAACCATGCCCACGTTGATGAAACTCACCATCTGTGCTAGGGAGGTGTCTGCACAGGCCAGCAGCAGCACCACGGGGATATCACAGAAAAAATTGTGCACCTCATTGGGGCCACAGTAGGGTAACCTGAAGATGAGGAATGTGAGGACAGATGCATGCAGACAGCTCCCCAGCCAGGTGCCTAGAGTCATGACGACACACACAGTATGGCTCATGATGACTGTGTACTGCAGAGGGTGACAGATGGCCGCAAAGCGGTCATAGGCCATCACAGTGTACAGGAAGCACTCGGTGCAGCCCAGAAAGTGGTAGAAGAAGAGCTGAGAGGCACAGCCCTGGTAAGAGATGGTGCGGCTTTGCCCCATTAAGTAGAGCATCATTTTGGGAGAACTCACCAAAGGGAAAAATATGTCAAACACTGATAGGTTTCCCAGAAAGAAATACATGGGGGTGTGGAGGTTGGCGGAGGTGAGGATGGCCAGAAGAATGAGCAGGTTCCCCAGGAGTGTGAGCAGGCAGAAGGCCAGAAAGAGGACAAAGACCATATTTTCCAATCCAGCTGTGTGAGGGATTCCCATCAGGAGAAATTCAGTTACCACAGTGTGATTCCACATCCTCTGGTGCCATTAGTCCTGTAAAATGAAAGAAAATCCCCCCAGGGGAGCTTTCCTGAAGCACATCAATAGCCTCAGAGAACCCACTGGAAACTATTGATACCTATGTACTGTAAAGCACTTCTAAATGGGACTCAGTCTATTTCCTGCAGTAATTTAACGTATTACTGCATGCATGTCATCCTTGTTTATCAAATGTTTCCTCAAAATTAAAGGAAACATGATACTAGAGGTAGGGTGGGATGAAAAATATTGAATAAACCTCCAAATTGGATACATCTGATTTTTAGTATCGTTGTGACTCCCAATCATGTTGAAAAGGTCTTTAAATTTCCCCTAAATCTCTACAAACAGTACACTATTATCTCATGGCTCTTATAAAAATTAATGTAATGCTGCCATACCCAACCTTGCTTAAATGATATATTCTGATTTTAATGCTACTTTATTCTTCAGTATTACATTGGGTGATTTAGAGCAGCCTAGCACTACCTCTTAAGGTAGAAGTTTCCCAAAACTTCTTTCTCCATCATTCATCAGAAAAACTGAACAATGAAACTTGACTAGTGGGTAAATAACAAAACAGAAGGGAAAATAATACTTAATATGTATAATTGTATATATTTGCTAGTGTTAAAAACTGGTCAATAACAGATTTAACCTACATAGACTATTTACTGAAATGGTTCTCCCACACATCCTTGATTGAAAAATATATTGAAGATACTAATGTTTTGCTTGTAAAAAGCATTTACTTCACAAGCTTTTTGTAAAGTGAGTAGGAAACAGTCTGGATTACCCCATGAAGTGGATGATTCGTGAAGTTAATTTCTCTGTCAGGCAGAACAAATGAAACTGCTATTTGTCTAATAACAAGCAGGAAAAATATAATATGCAACTTAATATGATTGTTGATGCTAACAATTAACCTGCTTCAGTGCAGGATTTAGGCTTCATGACAGTGTTACACAACAAATGAGTTCTATGCAATCCCAGGGAAGATTTTAAAGCCTTCATTTAGTTAGAAAGTATCAAGGAGCTCATTCAGTCATTACTCACTCAAACTCAAGCAGAGTTACTCCTGCACTCTACCATCTTCCTGGAGCCCATATAACCCTGAGAAGACTTGAACACAGTTAAGGAGACAGCGGTCAGAGAAAAGGCATCGACAGAGTGCAGGGATATGTGATCATACTGAGTTAAAACCCAGGCCCCACATTACTCCAACCACTTCTTTTACCCTTAGAGGGTAAAAGACTGAACAGCCAGATTATGAGGCCAGAAAAGTTATGAGCTTTTCATGCTCAGACCCAGACACTCAGGTGTAGAAACTTAGACCCAGAAACACCTCCAGCCCTGAGGGAAGGGGCAAGATGAATCCACTCAGGAGAGAATAAAGGTCTCCAGCTTCCGTGAGGTCCTCATCCCTGGTGGGCACTGACTCGAAAGGGTGGCACAGAGGGAGCAATTAGAGTGAGGGAGACCTTCTCTTCCCCCCTCTCCCCTTTCCCTACCTCCTTCCCTCAGGACTGCACAGCCTAGTGCATACATACATGTCAGCCCTTAGGTACAGTCGGGTTCTATATTTTTTTCAGTTTATTAGTGCCTGTGTACAGTACACAACGTTTAAATCCCCTATGAGAAGTTGGTACATGTACATATTAGCTGTATTCAGTCTTTAAAGCTTTTGAATTATAACTGCTGAGCATCTTTTTCTCCACAGTACACATCCAACACTTGGGACACTATGTTTGAGACTGTCCAGGGATCTTGTGCTTAGAGAAACTGCACATGCATCATCAGATCTAATTTTATAACAGTTCCCTCTAGTAAGAGTAAAATGATGCTCATGTATAATCATGCTTATTTACACTCCAGCTCTAATCAATCACCAACATCTTTTCTTTATCTAGAGATGTGCCATCATTTGGCCTTTATTTTAAATGGAAGCATGAAATTTGTTTTCTTTTTGATCTGACTTCTTTCAACATAATATTTTCAAATTCTTCTCTTGTTTCATATGCAGTGCCAGTAGTTTTCATTATCATTGTTGATGAATTATTTTCCATTCCATGAATAATCTTATTTCCTCAAACATAGGCTAAGGCTATAATTTCTATTGCTCAAGGGCCTCAGAAAACATCTTGTTTAAAGTTAGCAAGTTTGAATATCTCAGAATTGTCATTTCTGAGTCACAGTGAATTATTTTGGGGTTGCATGACATATTAAACTGCTTAATGAATGAGTTGTAGAATATAACATGAATGACTATCTAGTTTCAGCTAATCTTTTCAAGTTTTTCCTTCTGAGTCAAAAATCCACCCCATGATGAAATTGTGTATAATTAATGATGTACTACAAACATTTCTTTGTACAAAAAATTGAGCCTTTTATTTTGCATCTAATGCCAGAAATCATTTCCCAAGAGCTTTAAACATCTCATAATTAATATTCATACCACCAAGAGAGAATTTATGAGTAATAATGTGGTGGTATATGTAGATCTACCATGCAACTTCAACTTCCTAGAACTGTTGTTCTTGTCAAAATCCCAATACCAAAGTAAAAAGTATCGAATTGTATCATTTGTACATGTGTTAATAAACTTTCCAAATTATTGACTAACTTATCAAGTATCCCATTAAAAGTGTTTTGTCAGATAGACACATTAAATGACTTTCTTAAGACACACCTTCTCAGAAGACTTCCATAATGTTTAAAGAATAATGGATGAATATATTACTTATGTATGAACTACATTAAAACTAATATAATTTTTTATGAAGAAATGAAATACTATATTCACTAGAACATATCAAAGGATCCACATATTCTTTTAAAAGGAGGAAATTTTGGGCCAAGGATATAGCTTAGAGGCACAGTGCGCCTGACTGGCAAGCACAAGGTTCTAAATTTGATTCCCAGTAGCGAAAGAAAGAAAGAGAGAGAGAAAGAGAGAGGGAGAGAAGAAAGGAAGGAAGGGAAGGAGGAAAGAAAGAAAAGAGGAGGAAGGAAGCAAGAAATTTTATGTTCAAAGTAAATTACTCTTCTACAGACATTTAATTTCATCTTGAGTCTATTCATTCTTGCTACTCACTGTCTCAGCACTCTTGGTCTCTTGGGGGCTACATTGACATTTTGTAGACACAACTCATACAGGTGGACAAATCTAGCTCACATAGGTAGATATAATTAGTTATTTTCTCAGACATTAGTTATTTCAACTAAAATTCATTGGGAATGGAAATGCTTCCCCTTGAGATGATAGTAACTACTATTGAAATTCAGGGTCCCCCATACACTTAATTTTTTTTGGTGTCAGATCTGCAGACATACACGGGTGTCTGATACCGATACCAGCCTTGCGTGTCAGCAGTAGCGCTACCGTGTATCATGTGGTCCAGGACGCGATAAACCCACTACACTTATTGTGAGGAGTACATTGTGATATAAATGAAACTAGAATCTTTAAAAAGAATTCCAAAGACTAGAAAAGAGTAGCAAAATTCATTCAGTGGGGAAGAATTAAGAGTACTACACTCCCAACCTAAACCACACTCCTTAATTCAATATTGTATAAAATAGTTATCAGTAATTAAATTGCATTTTGATCCCACATGACAGGGTGGGTTTATCTCCATTATTTCTAACACAGCATGGAAAGAAAAGAATGAAATATCAGTAAGTCAGAGAAAACACCATGAATTAGTGATTATATGAGAAGCAGATCAAATTGTGGGCATTTTAGGAAAAATATCCTGAGCGTGTAAAGATTTGTCAATATCTGTGAGTGACAGTGAGTTGACTTAATGGGGCTCAGGAAGTGTGACTCCACTGGGCTGGCATAAAGGATCGTGGCTGAGGTGACCAGTACTGAATGGCACATCTAGTCCGTTAGGTGTTGTGGCAAGTGTGAGACTTGCCCATCCCTTCATAGCTTTAATACAACAAAGTTTTCCTAAGGACAAAGGGCATGCTTTTCTTCATGCTGATTCAGAGACATTTGCTGCAAATGCTTTTTCTGGTTTGAACAGTGATAAGCTTTTAAAGTTTAAACCAGACTGGGAAAAGTGGTTACACTGCAAAGAACACTGTCTGAAGTGACTACAACAGTGAAGAGACAGTCTATATTATCCTGACATCAGAGTTTGTATAAAAGCTGACAAGGTAAGGTATGCATTAAACTTATTTGTTATTGTTCTTTTTAAAGTAATGTATTATAGTCCCATAGCTGTCAGTAGAAAACAAGAACACTCAATACAAGTTCCTATGAGATTCTAAGGATTTTCAAGTACTTTATAAGCATAATTATCAAAGATGACTTCTTAAAATGCCAGCTCATGCATTTTCTAGGATGCTTCTGTCCCAGTCTTTGGCATACTTATCTAAACCTACATTTTCACAGGCCACTCCCCCACCTTTGATTTTTGTTCAAAGCCTTTGCTCCATCATGTATTGACTACTGGCACCATATCAGTCTCTCCAACATGTTTTATGTTATACAAGTACAGAGACTATCTCTACCTGAATCAATAGTATGTCCTGTTTGGCCAGCACTGAGACTCAAAAACAGTAAACTACCAATAAGTATTTGGAAGTATTCTCATGGCTGTCCTTTTGACTATGTTACAGGACAGTCATTGATGAAAACATTGAGTTTATGAATCATATAGCAATCCAAAGTTTTACTAGAAGTGTCACAATCTCTGTATTTCTCAAAGAAAAGGTGAATAATTTAAGTGAATAAGAACTGTTGGTGGATAGAAGAAAAGAACAGTTGTGGAGTGTCATAAACATGATCAGAGAAGGTAAATCTAAAAGATATGTGATTTTCACAAAGGTAGAGTGAATCAGTGTGCACATTTAAATAGAAAACTCTATTCGTAACCTGTATTACCATGTGAAATAATCCTAAAAAGACAAGAGTTTCAGTAAAAAAAATGACTTTGATAAGGTAGAAAAATGTGTGGTTGTTGGAGAGATGTGCACAAAATTTTTGACAATGTTTTCAAAAAAGGAACTAACCTCTCTCCCATTGAATCCCAGCAGGACTTAGTGACTCTCCTATCAAGAGAAAATAAAAGTAGGCATCATGTTATCATCAGCCAAGAGGACGTTCCAGGTTCATGCTTATACCTTCCCTTGAATCAGTTACCTTGAGGGAAGCAGCTGCCATGATGTGAGGATATGTATGTGGTTCAATTAAAAGGCCCATGCAGTGAATGAGGAACTGAGGTTTTCTCTAACTGAGTCTCCTTGCCAACAGATCCTGCATCAGATAACTACTTCCCTAGGAGCCAGAGTGACATAATGCTATGGGAGATGCTCACCTGGGTGCTAAGACCATCTAGCTAAGCTACTTCTATATTCTTGCCAATCAGACACAATAAAACCTAAATGAAAAAATGCATTCTAACTTTCCAAGTTTGGGAGTGAATTGTTACATTACCATAACCTAGTAAAATTCTGTAAATGGTGAAAGGGAGTCAAGAATTTTCACACAAAAAGAAAGTAAAGTTGTCTGTGAAGGACAATGTGACAATAGTAACTGATGATAAAGCAACTGATTGCATAGACACGTTTGATTTGTATCAGGACAGCTCGATGCAGTTCCTTAATTTTCCTTTTTTAGTCTTCACATAGGTCATTTATGTGATATTCTACCCAGGTCCCATCTGACACCAGCCAGATAATGATTTTAAGTTAAATAATGAGCCAATGACTTAATGAATAAAAGGATATTACTACAGAGTGGGGAAAAGTTGAAGATATTAATTTAAAACCTGCCTATTTTGTGACTGTTATTATGCTTCCCTACTCACACCAATGTCATTGCTTTTGTTTACAGGTAATTAATCAATATCCCCATACCTCATCTATCTTCTGTATAATGAAGGGCAGTAATCATATCTGACAACAGTAGATGCAATAAAGATTTCATTAGTTAATGCATGACAAATAAAAAATTATAAACAGTTGCCATTATGCAGAATTTAGGGTCCTTAAATTCTTCTTATCAGGTAGGGTGCCACAGGAAAGACTAAGTAGTCTGAAAGAATGCACATGCAAATATTTCCCAGTTCTTAGTTTTGATAAGAAGAATGTGTTGCACACAACATCAGACATGGCTTCAATGGACATTAAGAGATATCTTTGGGACCTTGTAGATGAGCTCAAAACTGAAAAGCAGGTAAAGCAGGATATGAGTAGAATAATAAAAGAAATGCTCTCAGGAAGCATCTCTCAGGATGATACAGATGGAAGAAGGGAGGAACACAAAAAAAGGAGAGAAACATTCGATAAAGAATATAAAGAAAATATAGAATACATGAAACATATTCAAAGAGACTATCAGGAAATTAAAAACTCCATTGAAAGCTGGCAAAACTCCTTAAAAGAAACTAAGGATAGACTATCAAAACTTGAAGACAAGTTGGCAGTGTGTGATGATGAAAGGAAAGATCTCTTAAAAATAACAAGGAAACAGACAGTAACAATACAAAGGCTAGAAGGTGACAAAAGAATCTACAATTTAAGAATAAGAAATGTGAATGAAGAAGCAGGAATACATACAGGTGAATTACAAAGGCTATTCAAGGAAATAATTAAGGAAAACTTCCCAAGCATGGGAAAAGAAAATGACATTCGGTTGTGTGAGGCATACAGAACCCCAGCCACCTACAACCAAAACAGATCTACACCCAGACATATAATAATCAAGATGCCAGAAATTCAATATAAAAACAGAATATTAAAAGCTGTCAGAGAAAAGAAACAAATTACCTATAAAGGTAGGCCCATCAGAATCATGGCTGACTTCTCGACACAGACCATCAGATCAAGAAGAGCTTGGAGTGAAGTATTCAAAGCTCTGAAAGAGAATAACCTCCAGCCCAGATTGATGTACCCTGCAAAACTGTCACTAGAAGTTGATGGAGAAACAAGATGCTTCCATGACAAAGAGGAACTGGGCGAGTTTGTGACCACCAATCCAACCCTACAGAGAATACTGAAGGACATTCTAGAGAGAGAGAAAAAACTACCAGCATTTCAAGAACAGTGGCAGAAAGGCCTCAATGAGTGGGGCAGGCAGTAGAATGAAGGAGAAAAGTAGACAAACAAAGGCAGAAAAATAGCATGTCAGAAATGAGGCAGAGAAGGATAACTAGAAACTCTAACATAGATGGCCTTGATACACTATATTGTTAATAGTGCACAGGATTTAAAACCCACATTACTCACACTATTGTGCTTAGATGTATTATATTCTGTTCCAGTCATTCTACCTGTAATAGATTTGAGGGCACAGACAGTAATCCCAAAAATAACAGGATATAGTATGGTAATCATCCTTAATTTCCTATTAACTTAATCTAAAGCTCTGTAAAACCTACACTGTTTTACCATGATTGATCATAATCGAATCTGGTTTGTTGGATCTCTGTTTTGTATTGATAGATTTTATTCAAAGCTGTTATGATTGATAGTATCAAGTCTGAGAGTATAGGCAACTGCACTTAAGATAACAAGATCCATTAGAATATCCACTATGGTTTGATTATTACCTGCCTTTGAAGTTTTATACTGTCTACAATGTTTTATTTTTACTACGATTATTATTTACTGCTATACTCAATTATACTGCTATATTCAATTATGCCTGATGATATAGACATTCTATTGAAGATAATAAGAAACAACACAGTAATCATTGTAGATCACCTTGTACTATGGTTTTATACAACTTTTTGGTTTCATGTTTTTATAGGAATTTGTTTTGTTTTGTCTTGCTAAGTTTTGTTCTTCCCTCTAATACAGAAAGTATAGAAATACATGCAGAGACTCAGGCATGTGTAACTGTTTACACTCTCACTGTTTGACTATGTACTTTGTGTGCTTTAATTGTGTAACTTGAGCAACTATTTTTAAGAGGACAATATGTAATTTATCAACTAGAGATTTCTTATTGTTTATCTTTTTTATTTTTTTGGAATTCTGTATTACCTCTCCCCTTTACATGCTTTTGTTTCTCTTTTTTAAAAAATGAGTCTTTAAATCCTCAGATATGATATTTATTTAGGTATTATTTACTTTATCTAAGTAAGATTTTAAAGCTTTAAGTTTATAGAAATACATGTAGAAATTCATGCATGTGTAACTGTTCACAGTCTCACTGTATGAATATCTACTTTGTATGCTTTAATTTTGTAACTTGAACAATTATTTCTAAGAGGACAATATGTAATTTATCAACTAGTGACTTCTTATTGCTTATCTTTTTTTAAAAATTCTGTATTATCTCTATCCTTTACATGTTTCTTTCTCTTTAAATAAAAAAAAAAAGAAGAATGTGTTGCAAAAACAGATTCTGTGAATTACCTAAGTCCATACATATAAAATCCTTTGAATACTAAAACATATTTAAAATGTTGGCATTTATTGTAAGAGTTTGCGTGAATGAATCCAATAAAAGTTTTCCATTCTGAAATAAGCTTGGTGAAATGAAAAATACAGAGGTGGAAATACTCTCAAAATGAATAATAAATATTGCTCATGGTTTAATATCTATTATTTATAGTTGCACTAGATTATCATAAAATGAGATTTTCCCCAATGGAAAGAAATTTCTAGCTTATGAAATCTTTACAAATTTAGAATTTGTTACAATATCTCATTCAAAATCCATTCTCACATTTTAAATCATATTTTGATGGCCACTTTCTTATTTGATAGTTGATAAAATTCAACACAAGTTTCTCTGGGACCAAAAGTAAAAATCTCCAAGTTATTTTGTAAAAGAAAGATATAATTATTGCCAATGAAATAATAAAGACAGTATAAACTTATATCGAATTATAGAATCATATTCTTGAATCTCACACGCTGTCCACTCTAACTGCTAGCTTTTCAGTGAGTGATAAAAGACATACATCCATAGAAACTACAAAAGAATAAGACATAAATTTGAAAGGGAAGAGAAGAACGTATGGTATGGAATGCAGTTTCCTTCTAGAAAACATCAGTTTCATGAAAACTAAACAAAACAATGTTCTAACATATACTGAGCACATTTTGGTAAATAAAAATGAAAAAATTCTGGATTAATCTAAAACCCAGTTCTTCAACGGGATAAACCCAATTTCAACCTGATGAAATGACTATTGCAACTCAAAAGTAATTAGAGATATTAACTTTGCCCAGCTTACTACTTGGTAGTAGTAAGATGATGAAAAAGTAAGTCCCGGAGCTGAAAAAACTGCCTAAAGAACAATTACTTCTATTCCTTAGAGCCCAGCAAGGCAGGTCACTCTTACTAACACCTTCCACAGGGCCAATTTCACATCCTTGTTTCTTAAGGAATAAATCAAAGGGTTGAGGGAAGGAGTGACAACATTGTTTAACACCTGAACAGCAGTATCTAGCCAAAGGCTGGAAGCAGGCTTGAGGTAGACAAGAATCACAGGCCCATAGGCCAAGAGGATGGAGGTCAGGTGAGCACTGCAGGTGGAGAAGGCTCTGCGCCTGCCTTCTGAGGAGCTGATTTTCAGTATGGACAGAACAATGTGTGCGTAAGAAGTGAGGACAAGGAGAAAACACATAAGCGAGACAACACCTACATTGGTGAACCTCATCGTCTGTGCTAGGGAGGTGTCTGCACAGGCCAGGAGAAGCACCACGGGGATATCACAGAAAAAGCTGTGCACTCGGTTAGGGCCACAGTAGGGTAACCTGAAGGTGAGGAGGGTGAGGAAACTTCCATGGAGACAGCCCCCCAGCCAGGTGCCCAGTATCAGGCCAATACATACTCTGGGGTTCATGATGACCCTATATCGCATAGGGTGACAGATGGCCACAAAGTGGTCATAGGCCATCACAGCATAGAGGAAACACTCAGTGCCACCCAGGGTATGGTAGAAGAAGACCTGGGAAACACAGCCCTGGTAAGAGATGGTGCGGCTTTGCCCCACCAAGAAGACCATCATCTTGGGGGAGTTCACAGAAGGGAAAAGTATGTCAAACACAGACAGGTTTGCCAGGAAGAAATACATGGGAGTGTGGAGGTTGGAGGAAGCCAAAATGGTAAGGAAAATGAGCAGGTTGCCCAGCAAGGAGAAAGTATAGAAAGTCAGGAACACAACAAAGATCATGTCCTCCAGCCCTTGAGTATTAGGAATTCCCGAGAGGATGAACTCTGTCACAGTTGTGTAGTTTCTCATGCTCATTGGCACACAGTCCTGGAAAAGCAATAGAGTAACACGTTGTAAGATCAGAGAAACAGAGGATGTCTTCCTAACAAAGTGATTCTGTTGAAGGCAGTGGATATAAGCTAAAAAGAGGCATTTAGGAAAACAGGCCTACAATAAATCTGGCATTCAGGTTAAATTATAAAATTAGTTATAAAGCAAGAGAAAAACTCATTTTTATAATCAGAAAATAACTACATTAACCAAGTCTTATGACAATCTCCTAATCTGGTTCATCATCAGACAAATTCTCCTATTTCATAGCCATCTGTCTTCCCCAAGGAAAAAACATGTTCAGGTACCATGTCACTTAAAATTAGACATATCAGAGTTTGTTTGTAAACAGACCACCTGCTTAAATGTAAGCAAAAAAAATAGGAATTTAAGCAGAGATTATTAATATCTTCATATTATTTTTACTTTCAATAATCCTGTTTACATTCTTCATTCAAAAGAAAAGAATATTATTTGTATTTATAACCTCAACATACACACAAAAAAATTTGTCGTGTCTAGAAGAAGGCATTGTACAGCCATAGAAACAACTACGGTATCTGAACAGAAATTTCCTGCTCTGATAAGTTTTATTTCTATACCATAAACAGTGGCACATAGTATTAATAGCATTAATACAATTTAGCTTTATTGGTTAATATTTCCTCTAGATAAACCTAGGAAACAACCTGCACCATATTTACTGAAGAGCCAGTTTATTTATTTTTTGCATTCCATTTTCACTTTAACTTTCATGTTGCTGCAAGATAAAGCTGGTTTTCCTCAGTTGTGACCAGGTTTGTTCATAGGAAGTAATCTGCTAAATGCATTCACAGTCTACAGACCGCTTCTCAGTTCATTTCCTGAAAGACTTCAACTTGGCAAGGGCCGAGATTTATGCTGTGGGTCAAATTCCCGGTGAGGAAAGGGTGAAGGAAGCAGGGGGTCTGCAGGACACGGTGTCGCCTTCCCATCTCCTTTCTCTGTGTAAGACTCGTCCTCTTCCAGGGGCCTGAGCAGATTCAGAGCTAACAGAGATATCAGCAGGAAGGGAAAAAGGCTTTTCCAGTCTCAGATGATGTTTAACCTTCAACCTCGGATGAGGGCCATCTATTTAATGTTACACAAAATCACTGTCTACCTCCTGCCAGAAAAAGAGAAATGAATAAAACAAGGTTCCCTTCCTTGCTCCCTCAGAGCTGGTATAAAACTGATGTTTAAACTTAATCTGACTCTATATTTGCTATCTAGAGGGATCTCAGTAACTTAAGCTCCCTGAGTGCCATGTGCTCAGAAGAAAAGTGGATATTTTCAGCTCATGGAGGATTTATGAGATTGATATAAAAAGCTGTGATCTCCCTTTGTCACTTAGTAGTAAATATGTAATAAATCTCCTTAACTACTAAACATCACCCTTGCAAGACTGAGGTAAAAATAAGAATATATTAACAAAAACATCACAGATGTAATGAAAATAAAACTAGTAATGGACATTAGCAGATCAATAAGATTATGAAAACAATTTATTTACTTTTTATTAATACAAAAATATTGTATATATTTATTGAATTTGAGTGGTTTTTTTCTTGAGAAGCAGTAAAACTATGTACTTCTGTTCTTTTGCCATTCACAGAAAATCAGAGAAAGTAAAATATTCCTATTTACCAAGATAAATGGCCTCTTTAACCTGAACTCAAAACTTCAAAGGCTGGGCCCAATGAACACACCCTTCCTACACCCCTCTGAGCTGTCGCTTCTCACCTCAGGACAAAGCCAGTCCACCAGCCTTGGCCAGGTAGAGAGGCCTTTTCCTGTAAGTTTCACACTCTGGGAGGCTGAGGCAGGGGGATGGATGACAATTATGAGCAACATAAGCAACTCAGTCACAGAGTGTGGCATGGATTCAAAGTAAAAAAAAAAATTATTTTTTAATTAATGAGAATGTCATTGAATAAGAAGTCATTGTGTTTGCTCCTCACCAGTACCAAAGGGGGGAAAATAGCAAGACACACATATCAAGGAAGTGTTACTTCTCTCAGACACAAAAGAATGACTAGTGTAAATATTCTTGCAGAATTTTAAGAAAGGAAAACATTTTATAGCCTAGAAGTATACAACCTTTCCTTCAATATGAATACTACTATTGCTAGCTTGCTAACCCAATTCAAACTGCTAAATGGTCAGATGTTTACCTGCCCAACGCAGAGTATGGACATCACAAAGAACCTTGGCTATGCTCTCGACATCCTCCTTAGAGTTATCTGCAAGAAGCAGTCCTCAGCACACCTCCATCAGACCTGCTCCTAAAGGACAGTCATCATCCCAAAGAAATGTCCCGTGATTAGGCTGCACCTTATTGTACAGACACTCATTTAACAGCAGACTGAATTTTCACCACAGAAGATCACTCAGGGTTACATCCCAGACAAACAGAGAAGAGAATCATTTCTTTCCCTGCAAAAAAAAGTCCAACTATGTTTCTCCAACTCTAAATTCTAAAATTAACATTTTAGCTTTTCCTAAACTTGTTGAGCTTCACTCTCACCACACTCACTAAGGTTTGAATTATCCCTTTTTGTTGACAGTTTGGAAATGTGGCTGTCTGTTAAATGAAGTTATAATATAGATGGAAACATGATAAGACAGGGAAAAACAGTAATTTATACACTAACTACAAAATAAGATTTGTGAAGAAAGAACCTGTCTCCATGTCACTCACCTTCCGCCCACAAGCCATTCTCCTGGAAATCATGCCCACAGCACACACATGCACACACACACATGCACACACTTATGTGCACACATGCACACACACACACACTTCCCCCAGACTATCCACGCCTTCACTGCTTTCTCAGAGCCGACTTACTAGTGGATTGCTGAACTCATCTCCATGTAAGAATTCTCTGCAGTTCCATGGTTCTGCTTCTCTTGGATCAACAGGTGAAATGATGAGGACTCAGAGGACGTCTGGGCAGAACAGAGAGGAACAAAACAAAGAAAGTGATGTAAGCAGAACAGGAGTCAGCAAAAGCAGGAAGAGCTTTACACACATACCTCCTGGTGGAAAACACATCTAATTTAGCACAGAGATGGTTTTCTCAAGTTCAGGCAAGAAGAATGTGTTCCTAAAGCTAAGACTCTTATTTTACCTGAGTCCATGGCAAAGAATCATGACTTTAAATGCTCTCTATGTGAATCTAAAACATAGATTTCATACTCTGACCTGCTATTAATATGGTCCCTAAATTGGAATTTATAATGTGCTGAAGCCTTAGAGAATTAATGGATTTGTATCCTTTTGGGACAATATCTCCACTGGCCCAATTTTCTGGCTCAAAAAGGATGAGTCTCTTTCTTTGTGCTTTCATCTTTCTTACATACATTCCCATTCCCTTTCTCCTTATTTTGTGATTTGATAAACTGATTACACAAGTACATTAAAATTTTGTAGGCTCCCTGTAGCTTCATGAAGTATAAGTGCAGTGCTGTTTATCTCGTCATCCTCTGGTGCAGTTAATTCACTGGAACATGTTGCTTCTCTCTACTTGTCATTACCCTTTCCCCAATAAGAACAGCTTTTATAAAAAGACTAAAGTTTACAAGTGCTGAAAAAGATTTGAAACAAAGGAAACACTTGGCCACGGTTGATGGGATGTAAATCAGCACAGCCACTACATAAAGCAGTATGAACAGTCCTCGAAAAGTTAAAAACACAGCTACCATGTGGTCTAGTTGTAAGAGAAAATTTAAAAATCAACTAGTATTCTGATGCTAAGGCAGGACAAGACCATGGATGGCCATGTGGCCCATCACATAGCTCGGCAATTAGACACAACTCACCTTGACTGAGTGTACTCAGCTGCAGACCACAGGTAACCTGATCCAGCCCAGCCTGACCACACCTAACTGCACACCCTACTTTCTAGACCACAAGCATACCTTGTTTGATAGCCTGATTCAAACAATTTCTGCCCAGCAACAGTGAATGACTGAATTACCCAATAAATCTTCAATACACTTTTAAGCCTCTGTATTTCCAGAGGCGTTTTTTGTAAACTAAAACCAGAATTGATGCAGTGCTGATGACCTAGGAGCGTTCCCCATCAGCCCACTAATGTAATAAAATAAACTGCCTTCCCACTCCCCGCTGGAAAGCATCTTCCTTCAGTTCGGTGGCAGTTCCGCAACACAGCAATCCCAGTTCCTTCCACTCTGAATAATCTTGTGCCCAGATCACTTGCATAAGCATTAAACTTTCCTGGAGTCCAACTGCAGGCAATTCTCACTCCTGCTTCCTTTCCCAGGAAAGAATTGATTTGCTTTAGTTCTCTATCAATTTGTTTTTCCTAGACATTTCATTTCATAAAAATGGAATAATGAAACATATTACCCATTAAAATAACCTAAAGTTATTGAGCTTCACCTACACCATACAACTTTAAAATAGTTCTTCCTTTTTATTGCTGGATAATCCTTTCTATTGTAATCTTTTTATTCACAAGGAAGTGGACATTTGTATTATTTCCAGTTTCTTAATCTGGCCTGCTATCTCTAAGGTTATCATCATATTGTGTGTTTTACAAGCCAAAAATCTGGCTAGAGCTACTATGGGCAACAACACTCACAATATGACATATGTCATAATTCTGCACTCTACCATCTTCCTGGAGCCCATATAACCCTGAGAAGACTTGAACACAGTAAGGAGACAGTGGTCAAAGAAAAGGCATCGACAGAGTGCAGGGATATGTGATCATACTGAGTTAAAACCCAGGCCCCACATTACTGCAACCACTTCTTTTACCCTTAGAGGGTGTAGACTGAATAGCCAGAGTATGAGGCCAGAAAAGTTATGAGCTTTTCACGCTCAGACCCAGACACTCAGGTGTAGAAAGCTAGACCTAGCAACACCTCTAGCCCTGAGGGAAGGGGCAGGATGAATCCCCTCAGGAGAGAATAAAGGTCTACAGCTTCCTTGAGGTCCTCATCCCTGGTGGGCACTGACTTGAAGGGGTGGCACAGAGGGAGCAATTAGAGTGCAGGAGACCCTCTCTTCCCCCCTCTCCCCTTTCCCCTATTCCCTTCCCTCAGGACTGCACAGCCTAGCGCACAGATACATGGCAGCCCTCAGGCACAGTCAGATTCTGTATTGTTTTCATTTATTAGTACCTGTGTATAGTACATAATGTTTAAATCCCCTATGGGAAGTTGGCGCATGTACATGTTAGCTGCATTCAGTCTTTAAACTTTTTTTTTTTAATCTTTTTGAGACAGGGTCTCACTATGCAGCTCAGGCTGGCCTTGAGCTCACTTTGTAGCCCAGGCTGGTCTTGAACTCACAACGATCTTCCTGCCTCAGCCTCCTGAGTGCTGGGATTACAGGTGTGAGCCACCACGCCCAGCCCAAACTTTTTAATTATAACTCCTGAGCATTTTCTTCTCCATACTAGAAATTCAGTGCTTGCTTTCAGATTTTTGAAGTTGCCCAGTGATTCTGTGCTTAGAGAATCTGAGTTTGAAGAAAGACTGACGATTACAAAAGAAGTCACTCACAGAGTAGAAGCAGTGATTGTCTAATGCTGAGAAGCAACACAAACAATTCCTTGTAACTGTGATCTGCAATTAGTATTATACAACGCCATTACGATTTTCACAACTATTTGTATATTGTTTTCGGAAAACTGATTTTCATTTTCCCTTAAGACTACTACTACTTATTTCCATATATTTTAATTATTATAATGATATAGTGTCTGTTTTAAGAATTCAATCTAATGTCTTCTGTGCAGAGAATAGATCAGGGCATACACATGTCAACTAGATAAATCTGTGAGCACACTATTTTTACTGGTTACTCAAAAAATAGTCACATAGGGCTATTAAAAGGGTTGTGGATAAAATAGTTTCAAAATAATGCAGAAAGTACAAAATGACTACTGTAGTGAGAATTTAGTAATATTGAAAAGATTCTCATTGTTATGGTGTGGGTCTAGATGGCTCCCAGCCAAACCCTCATCCTGTCATGAGGGGTGCTTTTTAGACTGGCTAAATCTAGAGCATGTGTTGCTGGGATTAAGGATTTGTGATCAATTCACAGATTGATTTAGCACCACCCTACTCGCAGCAGCCTAGATAATGTATAAAAGGGGCAGAAAGACACTGTTAAGGTCAGTGGTTGGTTGTTCTGTCTTCTGCCCACCATGAACTGTTCTCCTATGCAAAGCCACCATGTCCTGGAATTCAGTTATGGACTGAAACTTCTACAAATTGTGAGAAAGATAAATCTTTCCTTTAACTTTGCATGTTGAGCATTTTTGTCTCAGCAAGGAGAAAAAGTAACTAAGAAAGGATTTGGTTCTGGGTGTGGAGATCATTGCTGTGACTATACCTGACCATGTGTTTCAGGCATAGAATGGCTTGTGGGAAAAGTTCAGAAATGTTCAGAGATGCCAGCTGAAAATGTAGAGCTGAAACATCTTAGCTGTACTGTATGTATGGGAGCTTTTGGTCAGAGCTTAGAAGACCAGAAAACTGGTAAATATCAACCTCAGGAGGTATCTGTTGGAAAGAAGCACTGCACTGACTGCTAGAATCCAGATGATGTGTGTTATACCTTAGCAGAAAGTTTGCCTGCATTTTGCTCAAGTCCAGAGACTTTGCCTGAGACTGAGATTAAGGGCAGCAAATGAGTTAATCAGGAAGAAAAAATTTTAAGACAGTCACATTCTTGAGGCAATGACATGGCCACTGTTGGGGGCTTTAAGCCACAACTGTATTGAGAATCAAGAACAAGTAGTCCAGCAGAATGATTTAAAATGTTGTGAGTTTGGGCAGAAAGGAAGCTCCAGTAAAGCTGTAGATTGTGAAGACATAGCACAGGAGATCTCAATTTCTGAGAAGGAACAGGAGAATAGAAAAGAAGGCCTGGGGGGCATCACAAGAAGAAGCAAAGCTCCTCTCTTTTCATCCTCAAAATCGCACAAGGGAAAGACTTTGCTACAAGAAGACAGAGAACCTTATTCCAGAATGGCAGCAGCCTTGAGGATTGCTGCTTAGGATTTGGCTCATAGGCACTCCACCCCCACAGCCAAGAGAAAAAGAAGCCTAACTACTGCACCAGCTGGCAACAGACCTTGGTGTCATGCATGTGGCAAGGTTTTTAAGTGCATGCAGAGTAGTTCTGGGGTCAGGAAGGCTTTCATTCAGGTTTCAGAAGTATGCTTGGGAGGTCAGGCAGTGTGTAAAGCTATGAGTGTGAAGCCAAAGGTGCAGTGGAGATCCTAGAAGTTTGGAGACACCAGGAATGTGGATAGTCTGAGGAACACTGCAAAGAGGGAGCAGAGCAGGCCCAAGAAAGAAGCCACAGGAGCTACAACCACCAGAAGTGCCCTAGGGGCAGAGCCACTGAAGACTTTGGAGTTCACATCTTGGAGTCACAGGTTGCCTCAGATTCTGCACATGGAGCTGCACATGGCCTGCTGGATTTTGGACTGAGCTGGGCACATGCCTTTGTATCCTCCTGTTTGTATCTTTTGTAATGGAAATGTCTATCTCGTTTCATTTAATATTGTAAGTATTTAACTTTCTTTTCATTTGTGCAGGTCTCAGATATAAGAGTCTGCCTTAGATTCCAGAGAACACTTAGAACTTGGATTTTTTCAGCAATGCTGAAACTGTTCTGACTTTGGCAACATTTGGAGATTTACTAACACCTTTTTGCATAAAGTAATGTGCATGAATCTTTGACGGGTCAGTGGTGGAATGCTGTGTTGTGTTTGGGTTGTGTCTTGATGTCCCCCACCAATGCTTCATGCAATCATGGGGTGGGGGGATTAAAACATGGCTGAATCTATACTGCGTATTGCTAGGATTAAGGATGTGTGATCAATTCACTGATTGATTTGGTACTGCTCTAACCCTAACAGCCTAAAGAGAGTGTAAAAGGGGCAGAAAGACACTGTTGCAGTTGCTTGTTGACTTTGCTGTCTTCTGTCCCCCATGAATTGCTCCTCTCTGCAAAACCACCCTGTCCGGGAGCCAACCAGTTATAGACTGAAAGCCCTACAAACTATCAGCTAAGTTAACCTTTCTTTCTTTAACTTTGATGTCAGGTATTTTGTCTCAGCAATGAGATAAATGTAACTAAGACACTCATAATTACTGCCCTTCACAATGCCAGAGGTAATATATAAAAGTCTCCCTTCTCTATGATTCAGAATTAGTAATCATTGCACATTCACAATCCTTTTTTGCCTCAGGAAGTCTGTTCAAAACCCTTTTATTATATTGCTGAGTTCTTGTTGGATTTTATTTCTCTTTCCTAAAACACAAAAATACCACTGAGAAAACTTAAAAGTTTTACTGGAAAAATTAATCACAGAACTTAGTTTTAAATTTAAGTTTATCTGATTTAAAAGTTTTGTTCAGTGTTTTTGGATGACATTAACAATTACATTGCTCACTGGAGTGAACCATATTGACCTCCATAATGTGAGTAAAACTCATCTACTCAGTTCAAAGCCTTAATAAAACATGTCTAACTTTCATCCCCATCCACGGTTAGAAAATTCTGCCTTAAATTCTTTGAGCTAGGTTGTGGACATTTCTTGTCTGATGGGCTTCAAAGCAGGTTTGCTGGTTCTAGAGGACCTTCTGATTTTTGGACTCAAACCAGACAACTACTTTGCAGAACTTGTATTTGCCAACCGCCAACTCATTTGAGCTAATTCTCTACAATAAAGCCCAGAACTCAATACATAAATATTAGCAATCAGTTGTTTCTGTTTTTCATGTGTAATTCATTCTGTAGAGGATTCTCCTATAGTGAATGATCTGGTGGTAGCCTGCATCTCAGTTTTCTCTTTCTTGAATATACTTACTTCATGGTATTTCTCTACTTTCATGAGTTAGGTACTGTTACTGGAAACTGGCCACTGGGAAATAAACTTCAAATAAGGAGTAGAGCTATAAATTCACTCCTTTCATAGTAAACAATATGAATACAAACAAATAAGCTCACCTGAGTGGCCACCAAATTTTTGTGCTCCTGAGATGCCACCTTATGGACAAAGTGAAGCAAATGGGAGTGTCAAAGTTAGGTGACATCTACAATATACAGAACTTGCTTACTGTGCAGTAATGTACAAAGCTTTCTGTGTTGTGTTTTCAACTCCATGTGTGATTACTGCCTTTTTCTCTCTTCTAAAAATCTCATTTTATTTTTTTTTTATTTTAAGGAGTATAAAAACAAAACAAAACAGAACAAAGTAGATCAGAAAAGAATAATGCAAGCATCACAGGACTTCAAAACAACACAACGGGAAATCAACAGTGGCTACATAATGTCTCCTGATTACTTTAAAATAGTTGTCCATACTGTCACACACAAATTCAAACAAAACCAAATAGTATAAAACCAATGAAAGCATTATGGACCTTCAAAACCAGACAGTAGAAAATCAACAATGCTGACCATAATGTCTCATTTTCTTCAAAATAGCTGTCCAAACCTTTACACATATTGAAGTCAAATAATAGAAAACAGAGTAAAATCAATCAAGACAGAGAATAAATGCATGATAAGACTTCATTTTAAAACATATTAAAAGCATAACTTTTAATTCGGATAGACTTAGAGATGCATAATCAAATGAACCCAAAACATAAAAGGCTCCTGAGTTTATGTTTGAAATATACTTAATCATACTAAATAAATCAAGAATGGAACATAATTTTTTCCTAACTATAAACTTTTTATTGACAGTGTTAATAATATGCTGGATTAACAAACATATGTGCATATGTCCAAACAGAGCTTACTATTTCTTTTTGCAAATTTGTGGATGACTTATGCTTGTCATCAACTCTCCCAAATATCTGATGTTGATAGCTGTTTCTCTATCAAAATTATTTCTCTTTGTAAATATATATGTCAATACATGTGCTGCAGTCATGATTGTTCAGGGGTGATCATAATTACAACCCTTTCTTTTTTGTCCCCTGAAGCAGTAGAACCTCCAGGGGCAATCACTTTAGCATCTTCTATTTAGTGAATCAGCTCCAAAAGAGGGAAGTTTTCTAAGTAGCCAGTGGGAATCTAATATCCAAAGGAACCAAATTTACATCCGTTTTGGTTAGATGAATAAAAGAACTTCTAATCTATCTTTTTAGGGTCTGCACGAAGATAGCTGACTAGGATAATGTTCTCTGTTTTTGTATCTCAGACATAAGACTTCAATGGTAAGACTTCATTCAATTAGAGAAAGGTGTTGCCCATTGAACAGTTTTGAATGCAAGCTGCTTGGAAGTTAGTTTCTCCTAGATCTGTACTTGTTGGTTATGTACCACTTGCCCAATTTAACAACAAAATATATGCACCAAAAACTGTACATGCAACATAACTAAATAGAACAAATAATCTGAGTCTCAATTTTAAAAATAAACATGCCAAGTCATGAGCTTTGTTTTGTAAGAGGAAGGTTTAATAAAAAACTCACTTCTTTCAACCCTGTCATTGCCATGTGTTCTAAATAGCTTGACTGAAATTTAATTCATGTCATAAGTCATTCATAGTAAGTGTATTTTAACATACAATATATATTCACAGATATACATTTACAAAGCTGTGTGGATGTCACCAAATCTAATTTTAGAACATGTCCCTGCCCATAAGAATAAACTCATGCTGATTTGTAATCATGCATATTCACACATGAGATCCAATCAATCACTAACCTCTATTTCTATAGACTTCCCTTCTTTGGCATTTATTTTAAGTAGAATTGTAAAGTCTGTATCCTTTTAGACTTGGTTTCTTTTGATATAATATTTTGTAATTTTTGTCTTGCATTGTATATACAATATTTTACTTTATTGTTGTTGATGCATACTCTTCCATTTTATGGATAATTTTATTTCCTCTAATAGGCCATTGCTGTTTTACAATGCAAGTTACTGTTTTAAAGCCAATAATGTACTGATGATCTCAAAATTATCATCACTGAGTCAAAAGTGAATTATTTTGAGTTATGTAACATATTAAGTAGCTTAATGAGTGAGTTGTAGAGCAAAACATGGATGACTTTAATTAACTAGTTGCAGCTAATACTCTCAATTTCATTCTTCAGAGTCACTGTAATAAGCAATTCTAAATCAGTTCCACACTGAAATTTTGTATAAATAATGATGTGCTCCAAACATTTCTTTTTCTGCTAGTCCTGTTATAACTTGTACTTTTCACATTGCATCTAAATAGTGCCAGAAATCATTGCTTAAAAAGTTTTAAACATCTCATAGTATTTCTACACACACACACACACACACACACACAAACAATGATATATGTAACAATGTCATGGTATATGTAGATCTACCATGTGGTTTCAAATTCCAAGAAGCACTGTTCTTGCCAAAATCCTGATACACTAAAACAAATAGTACTTTACCAGCCCCAAATTTTATCATTCATTTGTGTGTTTATAAAGTTTCCAAATTATTCACTTGTTTAGCAAGTATGTACGGGGAAAACTTTCATTTTTCAGATACACAAATTAAATCACTTTCTCAAGATATTCATTCACAGAAGAGTTACATATGTTTAAACAAGAATGGATAAATACATTTGTAGTATATTAACAACATTAAATTAAAATAAATTCACATGAAGAATTAAGTACTGCGCTCATTTAAAGCATGCATTAATGGGTCGGCATAATCTTTTAAGAAGAGGAAATTTTGTGTTCAAAGCAAATTGCTCTTCTGAAGACATCTAATTTCATAAGAGGTCTACTCATTCTCAGCACTTACCATCTCAAACAGTGCTTATTTCTTGGTCCATTGGGGCCTATGCTGACTATAGACACAGCTCACTTAGATGGACACAACTGCCTCACATAGGTGGATATAACTAGTTGTTTTCCCAGGCATTGGTAATTTAAGATAAAATTCACTGGGAATGGAAATGCTTCCCTTTGAGATAATAGTAACTGTATCACAATTCAGGGTCCACTGCTCTTCATTTTTTATCATCTTCAATTTTTATCACATCTTCAGAAATACACAGGTGTCTGATGCCAGCCTTTCCTTTCAGCAGCAGAGCTACCGTGCATCGTGTGATTTAGGAACTGGTAAGCCAGCCATGCCATGTGAGGGGCATCACTCACATGGTGATATAAGTGAAACTAAAATCCTTGAAAAGTTTTCCAGAGACTAGAAAAAGAGTAGCCAAATGCATTCAGTGAGGAAGGATTAAGCATACTACATCCCTAATCTAAACTAGTAATGTATACCTTAGTTATCAGTAATTAAATTGCTATTTTGATGCCCTCTGGCATGGTGGGTTTTATCTCAGTTATTTCTAACATGGGTAGGAAATAAAAGGATGCTTTTATTGGGCCGCTGAAGTATCAGTAAATCAGAGAAAATACCACCAATTGTTGATTATATGACAAACAGATCAAAATGTAGGCATTTCAGGAGAAAAATTTATGAGCACATAAGAAGGACTTGTGGGTATCTGTGAGAGACAGTGAGGTGATTTATTGGGGCTCAGGAAGTGCCACTCTACTGGGCTGACATAAAGCATCTTGCTGAGGTGACCAGCACTGAACAATGGCTCTTTCACTAGTTGTAGCAGATGTGACTTATTCATCCCTTTATAGCTTTAATACAACAAAGTTTTCCTAAGGATTAAGGGCATGTTTTTCTCAATGCTGATCCAGAGACAATTGCTGCAAATGCCTTCTCTGGTTTGAACAGTGATTGGATTTTAAAGTTGAGAACAGAAAAGTCTCCAGTTTTTCCTTCTTTATGGCTGAGTAGCACTCCATTATATAAAATGATGTAACTTGAGACCATACACATAAATGAAATAAATCAGAGCCATATTTATAAACATAATATTGCCTCACTAGTGTGAGAAACTGAATGGGTAAATAAGATCCAAAGTATACAATAGACATTGTGAACTGGGAAGAAATTGTAATTACAGTTCACAATCTGTGCAGGAGGAAGAGAAGAGGAATAAAGGGAAAAAGAAAAAAATATGTATGAATGTATACACAAGATAGTTATACAGCTAATTCTCTTAGTTCATTGAAAAGAAAAGTTTGTACTAATATTTGGCTGAGATATCACTCCTATAGCTTGTACACTGAATAACTACTATAAAGACAGTAATGCACAATGGATTAATTATAACTTTCCTACTAACCTGTTTTGAAATTGTTTCAATGTTATTTTAACCTTTTTGTTTTTTACAGAAAGAAAGAAAGAAAGAAAGAAAGAAAGAAAGAAAGAAAGAAAGAAAGAAAGAAAGAAAGAAAGTTTGGAGCAGACTGGGAGAAGAAGCTACACTGCAAAGAACACTGTCTGAAATGATTAGAAAAATAAAGAAACAGTCTACATTATTCTGACATCAGGGTTTACAGAAAAGCTGACAAGGTAAGGTGTGCATCAGAATTACATTTGTTATTGTTCTTTTTAAAGAAACAGAGCACTGGCTGTCAATAGAAAGCCCTAACAGAAAACAAGAACACTCAATAACAAGTCCTTTGAGAATCTAAGGACTTTTAAGTACTTTACAAGCATAATTATCAAAGTTGTTCCCTAAGATGCCAGTTCATTCGTTTTCTAGGTTATTTCTGACCTTGACTTTGGCACATTTATCTAAACTACTTTTCCATAGACCCCCTTTGGATTGTTGTTCAAAGCTTTTGCACCATCGGGTATTGTCTATTTGCACATATTGGTCTCCTCTGATATGTTTTATGTTATGCAGATACAGAGACTGTATCTCCTTGAATCAATACTATATCCTGTTTGGCCAGCACTGTGCCTTATAAATAGTAAACTACCAATAAATATTAAGAATTATTCTCGTGGCTTCCCTTTAGACTTAATTGTGTTATAGACCATTAGCTGATTGGAATGTTTTCTAATAATTTATAGATTATGCAACAACTCAAAATGCTGATACGAGAAGTGTCACAATTTCTACATTTCTTAAAGACACAGTGAGTAATTTAACAAATAAAAACTGACAAAAGAAAGGAATTCTTGTGGACTGGTATGATCAGAGGAAGTAAATCTAAAGATGTGTGTTTTGTAAAAAGGTGAGAGGAATTAGTGTGAACCTTTTAAATCAAGAAAACTGTGCAAAACACATATTATCATCTGAAATAATCCTAAAAAGGAAGAAGATTTCCAATAAGGAACCCATTTAAATAAGATAGAGTGATATCTGTGGTGGCTGGAAATGTGCCTACAACGTTTCTGAGAATCTCTTCAAATGTGCAGCCTAAATTCTCTCCCACAGAATGCTAGCTTGACTCCTTCCTAACAGCAAGAAAACAGGAGCAGGTGCGATGGTATCAAGACTCTGAAGACTCTCTGGGTTCACACAGAGCCCCTCCCCGCAATCACTCACTGAAGGACAAGCGGCTGCCACAATGTGGGGACAAGGGAGTGGCTTAATGAAGAGGGCAGTGCAGTGCGTGGGAGACGGAGGCTTCCTTACAGCACTGTCCTGAGCCTGTTTGCCTGCAGACATTGCTTCAAGTGACTGCCGGCCTGGCAGGCAGAGTGACAGTGAAACAGAGAGAGCCTTGTCTAAGAGCACCCAGCTCGGCTACTCAGCATTCCTGACAATCAGACACAGTAACACAAAAGCAAAGTAAGTTCATCCTAATCTGCTAAATTTTAGAGTAAATTGTTTCACTGCAGTAGAATCAAATACAGTACTGTGGACAGTGCAGGAGATCCAAGGACTTTCACATAAAAAAGCTGTCCATGAAGAAATGCGTGGTAATAATAGCAGCTGTGGTAGTAAATCAGGTGACTGCATATATGTGTCTTATTTATATCACAGTAGATGTAGTTCCCTGCTTTTCCTCTTGTACGCTTTACATGGGTCCTTATGTGACATTCCATCCAGGTTCCATCTGACACAAGTCAGATGAAGAGTTTAAGTTAAACAATAACTCAACAACTCCCTGAATGAAAGGATATGAGCATAGAGTGAGGAAGAGTTGAAGATATTCTCTTCCAATCATTGCCTTATTATGGAACTGCTACCCAGAGCGCTTCCCTGCTTAACCAATGACATAGCTATTGTTTACCTGTAGCCATTACTCACCTCTCTGGGCCTCAGCCCCCTCCTGTATAACTGAAGGCGTAAATACCACCAAAAAAAGGTGCAGTTAAGATTGTGTTAGTCAATAAAAGCAATTTATAGTGAATAATAATAATGAATGATACATAGTTAGAAAGACATACAGACAGTTGTCATTATACAGAATTTAGGATTCTTTAAGATTTCACATCAAACAAGGTGGCATAAGAGAGACAAAGGTTTAATTATAGGTCCAAAGACCTGCATACAAATAATTCTCAGTTCTTAGTTTCTTCATCTGTGTGAAGAATGTGATATAGAAAATCTTCTTAAATTCTGTGAATTAACTTAACCAACATATATAAAGTGCTTTAAACACATTAAGTAGAATTTTATCATTAGCACTTATTGCAGGTGTTTGACACAGCAGGGTAACCTGAAGATGAGGAAGGAGAGGACACGCCCTTGGAGTGTGGTCAAATAGAAGCTTTCTATACTAAATCAGTTTGAGTAAATGTAAAGGGGTAAATGTGAAAATACTCCAAAGATAAAAAATTACTTATAAATTTATTTCAATTACTTACAACTATACTAGATCAACAAGAAATGGAGAGGTCCTGTGACGGGTAGAATTCTCTAGCTCACGAAGTCATTGCAAAGTGACAGACTCAAATCTCTCATTTAAAATTTTTTCTCATATTTTAAATCACAGTTTGTTGGACACTTTATCACTTAAGAATGAAGTCCAACACCAGATTTCCCTGGAATCTGAGGAAAAATTTAAATTACTTCATAAGAGAAAGATAAAGCTTTGTAAGATAAAGATGAAGATAAAGCCAAAGAACACATACACTGAGTGTAAATTGACTACTGCACCAAGTTGGGGAATCCTACTCTGCAATTTCATACCTTCGGAACTAGAATTGCAAGACTCACTCAATGATGACACAGACATTGCCTTGGAAAGTAGAAAAAAAAAGACTAAGGCATAAATTTATAAACAAGAAAATATGGTATCCTAGGAAATATATTTTCTTTCTAAAAAATTGTACTTTCATGAAAATCAAGCAAAACAATATTTTAACAGCAACAGATTGTAAGAAGTAAGAAAGGTATACTATGTGGCAATAATAAAATGGCAAAATTCCAGGTCAACAAAAAAGTTTCTCTGAAATCATAAAACCATGTCACAGCAAATCCATCCTGGATGAAATAACCATTAGAATTTCCAAGAAATGATGGAGTAACAACTTTACCCAGCTCAGTATTTGGCAATAACGGTGATGTAAAAAGCCTGCCTCTGAAGCAAGCTCCTAAAGAAACTCAGGGAAATTTTTCTTACTCTTTATACCCCAGAAGTCTGGGCCGCTTGAACTATCACCCTCCTCAGGGCCAATTTCACATCCTTGTTTCTTAAGGAATAAATCAAAGGGTTGAGGGAAGGAGTGACAACATTGTTTAACACCTGAACAGCAGCATCTAGCCAAAGGCTGGAAGCAGGCTTGAGGTAGACAAGAATCACAGGCCCATAGGCCAAGAGGATGGAGGTCAGGTGGGCACTGCAGGTGGAGAAGGCTCTGCGCCTGCCTTCTGAGGAGCGGATTTTCAGTATGGACAGAACAATGCGTGCATAAGAAGTGAGGACAAGGAGAAAACACATAAGCGAGACAACACCTACATTGGTGAAACTCATCGTCTGTGCTAAGGAGGTGTCTGCACAGACCAGGGGAAGCACCACGGGGATATCACAGAAAAAGCTGTGCACTCGGTTAGGGCCACAGTAGGGTAACCTGAAGGTGAGGAAGGTGAGGAAACTTCCGTGGAGACAGCCCCCCAGCCAGGTGCCCAGTGTCAGGCCAATACATACTCTAGGGTTCATGATGACCCTGTATCGCATAGGGTGACAGATGGCCACAAAGCGGTCATAGGCCATCACAGTATAGAGGAAACACTCAATGCAGCCCAAAGTATGGTAGAAGAAGACCTGGGAAGCACAGCCCTGGTAAGAGATGGTGCGGCTTTGCCCCACCAAGAAGACCATCATCTTGGGGGAGTTCACAGAAGGGTAAAGTATGTCAAACATGGACAAGTTTGCCAGGAAGAAATACATGGAGGTGTGGAGGCTGGAGGAAGCCAAAATGGTAAGGAAAATGAGCAGGTTGCCCAGCAAGGAGAAAGTATAGAAAGTCAGGAACACAACAAAGATCATGTCCTCCAGCCCTTGAGTATTAGGAATTCCCGAGAGGATGAACTCTGTCACAGTTGTGTAGTTTCTCATGCTCATTGGCACACGATCCTGGAAAAGCAATAGAGTCACATGATGTAAGATCAAAGAAACAGAGGATGTCTTCCTAACAAAGTGATTCTGTTGAAGGCAGTGGATATAAGCTAAAAAGGGTATTTAGAAAAAGGGACCAACCATAAATCTGGCATTCAGGTTTAATTAAGAAATGAGTCATAAAGCAACACAATAATTTATTTTTATAATCAGAAAATATCTGTACTAATTAAATTTTACAACCATCTTAGTTTATTTTTTTCCAATCTGGTTCATGATCAGACAAATATATTTCAGAACTATCTGGCTTCCCCAGGAAAAAGATGTGTTCAGGTACCATGTCACTTAAATATTAGACAAGTAATAGTTGGTCAATAAACAGACCAACTACTTAAACATATGCACATAGAAAATGAGTTTAAGTAAAAGTGATAAATATCTTCCCATTATTTTTACTTTCAACAATCCTGTTTACATTCTTCATCATTTGTATTCAATACAATAAAACATAATCCATGTTTATAACTGACTCACACATACATAAAAGTGGGTTGTGTCTAGAATGTTACAGTACAGGCCATAGAAACAACTGCAATATCCCATTATAAATTCTCTATTCCACTAAGCTTTAATTGATACTATAAACAATTTCAAACAGTATTAATAACATTAACATAATTTATTAATTAATGTCTGCACTAAATAAACCTAGGAAACAACCTGAACCATATTTTCTGAAGCTCCAATTATTTTTTGCATTCTATTTTCACTTAAACTTTCACATTGCCACAAGCTAAATCTGGTTTTCCTCCGTTGTGACTAGGATTTGTTCATAGAAAGTAAGCTGCTAAGTGGATTCATGGTTCACAGATAGCTGCTCAGTTCATTCCCTGAAATACTTCAGTTTGGCAAGGACAGAGGTCTAGCTGTGGGGAAAGTTCCCAGTGAAGGTAACACAGGCAAGAAGGAAAGGGTGAAGGAAGCAGGGGCTCTGCAGGACACGGTGTCGCCTTCCCATCTCCTTGCCCTGTGTAAGACTCGTCCTCTTCCGGGGGCCTGAGCAGATTCAGGGCTAACAAAGGTATCAACAAGAAGGGAAAAAGACTTTTCCAGTCTCAAAGGATACATAAACCTCAACTTTGTACAATGGCCATCTATTCAGTGTTACACACAATTATTATTTATATCCTGTTACAAAAAGGAAAACTAAGTAAAATAAGATTCTGTAACTTGTGACAACTCCCTCAGAGGTTATATAAAACTGATGTCTAAACTTAACCTTTGCCACCTCTAGGGAGTTCAGTAGCCTACATTTTTGGAGAACCATGTGCTCAAAAGACAAATGGATATTTTCAGCCTCATATTAACTTTGTGCGAGTAAGTCAGAAAATAAACATAAATTCTTTACCTTTTGCACTTACCAGTAAATGTATAACACATTTACTTATCTACTAAACCTCAGTGTTGTAAGACAAAAGTAAAAGTTACAATGGGTTAATAACAAAAGCACCAAGAGGTAATAAAGATGAATTTAGAAATGGAATTTGATATATATAGGATTTTCAAAATAAAATCATTTACTTGTTAATGATCCATAAAACTATACATACTTATGGAGTCTGAATACCTTTAGTCAGTCAGAGGCCCATTATGGTGGTCCACAGCTATAAGCTCATCACTCTGGGAGGATGAGGCAGGGGGTAACAAGCTTGAGGCCAACCTAGGAAACTTAGTATTTTAGCAAGACACTGTTTCAAAGTTTAAAAAAAATTAAAGAAAAAGGAATGCAGCTGAACGAGAAGGTCCTGTACCAAAAGGGGAAAAAGGGAGTGAATGACACAGTTTTTCTCAGATCCAAATCAGTGAGTTATGTAAATATTCTGGAAGAATTTCTTTTAAAAAGAAAAAATTTTATAGCCTAGAAGTTATAAACTTTGCCTTCAGTAAAACTTCTAGTGCTACCTTAATAACCCAACTCACACTACTAAATGGTCAGCTGTTTACCTGCACAACGCAGAGTGTGGACATCACAAAGCACCTTGGCAACACTCTCAACATCCTCCCTTAGCAAGAAGCAGTCCACAGCACACCTCCATCAGACCTGCTCCTAAAGGACAGTCATCATCCCAAGGAAATGTCCCCTGATTAGGCTGTACCTTATTGTACAGACACTCATTTAATAGCAGACTGAATTTTCACCACAGAAGATCACTCAGGGTGATCAGAGTAACAGAGAAAAGAGACAGGCAAACAGAAAAGAGAATCATTTCTTTTCCTGCAAAAAAGTCCAACTATGTTTCTTCAACTCTAAATTCTAAAATTAACATTTTAGCTTTTACTAAACTTGTTGAATTTAACTCTCACCACACTCACTGAGGTTTGCATTATCCCTTTTTGTTGTTAATGACAGCATGGAAACGTGGCTATGAAATGAAGTTCTCATATAGATGACAACATGATAAGCTAGGGAAAATTACTAATTTATATACTAACTGCAAAATAAGATTTGTGAAGAAAGAACCTGTCTCCTTCCATGTCACTCACCTTCCTTCCACAAGCCATTCTCCTGGCAAACATGCCCACAACACACACACACACACGCACGCACGCACACACGCACACGTGCACATACACTTTCCCCAGACTATCCAGGCCTTCACTGCTTTCTCAGAGCCGACTTACTAGTGGATTGCTGAACTCATCTCCCTGTAAGAATTCTCTGCAGTTCCATGATTCTGCTTCTCTTGGATTAACAGGTGAAATGATCAGGACTCAGAGGATGTCTCAGCAGAACAGAGAGGAACAAAAGAAAGAAAGTGATGTAAGCAGAATAAGAGTCAGCAAAAACAGGAAGAGCTTTACACACATACCTCCTGGTGGAAATTGTTTCTCATCTAGTGCAGAAATGGTTCTCTCGAGTTTCCAGACTAGAGGAATGTGTTTCTACAGCCATAACTCTATTTTACATGAAGCTCATGGCAAACAGCCATGACACTGCACACTCTCCTCTTGAATCTAACATAGAGACCCCACACTCTGACCTGCTATTAATATGGTCCAAAATTTATAATGTTTTCAAGCTATAGAAAGTTAATGGATCTTGATCCTTTTGGGACAACATCCCCAGTGACCCAATATCCCGATTCAAGAAGGATAAATGAGCAAAACAAATAATTACAGGTTTTCGTCTCTTCCTTGTCTGCATTCTCAATCCTTCCCTCATTGTTTTGTGATCTGTATATTGATTATACAAGTACATTCAAATTTTATCAGCTTCCTTCTAGCTTCATGGAGCACACAGTACAGTGATGTTATCTCATCATCCTATGGTGCAGTTACTCACCAGAACACGTTGCTTCTCTCTATTTGTAAATTATAACCCATACATCAACCTTTATCCAGTAAGAAAGGCTTTTATAATAAGACTAGAGATTAAAAGTGCTAACAAGGATTTTAAATATAGGGAACCCTTGACCGCTGTTGGTGGGAATGTAAATTTTCACAGTCAACACATACAATAGTATGAATGATCTTTAAAAAATTAAAAACACAACTACCATGTGATCCAGCAAGCCCAATTCCCTCCAATAAAAATAACCTTGTGCTCCTCCATCCCCTGACCAGCTTGGGCTATCACTAATCAATTTTTAATCTCTTTACTATAAAATAATGACACTGAGGAAAATCAGTCCAACACTGAAACTGTGCATGACTAATAATGTATTCCAGACATCTGCTTTTCAGATCATTACTTCTGTTATACACTGAATACTTCATTTTGCATCTAAGTAACTCTAAGCATAAATTCTTCAAGGGATTTACAGATATCATAATTACTATCCCTAACACACACACACACACACACACACACATGCACACACATAGGCCAAATTCCAAGAAACACAAAAGTAAAAATGTAACACAACAGTCCTGAATTGGGTCAGTTTTTGAAAGTGTGTTTCTAAATACTCCAAATCATTCATTTATTTAACAAGTATCTACTATAGAAATATTTTATTAGCCAGCCACCTAGATTAGTCAGTTTAACAGGACATTGCTCTCAAAAAGTGTACATATGTGTTATATAATTTTTAAATATGCTGTGTTATTTGTGTATGACATATATATTGAAAGAAATATATGAATTTAGAAAATAAACAACGTATATTCACCACAAATCATTTTTTAGCAGTTTGTCATATTCCACTCAATATAACCAATCAATACAAAATACTCTCAGAAGGTTAGTGGGGCAGTATGAACTTAAAGCATTGTGAACTAGATTACTGCAACCAAGTACTGTCCTACCACAATAATTATTTTATGCATCCACATCATTTCTGTTTTTTTAATTATTAAGATTATTGGTATAAGTTAGATATACATAATGATCATATTCATCATAGGGAATCTTTACTTGTATATTGACAATTCTTGATTTTTCTTTTTTCCCCAATCCCCTCCACTCCCTTCAAGGCTTCTTCCCCTCCTTATTTATAAAGCACTGTCTCCATTTTATCCTTTTATCATTTTTCTTTCCTTTTCCCTACCATAATTCATTGTCCTTTACTCTGTCTACTGGTCAATAAGTTGGTAATATCCCTGTTAATTGTTATTTCTTCTCCCCTAGACACTAGATTTCCTGGACTCAGTCCATTTCCTTTTTACTTTTAACATATGTATCATGCAGTAACTAGGAAGCCATAACATTCACCTGTTGAAGGAAAATTCAGTAATGTTCCTCAAACGTTACCAAAATCCAGACCATTTCCATAAGCCCGAAAATTTCCTGGAGTCCATTCACAAGCAGTTCACACTCCTGCTCACTTTTCCAGGAAAAAAAAAATGGTTTTGTTCTCTATAGATTTGGTTTTTTCTAGGTGTTTCATTAAAAATGGAAAAACAGCATATTACTTTAAAATACCTGAAGTTGTTGAGATCCATCTATGCTGTACAGTGGTAAAATAGTTCTTCTTATTTATTGCTGAAAATTCCTTTCTGTAACTATCCTTTTACTTCTTCACCAGACAGTGACATTTGCATTATTTGTAGTTTCTAAATCCTATAATAAGGCTCTCATGAACACCTGCAGACTTTCTGTGTGCCTCCACTCTCTTTCAGACTATCACCAGGGATTATAAAGCATGTTTGTGGACTTAGAAAAAATGATCATGATGTATCTTTCTAAGATCAGTGATAAACCTCAGAAAAATAAGTCACATTGTTCCATGACATTTTAGAACTCTAATTGCATCACTATTGCTTTACTGAATTACTCTCACTACTTACCGTCTTAAAGAATCCTGTGGGTAAGCCTATCATAGACCTCATATACATATTGCACATTGGGGAACATGGCTAGTATCTCATAGACACTAACTACTTCAAATGAGGTTCACTTAGAACAGAAACACTTGAACTTGAAATGAAATCAATATCTATGTTGAAATCTGTGGTTATTCTTATTTCTCCTATGCATGGAGGTATGCATGTGTGCCTGAACACTCGGCTAGTCTGCTAACAGTAAGGCTGTTGTATTATCATGTGGTTTACAAACCAAAAATTCAGCTACAGCTACTGCAGGCAACATCAAATGAAAAAGGTAAATTCAAGCTGAAATTATTAAGATTTCCAGAGACTAAAGGAAACCAAATGCATTCCTTACGGGAAAGGGTAAGGAGTTCAGTAATTGGCCCCAGATCAAAATCACATTCTTTAATTAAGTAATTGTGTGACTTAATTATCAGTAATTAAACTGCTATTTTGATGTAGTCTGTCAATATTGGCTTTTATCTCTGTTATTTGTGGACATGGAAGTTTGCCATTTTTTTGGTCCCTTCAGGGCTCTCAAGTTAAGAAAAGCCTGGAGTGAAGTACTCTAAGTTCTAAAGGAAAATAACTATCAACCCAGATTGATGTACCTTGTAAAAATTATCTTTCAAAATTGAGGGAGAAGTAAGATACTTCCATGATAAAGAACATCTGAGGAAATTTAAGATCCACAAACCAGTATTCCAAAATGTTCTGAAGAACATTCTAGAAAGAGATAATAAGGACTAGAGCTCCATGAACCCCAAAAGAAGGAATCCAACAGGGAAGGCAAACAATTAGAGGAAAGGGAAAAAAGGGGAGAGCCAACAGCAGGGAAAATGCATGACAAGGATAAGTCAATATATTTCAGTTATAACCATCAATGTTAGTTTACGAGTCAAAAGACTTAGACTGGCAGAATGGATCAAGAAGCAAGATACAACAATATGCTACAAACAAGAAACACATTTTTTAAAAAATAAAATAAAAAGAAATTTTAAAAGAAATACATTTAATTCAAAAGAAATTCATCGACTGAAGATCAAAGGATGGAAAACAGTACTCCATGCCACAGGAACCCAGAAAAAAGTAGGGGTAGCTATTCTATTTGCAGACTAAGTTAATTTCAAGCCAAGACTGATTAAGAGAGATAAAAAAAATGTCACTAAATCCTTGTAAAGGTAAAATCCAAGAGGAAGAGATAACAATTACAAATATATATGCAACAAATATCAGTGCACCCAACTATGTAAAACAATTGCAAACATAAAAAATCAAGCCTTAATACAATTGTATTGGGAGACCTCAATATCCCACTATCATGAAAAGATAAACTAGGCAAAAAATCAATAATGAAATATTAGAACTAAATCAAACTTTTGAACAAGTAGACCTAGTATATGTCTAAGGAGTGCCCCACACCACAACATTCCACCCCACTCATTCTTCTCAGCTGCACATGGGACATTCTCCAAAAAAGACCATACACTGACTTATAGAAAATGCTTAAGTAAATGCAGAGGAACTGAATTATCCCATGCATATAATCAGAACACAGTGCAGTGAAATTGGAAAGCCATGCCAAAGGAAACCACAAGAACTTCATTAACACATGGAAATTAAATAGCACTCTACTGAACATCCAATGGCTCACAGATGAAATTAATATATAATTAACATTAGATAGATTTTATAATTTATTGATAATAACAATACAAAATACTGGAAATTGTGGGACATAAAGCAATTTTAAGAGGGAAATTTATAGCACTGAATACCCATATCAGGAAAACAGAGCAAGTGCATATAAACAACTGAATGTTGAACCTCAAATGTATAGAAAAAGAAGAGCAGGCTAAGCCAAAAGCAGAGGAAATTACAAAGATCAGAGCAGAAATTAACACACTGTAGACTTAAAAAAAATACAAAAAAATCAATGAATAAAAGAGTTGGTTCTTTGAAAGGTTAAATAAAATTGACAAACCCTTAACCAATCCTATCCAAAAAAATGCAATTCGGATGGGAATTTAGCTCAATGGCACAAACTCCTGCTTGGCAAGCATGAGGTTATGAGTTTGATCCCCAGTATCCCGCCCAAAAAAAATCCATGCAATTATGAATAAAAAAGGGTAAAAACACAACAGACCCTGCAGAAATCCAGAAAATCATCTATACCTCCTTTGAAAACTTGTATTCTAATAAGATGGAAAAATACAGAAGAAATGGGCAGATTCCTATATACATATGAATTATCAAAGTTAAATCAAGAAGGTATAGAAAATGTAAATAACCCAATATCAATAAATGAAATTGAAGATGTAACTAAAAACATATCAACAAAGAAAAGCCCAAGCACCAACAGATTCACTGCTGAGTTCTACAAGAAATTTAAAAAGGACCTAACACCACTACTTCTCAAGCTCTTTAGTGAAAGGGAAGCAATACTTCCAAATTCATTCCTGGAAGCAAGCATTACCCTGACACCAAAACCAGAGAAGGATCCAACTAAGAAAGAGAATTACAGGCCAATTTCCCTAATGAACATAGATGCAAAAATCTTCAATACGATACTGGCTAACAGACTGCAGCAAATTGTCAAGAAGATAGTACATCATGATTAAGTGGGATTTATCCCAGGGATGCAGGGATGGTTCAACATATGTAAAACCATAAGTGTAACACACCATATTAACAGAGCCAAGGACAAAATTCATACGATCACCTCAATAGATGCAGAAAAACTTTTGACAAAGTCCAGCACCCAGTTATGATTAAAAAAAAATCTATAGAAAATTGGAACAGATGGTCTTTATCTCAATCTGACAAAAACCATCTATGGCAAACCAACAGCCAATATCATATTAAATGGACAAAAACTGAAAATTTTCTCTCTAAAATCAGGAATAAGACAAGTATGTCCACTGTCTCCAGTCTTATTCAATATAGTTTTGGAAACTTTAGCTGGAACAATTAGACAAGAGAAAGAAGTAAAAGGACTAAAGACAGGGAAAAAAGTTAAACTATCATTATTTGCAGATGACATGATACCCTACTTCGAAGACCCCAAAAATTCCACTGAGAGTCTACTAGATTTAATAGGTAAATTCAGTAATGTAGCTGGTTACAGAGTCAACACTCAAAAAATTAGTAGCCTTCCTGTGCATGAATAACAAACTCACTGAGAGAGAAAAATAGGGAAATGACACCTTTTACAATAGCATCCAAAAAATTGAAATATCTAGGAACTGATCTAACAAATGATGTAAAATACCTCTATGTTGAAAACTACAGTACTCTCAAAAAGGAGACTAAAGAGGATATTAGAAAATGGAGAGATATCCTATGCTTTTGGGTAGGAAGAACCAATATAGTGAAAATGGTCATACTTTCAAAACTGTTATACAGGTTCAATACAATCCCAATCAAAATTCCTATAGTATAGCATATCTCATAGAATTGGAGAAAATAATCCTAAAATTTATCTGGCACAAGAAGAGACCTAGAATAGCAAAGGAAGTCCTGGGCAACAAAGACAAGACAGGGGGCATCACAATCCCTGATTTGGAATAAAAATAAAGCTACTGTGATAAAAACAGTGTGGTACTGATAACAACAACAAAAAAAAACCAGACCTGAAGATCAATAGAACACATTAGAAGATGCAGAAACAACTCCAGACACACTAAGCCATGTTATCTTTGACAAAGGTGACAAACACATTCACTGGAAGAAAGATAGCCTCTTCAATATCTGGTCCTGAAAAATAGCCTCTACACATGCTGAAGAATAAAACTGGATCCATATCGTACATCGTTTACCAAGCTAAAATCAGAATGGCTCAAAGATCTTAATATTAAAACAGAAATACTGAATCTTCTGGAAGACATAATAGGTAAAACCCTTGAAGACACTGGTGTAGGCAAAGACTTTAGGAAGAAAACCCCAGTTGCACAGGCAGTATCACAAAGAATCAACAACTGGGATCTCACCCTATCGAAAAGCTTTTGCACAGCAAGAAAAACCACCAACAGAGTAAAGAGACAACTGACAACATGGGAGAGAATGTTTGCCAGCTGTTCCTCAAAGATTGCTATTGAGAACATACAAAGAACTTAAAAAATCAGTCCTCCCAGATTTAAAGACCCAATCCACAAATGGGCATCTGCAATGAATACACATTTCTCAGATGAAGAGATACAAACAGCAAATAAATATGTGAAAAAATTTTCAACATCACTGGTTGTTTGAGATGCAAATTAAAACAATACTGAAATCCCATCTCACCCTAAAAAGAATGAAATCAAGCAATAAACAAATTCTGGAGGGGCTGGAGGGGAAAAGGAGCCCTTCTCCACTGTTGATAGGAATGCAGACTGGTACAACCACTGTGGAAATCAGTGTGGAGATTCCTCAAAAAACTAGGATTGGAGGTCCCATTCAACGTAGTTATTCCCCTTCTAGGTATCTTCCCCCCAAAATTAAAAACATCATACCATGGTGATATATGTGCACCCATGTTTATAGCAGCAGAATTTGTAATAGCCAGATTTTAGAAACAACCTAAACGTTCAGTGACTAAGGAATGAAAAAAAAGATGTGGTATTTTTATATAAAGGAGTACGACTCTGCTATGAAGAAGGATAAACTTGAGCATTTTATAGATAAATGGATGCAACTTGAGACCATACTCGTTAATAAAATAGGACACAGATGTGTAAACATTGTATTGTCTTATTACTGTGAGAAGCTGAAAAAACAATATACGTATAGGTGTATGTATATGTGTTTAAAAAAATAGTTGAGACAGTTATATTACTGATTTCCTGAGTTCACTGAAGGGAAAGTTTTGTGCCACTGTTGTTGAGACAATCGAATGCAGGTGTCCCGTGCTCTGGTGTATGACAATGAGCACTGTATGTACCATTGTTCCTGCATGATTCACATGTTTTGAAATTTTTGTTTTAGTTTTTTTATTTATTTATTTATTTTTCTCTCTGAAATAAAATGGATTTGGGGAAAAGATTAAATAATACTGAGATATAATCATAGTGATGGGAAATATGTCTAAAAGTCTTTGATACTCTCTTCACATGGTGGAGCCTGGTTTCTCCCCCACTGAGCAAGAGCCAGATTTAGGGACTCTCATCCAACAAAGAAAAATAAATGCAGAAGTGATGGAATAAACCTTTGGGGATGAGATCCTAAAAAGCTCTGCAGGTCTTTGCATGAGGACACATAGGTAGATAAATGAAGAGGTTCGTGCGGTGTGTGAAGAACTGAGGCCTCCTGCTAACAGCCCACAGTGAGCCATCCTTACAGCAGTTCTTGAATCAGGTGGTTGCTTTCCTGCCTAACGAGGTGCCTGCAGCATCAGCAGAGACCCTTGGCTAACACCACCCCGCTAGGCTACTCCAGTCCTCTTGACCGGGAGACACAGTCCCAAGACAATAAATTATTTTGTCCTAAGCAACCAAGTTTTGGAGTATTTTTTTTCTTTTTGCATTATAATAGATAACACATGAAACAATCATCAATACAGGAGGGGATCCATGAATTCTCAAATAAGAGATTTAATGTTGCCTATGAAAGACAATGTGGTGATATTACCCACATATATGATATCATATCTGTGCTTCACTGTATCCTGGACACATACATGTTTTCCCCTTTTGTCTTTGGATGATTCATTTACAAAACATTCTATTCAAGGGCCAACCAGTCAGATACAAGGCCTTCGGTAAGTAGGTCTGTCACGACCAAGTGACTGCATGGATATTACTGTGGAGAGAAAGGAGCAGAACTGATTATTTTTCTGTTCTTTCCTAGTTATGTGACGGTTACCCAGACTGCTGTCCTACTTATTCCCACTGTTATCACAACTGCCTACAGCCAGTTACTCAGCTCCCTATGCCACAGCTCTCTCGCACATAATTGAGGACAGTAATCACACCTACTTAATACAAACACAATCCAGATTGAATTAGCTAACACTGTAAAAGAAATATATTAAGCTGGACATGGTGGCTCACGCCTGTAATCCCAGCACTTGGAGGCTGAGGCAGGAAGATCACTGTGAGTTTAAGATCAGCCTGGACTACAAAGTGAGCTCAAGGTCAGCCTGAACTGCATAGTGAGACACTGTCTCAACCCCACACACACACACACACACACACACAAATATATTATATATATTATGAAGGTAAAAGTGTACGGAGTCCCCTGTCTGGAGAATCTCTGCTTATTAATCAGTATATATAAATTACTATGAGCACTGTCATACACATAAGAAGCAGGCTTTGAATATTAGCTCTCATTCTGAGTACTTGAATGGATTAATCTAAGTAGCGTGGCCCCTGTCACGGTGTGCACCTCTGTCTGCAAAAGGGATGGGAAAGACCACACAGAGATGAAATTTAATCCAATCATCTGGAACTCAGAGGGATTCTTCTTCGGCATAAACGAGCCTCAGGAAAACAGAAACCAACAGAGACCTTGGTTATTTATTGTAATTTAAGGACATGGGAATAAAGATAAAATAAAAGCATTTTGCAACATATTATCTAGGGGTTTTTGTCAGGAAACAGGGCCAAAATGGGATGGTTTGTTCCGTGATAAAGTTAACCTATTTAAATAATCTTATCTGGGCAGAATGAAAAGATTGGCCAAAACAAACATCTCTGACAGTAGCTTGCTCTTAATTCTGCTGGCTGTTGTCCTACAGACTCTGCTCTAAACTCTAACCGTACATCACAGTAGTTCCCCAAGGTCCCTCCCTTATCACACACGGGTTCAATCACTGTTTTGGCCAGCATCTCCCCACAGGTCCCCATACTGAAATTAGATTTACTAAATACATAAACATAAATGTTGAACTAGGTCAGAAATTAATAGCAAGTATTTTGTTTTAATTTCAATTAATTACAGGTACATTATAATTACAATTATAGCTATATTGCATTTTCAAGAAATGGAGAGTACCCAGGAAGGATAGAAATTTCTACCTGCAAAGTCTTTCCTCTGGAACTGTGCAAAACTCATTCTATTTTCTGCAAATAGATTAAGAATCATTTTCTTCTCCTTTCAGGTAAAGTGAAGGCCAGTATCAGACTTCTCAGGTAACCAAAGGGAAACAAACACAATTGGAATTGTTTACTAAAGGGAAGATATGTTTATATCCAAAAATGTTGTTATAACCAAATGATTGTTACCAGGGTGATGGAAACCAAAGGAGAGTAGCACTCACTCAAAACACTTCAGTTGGAGCCAGCACATCTGAACTGAGCTCTGTACAAACCCACTAGGTTTGTGCTGACCTTGGGAGGGGGCAAATGGCAACTTCTGGAATGATTTGCTGGAATCAGAACATTGTGGGAAACCATCTCCCAGCCTCCTGCCAATGCCTTTCTTACATGACCGTTTAATCTTTGCCACACAAGTCATGTACTTAACAAGCTCCTTTGTACTTTGAGCTATAAAAATAGGCAGCATCTTTAAAATCCTGGAGAACATTTTCAAGGTTGCTTGATTTTGGTGTCTCCTGAATGAATTCTTTGTTCTCAACCAGGTTGTTTTTATTTTGATGAACAGCAGTAATTGATATTTACCATATTTCCTAAATGTTCGACCTTAATTTAAATTTCATTTCTTTTGGACCCTAAAATAGAGCACTATTAAAGAGTCAGAGTGATGTTGTAGCACAATAAAATTGGGCACATTAAAAGAAAGGAAGGACAGAAAAAGGAACAGACCATAGCATCTAGAAATTTGTGGTCATATCATGTCAACTAAAATAGGCTTTCAACAAGTACAGACCAAGTGGAGAAGATATACACTGTTTTGGCAAATTAAAAAAAGAAAAAAGCATAAATTAATCTAAGAAAAAATTTTGAAGGAGTAAATCTGTCTCCGTTCATTCATTCCCTACCACAGAATATTTTGGACTCCCAGGAAATGAGAGAATGTAATTTTGCCCAGCTTTCTATTTGGCAAAGATCCTGTGGATCTGAAGCAGCTTCCAAAAATTTTCGGAGACAAATTATTCCTAATCCTTATGACTCAAAAGGGTGCATTTGAACTAACATCTTCCTTAGGGCTAGTTTCACATCTTTGTTTCTCAATGTATAAATCAAAGGATTGAGGGAAGGTGTTACAATACTGTTTAGCATCTGAACGACAGAATCTAGCCAGGGGCTGGAAGCTGGGCGGAGATAGACAAGAAACACAGGCCCGTAGAAGAAGAGGATGGAGGTCAGGTGGGCACTGCAGGTGGAGAAGGCTCTGCGCCTGCCTTCTGAGGAGCGGATTTTCAGTATGGACAGAACAATGCGCGTATACGAAGTGAGGATAAGGAGAAAACACAGAAGTGCGACAACACCTATGTTGGTGAAACTCACTGCCTGTGCTAGGGAGGTGTCTGCACAGGCCAGGGGAAGCACCACGGGGATATCACAGAAAAAATTGTACACCTTGTTGGGGCCACAATAGGGCAATCTGAAGATGAGGAAGGTGAGGACACTCCCGTGGAGACAGCCCCCCAGCCAAATGCTCACTATCAGGCCAATACACACTTTGTGGTTCATGATGACCATGTAACGCATAGGATGGCAAATGGCCACAAAGCGGTCACAGGCCATCACGGTATAAAGGAAACACTCAGTGCCACCCAAGGTATGGTAGAAAAAGAGCTGGGAGGTACAGCCCTGGTAAGAGATGGTGTGGCTTTGCCCCACCAGGAAGGCCATCATTTTAGGGGAAACCACAGATGGGAAAAATATGTCAAACATTGATAGATTTCCCAGAAAGAAATACATGGGGGTATGGAGGTTGGAGGAAGCCAGAATGGTGAGGAAGATGATCAGATTACCCAGCAAGGTGAAGAGGTAGAAGGTCAGGAACAAGACAAATATCATGTTCTCCAGCCCTTTAGTATTAGAAATTCCCAAGAAGATGAATTCTGTCACCGAGGTGTAGTTCCCCACTGTTGATTGCATGTTCATGCTGTGGCCGGCAGCCCTAGAAAAGCAAAGCAACAAGCATGATGGAGTCTTCTGTGCGCTCAACCAATTGTTTACATCTTGGTTAGTGATTAAATTGGTATTTACTATTGTAGTCAGGGGTTGTGAGGAGAATGATTACAATCAGGACACAGAATTCATATTATTATTTTATGATGGTCACCCAGAGATAAACACAAGAAAGTGCAGGAAATCTGTCCACAACACTAAAGATCCAGAATATTCATCCAAGGGCCTGGATTTCACAGCAATGTCCTGCATGAGTCCAGCTGAAGACCTAGAGCCCATGACAATGCCTCCCACGAGTCCAACTGGAGATCTAGAGCTCACAACAAGGACTCACACCAGTCTGTTTCACAGATCTGCTGGGAAGGCCCAAAGATCAGTGGTGGAAGCCAGAAAGTCTATGCCACTGGGGTGAAGGAGCTGTGCCAGTAGGTTGAGGGTTCAACACTGGAGCGGAAAAGTCACACTCAAAATAAGGACGAGGGCTGCCCTGAAAAATACCACAGCCATCCTCAGCGACATGGAGGTCCCGAGCTCCTCTGATGACGCGAACAGTCAAGTACATGCCAGAAATCCAGGGTGACAAGCTTCTCCTAGAGATTAAGCAGCACCCATCTTCCCTTCCAGAGCTGGGAAGCCATGTTTAATGTAAGTAGCAGAGCTCCCCCAAAGTGAACCACAGCCACCCTTACCGACAAGGTCCCAACCTCTTCCAATGATAATCACTGAATACAGGCAAGTTAGCCATGACAAGCTCCTCCAGGAGAACCAAAGGCTCAAAACAGCAACACTTAGGAGACCCCACAATGCCTAGCTCTTCTTCTCCATGTCTCTGTTTATGCCGGCAACTTTCCTCAGGTGGGCAATCTACACTCAGCACCATGCTGATTTAATTCAGCTAGTGTTAAGTTGATCACCAGTTTTTAATCCATAACAACTATAAATGCAAGCTATTCAATCCTACTTTTAAATTCCTTTCCTTAATGCCTCTAAAACATGTTTTTGTTGACCATTCAGAGTGATGATGTCACAGATCAGAGTCAGGTATAAATTTTAAAAGGAAAGAAGAAAGGCAAGGAAGGACAGAGAGAGAAAGATAGTCACTGACCTCTCAGTTACCACAGTAATAGAGTATCTTCCTGACAAAGTACTTTCTGTATAAAGCAAGAAAAAGAAGTCCAAATGAAGAATAAGAGACCATAATAAATCTGGCCTGGAGGTTAAAGTAAGAAATATGCAAAATTTGGCATCAATTTCCTCACATATTGAGGCAAAAGAGTAATTAATATTTGCAAGATCTTAGATCTTATGGCAATCAATTCAGGACCAACTTAATTTATTTAAATCTTTTTATCATCATACCAGCATATTTCATAGCCATCTCTCTTCCTCATAAAAAATTTGTTAGCAGATGATAACACAAGAATAGTAAGCTAAATTATAGTTTGTAATTAGGGTTTCTATCCAAATATGTGTATGGACATATTTAAACTGACACAGAAAAGATAAACACCTTAGTTTTACTTTCAAAAATGCTTGTTTTTCATCATTTATACTTGAGTGAATAAATATATAATTCATATTCATAATCTGCTCACTCATCTACAAAAAAGAAGACTGAACCTAGAAGTTTATAAAAATGATTATTCCAACCACTAAGAATTCTTTCAACTAGGTTTTATTTCTATCCTACTGACCTCCAGATACAAATTTCAATAGCATTACTGCAATTGGCTTTATTAGTTAATACTAGTATTAAATAAACCTAAGAAACAACCTAAATTAAGTTTTCTAAGGTCCAATCCATCCCTCTGGTTTTGGGGGATTTTTGTTTATTCATTTGTTCATTTTGGGTTTGTTTGTTCCATTCCATTTTCTCCTGTATCTCCATTTGTTGCTTCAAGATATAACTAATTTCCCTCTGTTGTGACAGGATTTATTCACAGCAAATAGTCTGAAAAATCTATTTGTAGTAACTTTCAAACTGTTGTCTTGCTGCAATTGTCTAAATTATTGCACTTCTGACAAGAGTAAAGGCGTGTGCTGTGGATAAATTTCTCAGGGTGTGTAATGAGTAACAAGAAGGAAGAGGTCAAGATAGCAAGTGCTCTTGGGAGCCCCGCTGCGGGCAGACTAACAGCAAGAGCCTGAGTGACAACAGGCCTGTGTCAGGGTCTCAAGAGTGTTAGAAAGTAGCAAAATTATCCACAGGAAGTGAAAAAGACTCAAGACACAAGCACTAAATTTCATGCCTATAAGACTGAGTGAAATGTTATAATGTCATGATAACAAAAGCATTTCCAATATGAACAAAAAAATGTGATTAGAAATGGGTTTAAACTGGGGATTTAACTCAGTGACTCAAGTGTTTGCCTGGTAAGAATGAGGTTGTGAGTTCTATCCCATGTACAAAAAAAAAAAAAAGAAAGAAAGAAAGAAAGAAAGAAAGAAAGAAAGAAAGAAAGAAAGAAAGAAAAGAAAAGAAAAGAAACGGATTTAAAAGGCTCCAGGCAGAGAAACACAAATATACCATTAGGACTCCACACAATGTGTCATGTAAAAATACTGACAAAATTAGTAGGTGAAAAGCAAAGAAGCATCTGTCTAATTTGAACCTGCCTGTGTCTAGCTCAGCCATCAAATTCATACTGCACTAAATTCACACTGCTAAACGACACAAATGCGTGGTCCATCATGCCCCAGGCAAAAAGTAAATATAAAACGTCCCCTCAAATACACTTTCTCTTCCTTCCCTTCTTCCTTCCTTCCCTCCCTTCCTTCCCTCCTTCCTCTCTCTCTCTCTCATTTTCCTTATTTTTGCAGTCCTGAGGATTGACCATACAACCTTGGCTCTGAGCTCTATTCCTAGCCACCACCCACTTCTTTATTATTTTGAAGCAGTGTCGCACTAAACTGCCCAGGCTTCACTAAGACGTGAAAGCCTCCTGCAGCAGCCTCCCCCAGGAATAGCATCATGAGCTTGTGGCAACCCTTGGATAATTTCCAAACTTGTCCTGCCTTCTCACTAGATATCCAATTCCACACCTCTGTGCACATCTATGATTAAGGAAAGTCTGATATCAGTCCAAGAAAAAAAATCCAACACCAGTGTTCACTACCTCATAAATATATTCATTTGGAAAGAACTGAATTTCCATCACAGAGTTTCATAACCTCTTCCACAGAGGATTTCAAGTAGAACCTTCAGGATTGTCTCTCAAGGAAAGAGGGAAAAATAGATATTTTCTTCTGAACATAAATTCTAAAATGTTGTAATATTTGCTTTTATAAACATTTTGAGCTTCACTATTACCACACTCACTATTATTTGCATTTTCCCCTTTGTTAATGACAGGTTGGAAATTTACATGTCCATTAAATGAAGTTCCTACACTTTACTATATGTTAAGGATAGTGAAAATTACTAATTTTTATATTAACTGCAAAATAAGATTCCTGAAAAAAGTATCTATCTCATCCCATGTCATCTACCTTCCACATAAAAGCTATATCCTTGACACATGGGCACACACACACACACACACTTGTTTCCAACAGCCCTCCCTTTCGTTGCTCGCTCATGCTGGCTTAGCATGGATTGCTGAATTTGGCCAAGTGTAAAAATTCTCCCAAGTTCTGACTCTCCTCCTTTCCTTAGTAGACAAGGTAAAATGACCAGGACATATATAATATCTCCATGGAACAAAGGAAAACAACGGGAAGACAGCAATATAGGCAGAAGAATAATTAACAGAAACAGACAGGGAATCAAACACCTACCAGCTCCTGGAAAACACATCTAGTGTGGATAGAGAGATTTTTTCTAAAATTTCTAGGCAAGAAGAATGTGTCCCTAACACTGGACCTCCATTTTCCATAAGATACCATGGCAAAGGGCCATAAGTTTGCACCTTCTTCTCTGGAACCCGAGACATAGATTCCACGTGAAGCCCTGCTATTCATCTGGTCCCCAGACTCTGGATTTATAAGGCTTTAAAATGGCAGTGTATTAATGGACCTTCTCCTTTTGAGACAATATCCCCAGTGGCTTAAGCTATAACGCAAGAAGTGTGATGGAACAGACAGAGTCATTAGAGGCTCCACTTCTTTCCTGAAGCCCTTCCCCATTCGCTGCCTCATTATTTTATCATATGGAATATTTATCATGGAAGTATTATGAAAAGTATAACCTATTTGATAAACAGTCAAAAAAGCAAGAAAAATACATTTCCTTAAATTGAATATTACCATTGTTAACCTTTCACCAGGGTCTTTCCAGTCACTTCACCATGTTTGTGGTACATTTTTAACTACTTATAATTACAGTGTGGGTGTAGCTGTGCATCTTTTTTAAAATTTGACTTGAATTTATTTTTTCAAAAATTTTTCATATCATTAACTTTTTACAACTATATTTTTAACTGTAGTATCATCTTCATTATTCTGAATTTTTAATTTTTTTAGTAGTGTTCCTTTCATTACCGAAATAAACAAATAGAGAAGGAGAGAAGGATTGACCGAAGGATGGCAAGATAGATATTTACATTCTACGAATAAACCATTAACTCATACAGTTGTCTATTTTGAAGACTTTATTAAAGTTCACCAAAGTAGAATATTGCAAAATTAATGAATGCTATAGTTTTAAAGATTATTATCAAATTACTTTGTTAGAAAAATGCTTTGTGGGATTCAATTTTGCCAGTATTATGTATTAAGATATTTTAAAGTGCTAATTTTTCATAAGCACTTGTTAACCAACTGTGTTTAATACTTGTTTTTCATTACTCACCAGTTAAATGCCTTTGGAATTTTCTGTATTAATTTTCTTTATAACAACTAAAACAGTGTGGTGTTAGTATAGGAAAAGTTAAAAAGATAGATGGGGGTCAGGAATCTAACTCAGCAGCACAGCACCTGCCTAACAGCTGTGAGATTGTGAGTTTGATTCCCATTACTGGAATAAATAAATAAATGACAAATGGAAGAGAATAGAGACCACAAAAAGAGCTCTTGAATATATGAATAATTGATGTTAAAAATGGCATGGAAAAACATGGGAAAAAATTTTTTTCAAGAAATTATACTTGGGAAATGAAACTGAAAAGGAAACACTGAAATTCATCTCTCCTCAAATACCACACATAGAATCAAAATTAATTTCAAGGTTATTATAAACTCAAATATGTAACATAGAAACACAACTTTCATAATTCAAATAGCGAAAAATCTGTTTGACTACAATAAAGGAACTAACAGCAATAAAAGATACACTGAAATTTTTGTTACTTTAATGTTGAGTTAATATCTAAAAGTAAATATGAAAAATTAAAAAGTAAAGGCGTAAATACATACAGCCAATGTTACTAACAAATACAACTCATATTTGAAGTATAAAAATAACTCCTATAATTTTTGTCAGAAATAACCCAACATAAGTATTAATAAATGACTTGGTTAAACTTCATCAAACAAAAAAGCATTTAATTTTAATAAGCAAAAGAAAATCTGCTCAGTCAATTTAAGATTTAAGAAACCTAAAACTACAATTACAATTTTTCTTAAAGAAGTTGTTGAAATGATCAGTTACTAGAACATTTACACACTGCTGAAGATAACATTAATTTATGAAATCACTTTAGAAAATGATTTACACTTCCAAATAAGCTGGAAAGTACATTTGCTAGAACATGCAAATTTCTCTGTAAAATTTCAGGCATATGTACATCAGGATAATGTTGGTGAATAGTCCCAGTGGAATTTTTAGTGAAATATTTGTACACTCAGGGTCCACAAGTGTCTGTCTTTCATGATGCTAGGTGATGTTTCAGTAAAAAGATAAATCTGCAGTTATACATGTGTTAGGTTTGAATTATCAACATCCCCAAAGATTAATTCGTTGAAGGTGTGGTCTCAGCTAATGGCCATACCGGGAGATAGAGAAACTTTAGAAACTATGCCAAGTCGAAGAAATTGGGCTGTCGTGCCTTGAAGTTTATACTGGTACCAGCCTCTTGCCTCTCTGTTTCCCGGCCACTGTGAAGTAAGTAGCTTCGCTTCAGCACATGCGCCTCACCATGATGGTTTCACTGGCTTGATCATAGAGGAAACCTCTAAAACCATGAGCCAAAATAAACCTTTCCTCCTTTAAAGTTAATTATCCTAGTTATTGTCACAGCAACAGAAAGCTAACAGAAAATTTGTACCAAGAAAAGGGGTCATTGTTGAGATTATAGCTGATGATGTGATTCAGCAAGCTTTAAAACTGATTTCCAGGAGGAATTTGGAACAGTTTGAATTGCAGGCTAAGGAAAATTTAGGATACTATAAACAGGGCTTACTGATGTAGGGACAGTGGGAAAAGGTAGAGCGAAGGCCTCATGGATTCAACAGGAATCCCATTCTGGTTGGATTATTACCTGCTTTTGAAGTCATATAATGTCTCCAATGTTTTGTTTTTATTAATATTGCTATGTACTGCTATGTCCAATTATACTATGCCTGATGATACAGATAATTCTATTGACAATAACAAGAGACATCATAGTAACTACTGTAGATCACCTAGTATTGTGGGTCTATATGACTTCTTTCCATGTTTTTCTAGGAATTTGCTTTGTTGTCTTGTTTTGATTTGTTTTTCCCTCTAATACACAAAGGATAGGTATACATGTAGAGATTCATGCATGCGTAGCACTTTTAAATGGTATATGAGAATTGATTATAGTTATTGTAAAAAAGAGAGGAAAAGAAAGTACTCTAAAGGATATAACTGCATGTATCTTTATATGTGTAAGACTGATAACTATATTACTAAGTCTTTGTTGGACAGGGGAACAGAACTGATTGCAGTCTCACTTTTTAAATGTCCACTTTGTATGTTCTACTTATATAACTTGAACAACTACTTCTAAGAGGAAAATATGTAATTATCAACTAGTGATTGCTGGGTTTTTTTGAAATTATGTATTATTTCTACCCTCTTTCTGTTTTGTTTTGTTTTTCTTTAAATAAAATAAAATAGGGGAAAAAATTAGTAGGCAACTTCAGCCTCTGGAGGGAGACTCCAGCAATTAGAAAGACAAAAGCAAAGAAACCAGGTCCACAAAGGTTCCAGGTAGCACAATTAACATAAGAACTACTTGGAATACAAAAATATGCAATATATTAACATGTATTACTTTCCTATTATTTTGTTTTGTATTCGTATTTTTTGTTGTTGTTGTTTTAAAATGAAACAAACAAATGAATTGCATAGTTTCCCTTTACTTAATCCTTAAATCTAAACTACTTTCCATAAAGACCTCACTCATACCCAAGGATGGGAGAAGTCATGGCCAGAAGAAATAAATCTAAGGTGAGTGTGAAAGACAAGCCAGGGAGCCAGTCAGATTCCAGGAGCCTGGATGGGGCAAGGATCTCAGCAAAAGTAGCTGCAGATAAGAATGTCCTGAGTATTTCACTCTTGAATATACCCTACTCATTCAGAATAGCTGTCAGAATAGCTGTTGCTCTCTCTGTTTTCCCCTTTCCTCCACCTTCAAATAAGTCATCCCCTTTTACTTTGAACTCTGCTGCTTTAGTTTTTCCCAACACTTGGCTTAGGGTCCCTGGGAGCTGGTGTGCCAGCAGAGCAGGGGTGTGGTGCGGTGTGGCATGGTGCAGCATGGTGATTACTCTCCCTAGACCTCACAGACCTCACACCGAGCAATGCTGTAGGGACTTCACAAAACCAGAATGCTGATAAGGACTTGGAGTAAAAATGTGTACTGATGTTTCAGATGCAAATGAGGACTCCACCGGAATTGGACCGGAAAACTGGGCATTCAGTATCACATTCTGGCAAAGAAATTCTTGTTTTTTCCCTGTCCTGAGACCTTGTAGGAGGCTGACTTTAAAGGCAGCAGACTAACTTGGCAGAGGAAATTTGAAGGTGGAATAGTATTCACATAGTGGCATAGATCTTGCTGGCTTGCATTAGGCAGATTTCCAGTGAAATTTCAGAGCAAAAAGCAGAGTGAAAAGATATGAAAAATTTGTGGTTTGGTCAGAAAAGAACATCATACAAAGTTGCAACCAAGAAGGGTATGGTTTCTAAAGAGATTAACACCATTAAAAAGAAGTTACATAGTTTTCACTGAGACAATAAGAAATATTCCTTGGAGGGGGATCTCAGAAATTAGCAAGACAACACCCATCCAAGCTCAAGGGTATGAAATTATGCACTCTTGTTAAAGAATTTCCTTACAGAAAAGTCAAAGTGTGCACTGCTAAAATAGGTCTCCCCAGGATCATCCAAGGAACTATTTCCCCAGGATTCCTTTCCCCATATTGAGCCATCTGATACAGTTGACTGAATCAAAAACAGTACAAGTTCTTGCCAAATGTGCAGTGTGTGGTAAGTTTATTGAAGATCACAGGGCAGCAGCAGGAACAGGCAGAAGGGTAAAGTTGGCAAAAAAGGCCTTTGTAACTTAGGCTTCCAGTATTCATAGGGTTAGACACCCACTGACTCTAGGTGCCTCCCACTGTCTCTCTTTCCTGATGTCAGCAATCTGTGTGATCTCCTAAGCTTACACCTGAATAATTATTAAGATAGTGTTACATTTATGGTTGAACAGAGAGAAGGGAGATGGCTCACACAATGTCCCTGTTTTAGGATTATGGAAGTGTGGATGATCATTAGAGCGGTATGAACAAAGGGAAGAGAATGACTCAGCTTCTTTTTTTCTAACTGTACTATATCGAGATACTCAAAAACAGTTGCAGCCATGATCCAAGTAGGTCCTGCTACTGCTCTAGCCAGTGGCAGCAGATCTTGGCAACATCCGCATGATGCTGGGTGTGCAGGCATAAATATATGCAAGAGGTACAAGGATATGAGGGTTTCTGCAAGGATTTCAAAGGAAAGCCTATGAAGTCAGGCAGCTTCTGGCCTGGGAGCCCACGACAGAAGGTAGCCATGGAGCCCGTGTAGGATGATGTGTGGGGTTATGCAAATAAAAGCAAAGCTTCAGTGGTGACCCTAGAAACATGGAGATGCCAGGTATATGAAAGACCTGCTGAACGAAGCTATAGGTGGTGAGCAGAGCCAGGCAGATAATAGGAGAAAGACTTCCAAAGCCCTTGGAGCTCAAGTAATGACACTATGTGACCTAGATTTCAATAATGGAACTATAAGATTTCATATTTGCTTACTTGATTTGGGTCTTACTTTGTTTCAGTTTCTTCTTGCTGTTTTCTTATTCCTCCCTTTAAAACTGGAATGTTTACACTATGCTATTGTTTACACTATACTATGTTGGAAGTATTTAACAACAGTTATGTTTTTCAAGGACTCATAATTAAGGATTTGCCTTGAGTCTCAAAAGATTTGAATCAGACTTTTGGCAACTCTAGAACTGTTAAGACCATCAGAACTCATAGGGATGGACTGAATGCATTCCATGTTGTAAAATGCACATGAACCTTTTTGAGTCTGGAATGGAATATTATAATTTGCATCTTCAATGTCCCCCAAAATCTTACATATTGAAGGCTTGGTCCCTAAGTGACAGTGCTATTGGGAGGCAGTAGAAATGTCAGTGGATGACATGGGACCTCTGAGCCTCTTCTGTTTCTTTTTTCCAATCATGGAAAAACTGCCCCATGAGTGAGAAGTTTTTCTCAGCTATACCATCCTGCTGTGAGGCTCTACCTTGCCACAGATCCAAAGAAATGAGTTAAGCCACCACTGGCTGAAAGCTCTAACACCATGAACCTAAATAAATATCTTTTATATTGGTTATCTCAACTAACTATACAAAGATAGTTAACACAACACAGTAACATGCGCATCTTCAAATTGTAGTTTAAAGTAATAGAGACTGCACTTTAAATATTACTATATTATTCTACTTATTTAAAATGGGCATCTAAGATGAACACACATTTCTCAAATAAAGACATTCAAATGGCAAATAAACACATGAAGAAATATTCACTATTACTGGTCATTCGAGAAATGCAAATTAAAACAGCACTGAGATTTCATCTCACCCCGGAAAGAATAGCGGCCATCAAGAAATCAACTGATAACAAATGTTGATGAGGCTGCGGGGAAAAGGAACACTGCTCCACTGTTGGTGGGAGTGTAGACTGGTGCAGCCACTGTGGAAATAATCGGTATAGAGATTCATTCCTCAGACTAGGACTGGAAGTTCCATTCAATCCAGCTATTCTCCTCCTGGGTATTTTCCCAGAAAAACTGAAAAGGTCATGTCACAGTGATATATGTGCACCCATGTTCATAGCAGCACAATTTGTAATAGCTAAATCTTGGAAGCAACCAAAATGCCCATCAACCACAGAGTGGATGAAAAAGATATGGTATTTTTATACAATGGAATATTACTCAGCTACAATAAGGATGATCTTGAGGTCTTCATAGGTAAATGTAGGCAACTGGAGACTATCCTCATAAGTGAAATAAATAAGAATCATATTTATAAATTTCACATTGTGTCTCTGGTGTAAAAAGTAATAAAAACTGTAGGAGTAATAAGTTCCAAAATGTGTAACAGCTATTGTAAAAAAGAAAGGGAAGCAAAGTGCTCTAGAGAATATAACTGCATGTATGTTTAAGTGTGCAATATAGATGACCACATTACTAAGTTTTTGTTGGATCACTGAACAGAACTGTTTGCACTCTCATTGTTTGATTGTCCACTTTTTATGCTTTAATTTTGTGACCTGAAAAACTATTTCTAAGATGATAATATGTAATTTATCAACTAGTGATTTCTTAGCATTAATTTTTTTTGAAATTTTATATTATTTCTACCCTTTTTTCTGGTTTGCTTTTTTTCTTTCAATAAAATAAAAATAAAAAAGTTTGGCCTTATATTGTTTGATCCATTATGCATGCATATACATTCTAATCTGAGCAACTACTTTGAAGATAACAATACATAACATTAACCAATGTGAATTTTCTTTTATCTTGCTTTTGAAATTCTGTATCTTTGTTTTTATTTTTTTCTTTAAAATACTGCTACTACTAATAATAAATATTTAAAATAAAAAAATTTTGAAAGAACAACTTTTTAAAAAAAATCGTACTGACTTTATTCTTTTTTATTATTTTTTTTTTTTTTTGGCACTGGGGATCGAACACATGACCTCACACTTGCCAGGCAGGTGCTTGTGCCATTGAGCTAAATCCCCAACCCAAAAGAACAACTTTTTAAAAAAAAATACTATTTCTTTGTTGTTACATTGGTGTGTTTCTGGTATATAATGATTACATTCATTGCGGGGATTTGGTACATGTACATGACACATATTAATTATTTTTTTATCCCCTTCCTTCCTTTCCCCTCTCTCCATATCCTGAATCCCATTTCATTCATATATATAGAGAGAGATATAGATAGATAGATATAGATACAGATATATATATATATATGATAGATGTTTGTCATATATAGTGATCACATTCCTCATAGGGACTTGGTATTCATGTACACAGCACAATGCCTTCCCTTTTCAATTTTATCTCCTTCCCTTCCTCTCTCTGTCCAGAGAGCCAAATATGTCATTTCCTATTTTCTATACTTTATTTTGCTCTTTCTTTATATTTTGTTTATCTCATATATGAGAAGTCAATGATATTTAAACTTGTGTACAGCCTCTGTGTTCATTTAATATTTTGGTCTCAAGGTGCATCCATTTTCCTACAAATGACCCTGGCTTATCCTTTGTTTTGGCAGAGTAGTCATACTCTATTGTGAATAAACAACACATTTTCTTTATTCATGTGTTGATGGGCATATCAGCTGCTTCCAAGAGTTAGCCATTGTGAATTGTGTTACTGTAAACATGAGTATGCATGTATTGCTATAATGTAATGCCGTCAACTTTTTCAGGAAGATACCTAGAACAAGAATAACTGAATCTTGTATTTTTAGTGTTTTGAGGAATCTCTGTACTGATTTCCATGGTGATTGTTTTACTTTACAGTCCAACCAACAGTGAAGAACCTCCTCTCCTCACCATCCTCACCTGCAACTGTTTTTTGACTCCCTGAAGACAGCCATTCTTTCTGGAATAAGATGGGATCTCAATGTTGTAATTTTCATTTCTCAAATGGCCATTTTTTCATGTATTTATTGGTCATTTGTACTCCCAAGAATTGTGCATACCCATTTCAGTTGTCTATTGTTTAATTTGGTCTTTTAGTTTGTGGGGTTTAATGTTTTGTGTGTGTTCTTTATACCTTCTAGATATTAGCCCTCTGTCTGAGAAACAGCTGGCAAAGTTTTTCCCAATTCTACAGGTTGTGTCTTCACTCTTCTGGTTATTTTTGTTTGTTTGGTTGGTTGATTGGTTGGTTTGGGCTATGCAGAAGCTTTTACATTTGCTATGATCCTTTTGTTGATTCTTGGTATTACTTCTTGTTCAACTGCAACTCTATTCAGAAAGTCTTTACCTACATCTATAACTTCAAAAGTTTTACCAATTTTGTGTTCCAGCAGATTGTTTCTGTTTCAATGTATAGTTTTTAACCATTTTGATTTTAGTCTATTATGTGGTTAGAAGTATGAGTTTAATTTCAATCTTGGCATATGGAATAACTGTTTTCTTTTCACCATTTGTTAAAGGATAACTTCCCACCAATGGAAGTTTTTGGCCCCCTTGTGAAAAGTTATGTAACTGAGCATATCTGTAGTTGTTTCCCCATCTTCTATTTTGATCCATTGATCTATAAGTCTGTTTTTTGCTAATACCATGCTTTTTTATCACTGTAGCTTTGTAATATAATTTGAAGTCTGGGACTGCACACTTCCTTCCTCACACTTATTATGTGGGATTGCTTTTGCTAGTCTAGATCTCTCATAGTTTCATATGAAAGGTAGGATTGTTTTCTCTAGTTCTATGATGACTGCTATTGGTATTTTGATTGAACTGCAGTAAATCTGAATACTAATTTTAGAAGCCTGGCACTTTTGACTATATTGGTTCTGCCTGTCCAGGAACAGGAGATATCTTTTCATTTTCTTAAGTCCTCTTTAATCTTCTTTAAGAAGCAAGTTTTAATGATATTTTGGCAATATCTTCAAAATTAATTTAAAATTGGAATAATCACAGAAGTTATTAGAATGGGTGGACAGGATTGGATTCATAATGGAGATAAGGGGACTCAAAGATAGCTGTTTTTGTTTAATTTTAGAGATGATTGCAACAGTGCTTTATAATAAAGTTGTACATTTATGTTTATGCATTTTTATATCTGTATAGTTTTTATGTCACAAGTCAAATTATTAAAACAAAATTGATTGTATTAGAGATTTTCAGTTCTAGGCCATGGTTCAACAACAAAGATTAGTCTTATTCTGACACTCGGGTATAAATAAGGGTACCAGGTATTAGTGCATGGGCTTCCAATCCTCTTCATTCTCAAAGCATCAGCTGGATGCATCAGAATGTGAGTGGAACCAGTGGGGCCTTTTCCCACATGCAAAGAGTATCATTGAAGAATTTTTGATGATATTATTTGTTCTGGCTTGCTAGTCATATAGAATCTCACTGAATTTTAGTGACTAGAACCAAAATAAAGGATTATTCCTTTCTTGTTTCCAAAGCACGTAAAACTCATCCAAAGTGGTGACTACTGACTTCTTTATAGGAAAATTAGTAAGTTTTTCAATATGCATAAAGGTCTAATTAATATGTGAACAACAGATATATAGGCAGTATTAGTATTTTCTTCTACTCCCAACAGAGAAGAAAGTTAAAGTATGTTTACTTAGGAGAAAAAAATTAATATTTTATATAGAGAATACATAACTTCATACCTAAATAAATGAAAGATAGCAGTATTCACCACAATATACAAAAGAAGATAGATGTATATACAAACTAATAAAATTTAATAGCATGAAACTGGTCTGTAATCCCTGCACTCTAAGTGGCTGAGACAAGAGGACAGCAAGTTTGAGTCCAATCGGGGTGACTTACAAACTTAGCATGACTGTCTCAAAGATAAAAATAAATAAGTGAAAGGGCTGGGGTGTAGCTCAGTGTGAAGGTGCTGGGTTTAACCCTCAGTACAAAAAATTAATAGCATACACTTGATTAAAGATTTTGAAATATATTAAGTATATCTAAATTGCAAATACTTGTTAAAATATTCTTTCATCATTTACATTGATTAAATACGTTGGTATAAATGGATGCCCAGTGTCAGATAAGCAGATGTTGTGATAGTTTAATTGGCAGAAGTACTAATTCACAGGGCTTCAGTTTTTCAGTCCTTTTCCAAGGGAGCTCTGTTACCTATTCACAGGCAACAATATCTCCTTAGGCACAAAAGATACATAACGCTACAATTTTCCTTCTCCAAAACAGTACTTTGGCCTCTAACATACCAGATCATTTCTTGTTTTTGTTTTCATAAAACTTTTCCTGGTAGATAAGACATACATTAATTTGAGAAAAAATTTGTACCTCCTCACATTTTAGACACATCAAATCAAACTAAAAAGAGAAAATAATAAAATCAAAATAACTTTTGCAAAAATGTAAACATAAACATAGTATAACTACAGAGGATACAAGGTAAAAATGCAGAAGTCTCAGAGAAGAGGACATCTCTGAGAGAGATGAGCTGAAGTAGCATCCATTCTTAGCCAGGAACTTGCATAGTACAAGTAAGCTGAGACCCAGAGGGAGGAAGCTTAATTAGTTAGGATATTAGTCTACAAGGAATAACATTCTGATTATCCCTGGAGTACAGAAGATTCCGAGAACTTTATTGTAAAAGGCCGTAACCACCAGAAAGTTAGAGATTCATCAAAGAGACTCTAAACCTCACCAGATAATTATCTCTTTGGGGATGAAAACCCATACTTTCCACTTTGGAATTCAGGGAAGAAATCAGAAAAAATTAATTACTCCTTACAGAAGAAATCTCCAAACCAGAGTGTCTTTGTTTTCTCTTCTTTATTTGAGAAAACATTTTGGTTAAATAAGATAGTTTATGGCATGGTGGTCCATCAAAGCAGAACCAATTTTAAGAAGTGTGTTGGAATAAAATTCTAAATACCCACCATAGCATCAAAACATTATCTTTAATCATGAGAAATCTAGGGCCAAGACAATAGCTCCCAATATATCAAACAATTTTAAGTTCTGCTTGAAATATTTGTTGCTATAGAATTTTATTCCATGTTTTGCACTGTGCAAGAAAAAGAATTATACTGCTCATCAAGTATTGAGAGTTTCTTTAAACCCTGAATTCAGCTTTATAATTCAAAACTTCTTTGTAAAATTGGTAAGTAGCAAAAATTGGAAAAACTGTAGCATATTTCATTGTTGGACTCTTTATGATGATTACACTACTCTTTTTAAACTATTGTTAATATCTGTTTTTAGGGATACAATTGCGTTTGTTTTATAACAAGCATATTACTCTCATTTTAATTTAGCCCTGAAACACAAATACCAGGGATACAGTTAAAGTTCTCTTAAGTAGAGCTATTTCTTCTTGGATATCTTCAAACTCTTCATTCTTTAGCTTTGAGTTAGATTGCCTTAGTCATGACTTAGCCAGTATTACATAGTTTTTTAAAAGGCTCCAAATTCTGTAAAACCACAAATGCAATACTTTATCAATGAACACTAAGACCGAGCACCCAACTCAGTTCCAGCTGAATTCTGTCACTGAAAAGACTTTGCCAGAGACCCTGAAATGAAGTTAGTTGTAGATGAACTCTGTGACAGAACAATGTGCTGTTTGTTAGAGCCAGCAATGAGTGGTCTGGGTAAGAAAAAAATGGGAAATCGGCTGCAGTATTACGAGACAGTTGTGCAAGTGAAGTTTCCCTCAGCCATAAAGGACAGAGACAGAGACTGTTTTAGACACATTTTTGAATGTGTGTTCACGTGTGTGCATGTGTGAATGTGTGTGTGTGTTTGTGTATCAGAGAGAAAAAAAGACAAAATGACAGGTGCTTGAATAAAGGGCTGATGGTAGCAGAATCCTGCTAACATTACATAATTATTCTTTGCGGATATCTTTGCTAATTCTACAGAAAACAAAATAACAAAGTTGCTCCTCTTTTTAAATTTTAAATGATTTCATGCACATTCACTCCTCTTTTTATCTGGGCTGAACTAAAGAAGAAACCACTCTTTTCCAAGCCTCCCCTTGAAGGTAAGGACCAAAGGAAACATAAAAGACATTTTAACTTTTGTTTTTTCTACCAGACAATATAATTGCCAAATTCATGTGACATATGTTCTCTATAAATTCCAGATTTGTCTTCCAACTCGGAGGGATAGAAGCCCACATATGAGAAATGATATCCAACATGAGCACAATGACAACATTCTTCCTTGTGGGCCTTCCACACACACCGGCCATGGACACCACGCTCTTTGGCCTCTTCCTCCTGATTTACCTGCTCACTGTGCTGGGGAACCTCCTCATCCTGCTGGTGATCAGGGTGGATCCCCACCTCCACACCCCCATGTACTACTTCCTCACCAACCTGTCCTTCATTGACATGTGGTTCTCCACTGTCATGGTGCCCAAATTGCTGATGACCTTGATGTCCCCACGTGGCAGGGCTATCTCCTTCCGCAGCTGTGTGGCCCAGCTCTACTCCTTCCATTTCCTGGGGAGCACCGAGTGTTTCCTCTACACGGTCATGTCCTATGATCGTTACCTGGCCATCAGTTACCCGCTCAGGTACAGCAGCCTGATGAGTGGGAGAACATGCGCCTTCCTGGCCACTGGCACCTGGCTCAGTGGGTCCCTGCACTCTGCTGTCCAGACCACTCTGACCTGTTTACCCTACTGTGGGCCCAACCAGATCCAGCATTACTTCTGCGATGCCCCGCCCATCCTCAAGCTGGCCTGTGCAGACACCTCGGTCAATGAGATGGTGATCTTCGTGAACACTGGTGTGGTGGCTTCAGGCTGCTTCCTCCTGATAGTGCTGTCCTACGTGTCTATTGTCTGCTCCATCCTGAGGATCCGCAGCTCAGAAGGGAGACACAGAGCCTTTCAGACCTGTGCCACCCACTGCATCGTGGTCCTGTGTTTCTTTGGCCCTGGTCTTTTCATCTACCTGAGACCTGACTCAAAGGATGCTGTGGATCGAGTTGTTGCTGTTTTCCAAACTGTGCTGACTCCCATGCTCAACCCTGCTGTGTACACCCTGAGGAACAAGGAGGTGAAGAAAGCTCTATTCAAACTAAAAACTGCATCAGTGTTTACTCAGGGTCAATAATCAAGAAAGGACAGATACACCTAATTATTTTTAAATTTATAATTAAACTACACTTTCAACATGAACCTGAAGCTTTAAAGGAACATTTCAAATATCCAATCTTAATTTTTGTTGTAACATTCCATACAGTTTAAATTTTTGTGCATATCCATTTTCAGAATCCCAGGTAAAGTACTCACTGAATGACATATAAGAGTAAGGATATTAGTTCACTCTTGCTTTTATGTTCCATTAAGTAAATCATTTAAAAAATAATTTTTATCATCAATGTGTAAATTTCTTACAGACTGCATAATATTGTTATAGTTTATTGTATTTCATCTAGTTAAAAGCTTTAGAAAAAATTTCCTGAGTTTTAAGCTTTCTATACTAACAAAACATTCATACAATTCACAATCCATTATGTAAAACAGTGTCAGCTTGATGACACTTTCAGTTCAGAAAATACTCCCTAAAATGAAAAAGGGTTCCTAATTCACCTTCACAACCTAATATAAATTATTTTTATAACACATGACAGACATTTTATTAAAAAATTATCAAGTAACCTCAGAGACATAAATATACTGTAAAAATATTAAGAATATCTTCCAATTTATAACAAATTACAGGACAACAGTTGCCACATAATTTTACTTTGCCTGAAAGTCCCATTTGTTTGACTTAAAGTTTAAAATGGACTTTGTACCCTACAAATGACAGAAAGGCTCATGTCACAAACCTCGTAATCAATCACCCAGAAGTATGCATGTATTAAATGTGTGATTTCATTTATCTAAATTTAAATGCTTAATTTAAATGTTGCTGTATGTTTTTATTACAGTACATACCAATTCTCCCTAGCAAACCAGGAAGAGAAAATTGGAAAACTAATACTAAACTAATACTGAAAAGTGGACTCCAGATTTATACCAGTTTCAGTCTAGAGATGCTTCAGTAAGAATGTCCTTTGTGTCAGTTTGCTAATCTTGCTCAAAGTACATTGTGAAACTGCTGAGAAGAAAATCACACTAACTACAGTATATAAATCATTAAGCAGTTATACATATATAGGGCTAGTTATTTGTGCTTACACCAATTAACCAGATTAGCAAGGGCTCATTAGATAGTCTAATTCATTTTACAGAAGAGAAAAGTCATGTAAACATAGGCCAAAATGACTTATGCATTAGGTTCACTTTTATTTTTTCCAATTCCTGGTAATGTCATATTACTTTATTTAATTCACAATTACATAAAGTGTTGTGGTATGCTTAGTGAGTAGTAAGGCACATGATAAGCAATACTAGATGCAAAAGAATAGCAGATTTCTGTATTCAATAAGGTCACTGCCTAGCAAGTGAGAAAAACAAACAGCATTATTCTGTTCAAAGTTCACTATAGTTTAGTGTTTGGAAGTGTGCTGGAAGATTTCACACACTATAATAATATGTCTTATGCAAAATCACATTGAAGGCAGTTTATATTTTTAATGTGATATTTAAGGCAAACATCCATGCCTTTATTTAACTGAGAATACTATCAAAAACTCTTCACTATGAGCTAACTCAGAAATTGTAGCTTCAGGGAATCGTCAAATATATCATGGGACACTCAAGATGTACAAGATGCAAGTCAACAGGGAAATGACAACTAATAATGAGTCTCTGCACACAGCAGTGTACCAGAACTACTAATTCAAAGGAAAAAAAAACAAAAGAATAGACTGAATTATGGATCAAGGTGATGAAAGATTAGCTGAATTCTCATTACTGATATGGAATTCAAACAAGACTTTCTGGGTTTCTTATTCTTTTAAAAAATTTTTACCTTGTGAAAACAGTACTGGTAGCTCTTACAGTCTGATAGTGATACCATTGAATACGTAACAAATGAGGTTTTCTTAATTATTAATTCTTAATTATTATTTGATAATAGAAATGCTTTTTATTCAAGCTCAACCTCTGCTTTTCTTTATTTTTCAGTCACTATTTCTGTCATCCTTCTCCCCTCCCCCATCTTGTTCTAATTGTTTCCTTCTTACTCTTGTTTCAATGACATGAAGAAGACAGATGTGAGTGAAGAAGATGCAGAGGCTCCAGCTCAAGGATTCCTCTTACTGAACCAGTTACAGCAAATAAGAGAGAGTATAAAGACAAGGGGGGGAATACTTCTTTACAAAGATATAGGACGTTTGGTGAAATAGCCTTTTATCTAGGAGAAAATTTCAAGCAAATTAAAATTATTATGGACTCAACCCCAAACAATGAAATGTAGTTTGAAAATTCCTATGTTGACATATAAAATACAGGTAACTATGGGAAAATATGTGCATTGTTATTTCAATTACTATTCATATTCACTGATACAAACTATCCCATTCCTCAAGAAAACAGAAAAAAGTACCTCAAATCATGTGAAAATATCATAGCATAGAAGTTAACATCATGTGATTTGGTGACAAATATTCTGGGAAACCTTTAGTATATTCTTTAGTAATTGCATCAATTTGTATAACAGTACCTATCTCATCACTCTCTTCAAAGATTAGATTTTGATAATTTTGACAAAGTGTGTACCATATCACAAATTCAGAAATATATACTGCTTCTGCTTCTAAAACTTTAATTTACTATTATTTCCTTGTTTCATGTATTTTACTATAGTTAAATATCTTAAAAAACAGTAAATATGGTAGTATCGTTACAAAAATAATGAAATGACTAGAGAAATGACTAAACTATGAATAGCAGTGATCAGTATTAATTTAATGTATTATTAGTACTATGAAGGAAACTAGATTTTGACAGCCATAAAAAAGTTATGTAACAAGTAACAAAAGCAAACATAAGCAAAAAGATTGCTTCATAACAAGCAAAACATTTCACAGAATGTAAAAGAAACCAAGAAAATATGAGTCTTGGCAAACCACATATTTGATAAAGACTTCATACTCAAGATATGTAAGATATGTAAAGAATTCTCATGACTCCATTGGAGGAAGAACAAAAGGCTCTTGAGGAAAAAAAGAATCAAATTATCCAAAGAAATATTTCAAAGAAGACATATACATTATTAATAAATATATGAAAAGATGTTCAACTCTGTTAATCAGCAAAATACAAATCAAAACTACAATAAACTAATACCCCACATCTACAAGTGTGACTATTGTTAAAACTTCAAAAGTCTTATTATATACAGATGCTTCCAAGTGTGGAATTTATGCAGCCTGTGCAACTTTGTACTGAGGGTTTTTAAGGTATTTCATGTATGTGTCAAGTCTTATTTTCCTAGTTTGTAAATATATTTAAATCTTTTTAATAAATATATTTTCCTAGTTTGTAAATATATTTAAATCTTTTAATAAAAATTATATTAATATATATTATAATAAATATCTAATTATATTTTCACTTTCCTGATTTTTAAATAAATACCACCATTGCTTCCCACCACCACCCTCATGGGGCATCCCTGCATCACTGCAGGTACTACTGTGCTGAATTTCCTAGATGGTGATAGAAGGAGGTATTGGAATAACACAATCAGTCAAAAGTATCTGCAGAAAAATGATCCTTCTCTGTGTAAAATATAAGTATCTGATTCAGTAGGGTAGAAAATTCAAGGTCAGAGTATATGACAGAAATATTCACATAAGTTTTATTTCACATGTATATAATTCTAAGGGCTATTAGTGTCTGACTTCATCCTGAACCTACTCATCAACCAAAAGACTTGTCAGGGTTCCCCCAAGGTAGTAATTGTTCTCAGTTCATACATATATTCCTGCTCAGAAATAAAACCATGTTCAGAAAATGAAGAGTATGTCTATGTTGGAACAATTAACATGGACCATGTATGCTAGGGAGGAGAATTAGACAGTGGGCCCTCACAGAACACATGCTTAGCCACACACAAACATACAGAGCCTCTAACAGGGTAACAAGGTCATTGTCATGACCTCAGCCCCAGATAAATGGCCTCTGATATTTGTTGCTATCCTTTTCAACCATCCTAGTGACACTGAAATCCCAAGTTTGAGTGTAGGGCAATCGGAGACCCCTGCAGTGGACCCCAATGCTCGGGCAAGTGTCACAGCACATGGTGAGAGAAAGAGCACCTGACAAACTGGTGCAGCAGGGACCCACGATGACCAGTGTTCAGGGGGGAACAAAAGGCCACAAGACTGTCAGAATCATGGATTTATTGATCACATTTGCATAAGGGTGACAGGAAGCTGGACGTGCTAGACAAGCGGCTGCTAGGCAGGCAAGGCTTATCACAGAGGGGACAAAGCATTCTTGCAAAAGGTACAGAACAGCCAGAATTAGGTTACAGTAACGAGCATCCTGCTTTGTAGCCAATTCTGGGAAGGAATTTTCCTCTGGAGTCATGCAGGCTTCAGGCAGAGACATTTTCTCATATTTTAGGCTCATGGTACCTGCTTGCTATCATGAAAACATGCCCAAGAGTTGGCCACACACAATAATTAAGCTGAAAGCCAGTTGAGGGAACTCACCTCCATGCAGCCTGCACTGCTCACAAACAAGCGTAGTGACACAGGGCCCTGAGGAAGGACGACATGGCTTTCCTCCATAGGGGACAAAGAAAGAGAGGAGCGTGTAATCAATTTAGATGGATGACTAATTTGCCCCTCTGTATCTGAGACCTAAGAAGAAAATGCAATTATGAAAAACTTAAAAACAAACCCTAAAGTAATTTGCCAATAGATCAGAATGTCCAGCACAAATATCTAATTCTGATGTTAAAAGTTGCTTTTGTGAAAGTCTCTAAAAGAAATATTTTTGATGAGACAGTTTTAAGTACTCTTTGTCAGAGAACTCTGTATGCAATAAAATTTGTGTGAGCAAGTATTTGTACTCTTAATATTGGAAAAAAAATAGTATGCCTGCTTCCCAGTGTTTATTCTGTCTGAAAAAGTGCAACTTTGTTCTTGAGACTAAACAGAGCTTTCTTCACCTCCTTGTTCCTCAGGGTGTACACAGCAGGGTTGAGCATGGGAGTCAGCACAGTTTGGAAAACAGCAACAACTCCATCCACAGCATCTTTTGAGTCAGGTCTCAGGTAGATGAAAAGACCAGGGCCAAAGAAACACAGGACCACGATGCAGTGGGAGGCACAGGTCTGAAAGGCTCTGTGTCTCCCTTCTGAGCTGCGGATCCTCAGGATGGAGCAGACAATAGACACGTAGGACAGCACTATCAGGAGGAAGCAGCCTGAAGCCACCACACCAATGTTCACGAAGATCACCATCTCATTGACCGAGGTGTCTGCACAGGCCAGCTTGAGGATGGGCGGGGCATCGCAGAAGTAATGCTGGATCTGGTTGGGCCCACAGTAGGGCAAACGGAAGGTCAGAGTGGTCTGGACAGCAGAGTGCAGGGACCCACTGAGCCAGGTGCCAGCGGTCAGGAAGGCGCATGTTCTCCCACTCATCAGGCTGCTGTACCTGAGCGGGTAACTGATGGCCAGGTAACGATCATAGGACATGACCGTGTAGAGGAAACACTCGGTGTTCCCCAGGAAATGGAAGGAGTAGAGCTGGGCCACACAGCTGCGGAAGGAGATAGCCCCGCCACATGGAGACATCAAGGTCATCAGCATTTTGGGCACTGTGACAGTGGAGAACCACATGTCAATGAAGGACAGGTTGGTGAGGAAGTAGTACATGGGGGTGTGGAGGTGGGGATCCACCCTGATCACCAGCAGGATGAGGAGGTTCCCCAGCACAGTGAGCAGGTAAATCAGGAGGAAGAGGCCAAAGAGCGTGGTGTCCATGGCCGGTGAGTGTGGAAGGCCCACGAGGAAGAATGTTGTCACTAGGCTTGCATTTGACATTTCAGCTCACCATGGTCATCCTCTCTGTGGATACAGAAGGACCAACAACCTTTACCATTTAATTGGGAATGGATCATCTATTGTCTATATGGCACCTGTGTCATCCATTTTAGATAACTCTATAATTCTGCTTACTTTACCCATTGCAAAGCTCATTTGGCAAACATGATGGAATGATTTCTGTACCTGTTTCGTATACAGAGATATAGACATGCAGAGACAGAGATGTATGATGTACACTTAAGTAGGAGAAAGCCAATCTATTTGTTGTCATTGAGTGTATTATAAATTGTAACAAACATAGTGATATCAAACATTTACTATCTCACCCTCTCCACAGATCTAGTCGGCGTACATCCTCAAGTTCATGCAGCTTTTAACAAACAATAAACCGAAGTTGTCATCTCATCTGAAGCTCAAGATCCTGTTGCAAATTGATGAACCGTGGTTTCTGACTTCTTGTATTTTTAGGACTGTGGTTTCCATTTTCTTAGTGGTTCTTGGAGGAGCACATCACTCTAGGTTCCGAGAGACCACCATAGGATCTAGGAAACCCTAGCATCTGGGCCTTATTATAACATACAGCTTCCTCAAAGTCTATACTGTGATGTGAAAGTGATACAGAAACAATTCAATCAAGGGATTCAAATGCCATCATATTCAGATGTTTCATGCACACTTAATACAAGGCATATGCAGAGACTACATCAAGCAGTGAGAGCCTTGGACGCCATATGGAATTTACCTACCACGTTTTACCTTTCTCATGGGGTGACTTATGTAATTCTTTGGTAGGAAGAAATATTTAAACAGTCCACAGTATACCCAAAGAATTTTCTGGTATCCTGACTAGCAATCTGACATAGTGAGTATCATCTTCCTACCTGAGCTGCAAGCATTGAATAAGATGATGTATATGCTTGCTACAGAGTTGGGCAGGTGACAACTGCTTAATAAACAAAAGCAAATCACACCACAGTACATCTTTGGATGATACTACAGAATAACATTTTTTAATCTTAGATAGAAAGAAAACAAGTAAAGTATCTTTTCATTTCCAGATACTTCTAAATTCCAAAGCTGGTTCTTGGGGAAGCCTTCATTCCTGGTACTGTGACTGGTGCCACTCACTGCTCACAGCAACTTTCTCAGGTATCTCAGAGCAAACAGGAATAGCAGTCAACCTCCAGGGTGGAATTTCCCACAACCATGTAATGCAAAAACAGTCTCCTCTGTGGTAGTAACTCCCACTCTCACCTGACCATCTCCAATAAAGCTCTAAGTATATTAACTTCACATGTTTCTCTGAAATGCAGTCTCTTTGGTAGAGGCCAGTGTCTTTCATGCATCCTTCAACCTAGATATCTAAGTATTTTCTTATATCAGTTTTGTTGGATTTGACCCCACCCTTTTCTCTTACTGCTTAACCTCCTAACTACAGATGAAGCTGTCATAGAAGACAGATCTCTCAGATCTATGTTTCTCACATAACATCTGTGATCTGAGGCAGAAAAACAGAACCAGTGCAAAAGAAAGGGACCAATGTCTTCTTGATGTCAACAAAAACTAGGATTCAATGTGACTGAAGCAGAAAGTATATTTGTATTTAACACAAAATATTTTCTAGTGTTTACAATTGTTATTAATTGTCCTGTGGGAAGACTGTGAAACCAGTTTTTCATTAGGAAATAAATCTGAATCTGCTCTCAGCAGAGCCCAGATAAAACCTGTCAAATATCTAGGGAACATGGCTAAAACTATATAAAGGCTGTATTTTTCCAAATATGAAAATATACAGTAAAAATGAGATTGTTATCACCGAAACCATTTTCATGACTTCAACAAAGCACATGAAATATAATTTTTCCTCTCTACAAACAGGACTGGGTCACAAACACCTTCATATGTAGATTTGATTAAATAAAAATTCATCGAGTAATGTCCATGGTACTCAGAGACACAAGGCAGGAGCTTAAACCAGAGTCTGGTGACTGACTGCTTTGTATGATATACTAGGTAATTATTGATAGCCACTCAATGATTGTCTGTCTATTGTCCATCTATCTATCTGGAAAAACTAATTAACTAGGATGAAGTCTTAACAATTTCTAAGCAATTCTGCTGTGCATTCATGCTCTAAGGTAAAAAGAAATACAGAAAACAGGCAAAAATAAATCAAATGTACTTTCCTAAAACCTCACCTTACAGGATGTGATACATTTCAGTCATAAAAGTTGCTTTAGGCTCTTCCTATAAAATGTTCACTGTCTACATGCTACACATAGGCCCTAGTTGGCAAGCTATTACTCACAAACGGGATAAATACCTGGTGCTGACAAACAGTGATCCATTTCTAGACAAGAACAAAAGTAGTCCATGTGCAGAGAATGGAGACTAACATAGCAAAACAGGTAGAAGCTGATTTGGCTCAGAGTCTGGGGGATGGGATTGCTCTTGGGTTTCCAGGTTCCTCCAGGAGAGCAAAATCAACAGCAAGAGATTATCACAAGGGTTTTCAAAAACAAGCTCATTTCCCAAAGTGGTTCTTAGTGAAAACCTCCAGGGAGTAACCCAAGTCTTGGGAGAACTAATATTTATGCTTAGGAGGAAAGAAATTATCCATTTCCCTCACCATTGATAGAGAGACACTGACTGAAGCCTCTTCTCAATTTAAAAATGTCCAACGTCCACAGTAATCATAACCTGCCTGTGCTCTGCCCCTCATATCACACTCTTTCTCCCTGTGTTTTTATAACCAGCTAAACATCCCAAATCCCAAACCTTGTGGTAGTTGTTTCATGTTCTGAACATACTTTTTCCAAACAAAAGCCTTTAGATTCAAAATTATTTCCCAATTTTGAAATTAGATTTTTTTTCCATCGTAATTTTCATTGTTTTTACATACATGAGTAGGCATTCATTATTGGGGTCCACAAATCATAAATTGAGTGTAGGGAGGCCTGTATTTGTTCTTGTCCTGTCTTTGAGCCAGACTGGAATGCAGAGACTTCCTTATCTTTCTGGTCACAGCTGGAAGCCCAAGAGCTAATGATGGCTCTGGTGCTCACAGGGCAAGATCTGACCTGCTGGCGATGATAAGGCATCTGGAAAAGTACAGTTTTCTCATTGTCTCCCTGTCTCATCCTTTCATTGTCTGTAGGAATATTTTCATCTTCTTGGCCATTAATATTCCCACAATTACCCAATGCCTTTCACCCATTTTCCTTGACTCAGATGTAAAGAATAAATACCGAGGTTCTGAGTGGCTCATGGTCTTCTGATCCTCAGGAACATCTGGTCATCCCAGATTCCTGCCTTCACCTCTATTTTCTCTTTGTTGGCTTTCATGCTGCCATATACCATAATTCCATTCAGGAGATCAGGGACTCACTACAATAGTCTCCCATAATTCGTGATATTCCCTACTTGGAAATTTCTTTAGCAGCAATAGTTTAATCTTATTGACTTGTCTAAACTTCTACAAGTTGAAAATATTATTTTATTGTAAGGTAGAATGTGGATTTGAATTTTTCATTGTTTAAATATTTTTGTTTGTGTACATTGTTAATGTTCTAGGAAATTTATCAGTTGATTTTGACATGGTTTTTGGTTTTAATATTTCGAAGGTTGGTAAGCATTTGAGTAATGTATTTTTCTCTACAAAAATAGGATTTCCAAAAATAATATTCTACTTCAACAAAGACATACATTATGCTATACATATGGGTATATATAGAGATGCTTAGGTTTCGAATTATCTTCGCAAACTTCTACATTACATTCTATAAGCCTTGGGTTTCTGTGTACCCATTAATTGACTTGCACACAGATAAACAAAGAGCCATTAAAAGAATTGCAAAAACATTTGAACAGCCTCAGCCACAGAAAAAGATAATTTATAATTGTTACTGCCTTTGAACAATATCCCTATTACAAGATACTGCCAAATTTGTGTGCACAACAAACCAAAAAGAGAGAACATAGTTACAAAACTTAGCTAAGAAAAAAAAAACTTAGCTAAGAAAGCAGTTCAACCTTCCTCATGTGATATCTCAGATTTTGTAATCAATTCTTATTTTTTAAAACGTAAATAAATCAATGAGAAATAAGACAAGAGATCAAAATATAGGCATATTCATTTCATAACAGATTTAATTGCAGGCATTAAAATTTCTTAAAAATAAATGAAAAGATTTTTGAGTAAACATTTCAACTAATGTTTCATAATTGTATTACTGATTTTGGAAATATTGAAAACATTTGCTCCATAATGTTTAATTGTTCTGAGAGTGTGTTACTTTTTCTTTGAGCTTTAACAGAGCTTTCTTCACCTCCTTGTTCCTCAGGGTGTACACAGCAGGGTTGAGCATGGGAGTCAGCACAGTGTAGAAAACAGCAGCAACTCCATCCAAAGCATCCCTGGAGCCAGGTCTCAGGTAGATGAAAACACAGGGCACAAAGAAACAAAGGACCACGATGCAGTGGGAGGCACAGGTCTGAAAGGCTCTGTGTCTCCCTTCTGAGCTGCGGATCCTCAGGATGGAGCAGACAATAGACACATAGGACAGCACTATCAGGAGGAAGCAACCAGAAGCCACCACACCAATGTTCACGAAGATCACCATCTCAATAGATGAGGTGTCTGCACAGGCCAGCTTGAGGATGGGCGGGGCATCGCAGAAGTAATGCTGGATCTGGTTGGGTCCACAGTAGGGCAAACGGAAGGTCAGAATGGTCTGGACAGCAGAGTGCAGGGACCCACTGAGCCAGGTGCCAGTGGCCAGGAAGGCGCATGTTCTCCCACTCATCAGGCTGCTGTACCTGAGCGGGTAACTGATGGCCAGGTAACGATCATAGGACATGACCGTGTAGAGGAAACACTCGGTGCTCCCCAGGAAGTGGAAGGAGTAGAGCTGGGCCACACAGCTGCGGAAGGAGATAGCCCCACCACATGGGGACATCAAGGTCATTAGCATTTTGGGCACCGTGACAGTGGAGAACCACATGTCAATGAAGGACAGGTTGGTGAGGAAGTAGTACATGGGGGTGTGGAGGTGGGGATCCACCCTGATCACCAGCAGGATGAGGAGGTTCCCCAGCACAGTGAGCAGGTAAATCAGGAGGAAGAGGCCAAAGAGCGTGGTGTCCATGGCCGGTGTGTATGGAAGGCCCACGAGGAAGAATGTTGTCACTAGGCTTGCATTTGACATTTCAGCTCACCATGGTCATCCTCTCTGTGGATACAGAAGGACCAACAGCCTTTACCATTAATTACGAACTGTTGATACATGATGCCTGCAGAAACTGCATCATCCATGGTAAATAATTCTGACATGGCACTTGTTAAAAGCTCATTAGGCTTGGTATTAGTATGATTTCAGAATCTCTCTCTCTCTCTCTCTCTCTCTTTCTCTCTCTCATACACACACACATATGCTTAGAAACAGATACACACAGAAGGACACATACAGATATATACAGAATAAAGTAGGAGAAAGTAATTGCATTAGCCATATTTTTTGTTAAGTAGCCTTTTTCAATGACAGCAAAAACCTAATATAATCACCTTAGCAAGCAAAATGCTTCACCATGTGTGGTGGTGCTGCATGCCTGTAATCCCAGCACCTGGGAGGCAGAGGCAGGATGATTGCCATAGTTTCAGGTCAGCATGGGCTACACAGTGAGATCAAGACCAGTCTCTACCAAACAGTGAGACCTTGTCTCAAAAAGCAAAACAAAAGAAAACAAGAAAGGGTGGGGAAGGGGAGAGAGAGAGAAAGTGCTTCAAAACTTTACTCCACAGTTTTGTTAGAACACAAAAGAAAGACTATGATGCTTACCTGGCCATCAGTTTCCCCTCTGTGGTATCAATATCTCTTTCTAGGGCACAATTACAGTGACCAAACTCACTGGGCCCCATTTCTCAAATGTCCCATCACTGCCCAATAATGACACAACTGGTGACCAATGTTGTAACACATGGGCCTTTGGACATGCTTATCTAAACCACACCAATAGGTGCACTATAAATTGCCACAAATTTAGTGACTTAAAACCTAAATATATATTTCACTTTTTCTATAAGTGAGGTCAGCTAGGGCTTCTGCTCATGAAATCATGGGTTTTAATCCAAGCATGAAGCAAGGGCCCAGTCTCTCATGTGGTTCAGGTTCCTGTTGCAAAATTATTTAGGATGCTGGCACAACTGACTTCTATAGTTTGGGATATTCGAGGTGGCTGTTGACAGGGCACATCACTGGGCTCCTACCAGCCACCATAGGTTCTACAAAATCCTACATATCTGGCCTTTTCACACCATGGTGACAATTTCATGCCAGTATTACTGATCTGTTGCCTTGACAAAATGTTTTGTGATGCAATATAATCAATAGAATGATATCCCATGGTGTTCACAGCCCCACAGGCACTCAGAGAGAGGGACTGTTTACCATTTGGCAGCAGCCTTGGAAGCTATTTGGAATTCTACCTACCCATTTCAAATTATTTTTCCCCAAAATCCATGGGGCATGTTAAAATGCAAAAAAATTTAATTACTGGTAACAGTGAATATTTCAAAAGTCCATAGCATTCTTAATTCGTTTTCTAGTATCTTTATATGCTATCTAACATTACTAACATCATCTAACTCACAGAAAAGTTACACTCAATTAATATGATGCCACACACAAAGTTCCAAAGTTCCAGTGTTTGGAATGTGAAAACTGCTTAATAAATGACAAATTCCAGTAGCGTTGTAGAGTTGCTTTATCTGTACATAGAGAAAGAGTTCTCTCTTTGTGTTGCCAGATACTTCTAATTTCAAAGCTAGTGCTTTTGGAAACCCCCATCCATGGTACTAGTGTTGGTGTCCATCCTACTCTTTCTTCTGGAAGGATTCTCAGAATCTCTGAGAGCAAATAAGAATGTCAGTTAACCTTCCCAGTAAGAGTTCCAGCAACACAGCAGATGACCTAGAATATGTAAAGCCTCACCCATGACTGACCACCTGACCATCCCTTCTAAGGATCTATGAATGCTGACTTTGTATGTTTTTCCATCCCCAAAGGCTAATTTTCTGTCATACAACCTTGTATCCTAGATATCCAAATATATACTAATATCATCTTCTTTGAGATCATATTTACGCCTATCCTTTCTCTTACTCCTCATCCACGTAAGCCCAACGATGTTCTCATACTAGGGGATGTTTCTGTCAAGCCTGTTTCTTACTTAGCACCAATGACCCAAGACAGGAAAATCACAGCTGTGTAAGTGGAGGGAACCTGCACTTGGCTTGATGTCAACAAAATTGGGATCCTACACAAGTGTCATTGTAGTAGAAGTGTTTGTGACAATACAAAATGCCATTTGTTTTTTATTTGTTATTAATATAATGATTGTTAGTAAAAATGTATTTATATTTATATTTTCTGTATTTATAATGTAAAGTGTCTCTATATTTTCTGTTGTGAAATACCATGAAACTAGCTCACCAGCTAAGCGAAACCAGCATTTGCTCTTAGCAGAGCTCAGATTAAATACATCTTATCTCCAAGGAATGTGGTTTAAGATACATCAAAGTTGTATATTTAATATGAGAATAAAGAGCAAAACAAGACTGTGAAAGTATTGTAATTTCCTATGTAGTTTTTAGATTTATAGAGCTAGAAAAGCTATGAAATGTCTGCCTCGGCACCAGAACTTAATCACTGAGAAACTTTTCTACTCAGTTGGAAAATAGGCAATTTTCATTGGGTGAAGTTCAGAGTAGCCTGAGACTTAAGGCAGGGATTTCAATCAGAGGGCCAATATTTCACTTATTTCTCTGATATAACTACTTACTGACTATCGGTACCACTCAATTACTCTATCAAGGGATGGTAGATGATTAAGATTATGATGAGGTCGGAAACTTTCCAAGCAACATTGCTGTACGTGCATGTTCAAGTTAAAGAAAATAAGATAAACAGGCAAAAATAAATTAAATCCACCTTCCTAAGAACTCACCTTACAGGATATGATTCATTTCAGTCATTAAACTTGCGTTAGTTTTTTCTAAATTTTCACTGTCTATATGCTGTATGTAAGTGCTAGACTGCAAGCTACCACTCACAAACCAAATAAATACCTGGTGCTGACAGTGATCCATTTTTAGTCAAGAATAAAACTAATCCATGTGCATAGAATGGTGAAATGGTTTGAAGGTCACTTGGATCAGTCTGGGAATGGCATTGCTCTTGGATTTCCAGGTTCCTCCATGAGAGCAAAATCAACAGCAAGAGACCATCACAAGGGTTTTTATAAGCTCATTTCCCAATGTGGTTCTTAGTGAAAACCTCAGGGAATAACCCAAATCTTACAAGAACTAATATGTATACTTAGGAGGAAAGAAATTATCCTTTTCCCTCACCACTGATGGAAAAACACTCACAGATGCTTCTTCTCAATTTAAACATATCCAGCATCTAAGTGAGCTTCAGCTGTTTGTTCTCTTCACCTCACTATTACTGTCTCTTTTACCATCTTTTATAACCACTTAAACATCTAATTCCTTTGTTGTTCTTGTCGGGGTTTTAAGTTCTTTTTTCCAAAGAAATACCTATAGGTTTATAAGGATTTCCCAGTTGTATAAGTAACAATTAGGTTTCATTGCTTTTATAATTTTCATTGATTTTACAAGTGCAAATAAACACTTTTGAGAACTGACAAGTATATTTTCTTTTGGAAATTAGTTCTTCAAGGACTTTATTCATTTCTTTAGACTCATGTTTCATATTGATCAGTATGAATTTTCAAATTAAAACCATTAATTTGTTACCCTATTGTGAAGTATACTTTAAATGTTTCTTTTTAAAATCTTTTTGCTTTTGTGCATTATTTTAATGTTCCAAGAAATTTTATTAATTGATTACAGCCTAGTTTTAATGTTGGCATTTTGCCTTTAAAAGATTTTCTGCATACCAAATTTTGATCTTTTTTATTAGGAAATATTAGTACTTAACTGTTTTTTCTCCTTTACTTCATTAGGAAGTCATTTCATTTTAGGTATGAAGATACTTTTATTTTGTAAGTAGTTTGAGATTATGGCTATAATTAACTTATTAGTTAACCTCTTTTTAGAAATTTTGTACAAAGTTGGCAAATGCTGTTTTCTCTTTTATAATTTGCTTATTGTGCTTTAAGTTTATTACTCATGATCAAGAAATAAGCTACAAATTTATCATAATTAATAAATTTAAGCCAACTTGTCATTTTTATAGTTATCCTCTTTTTGTTATTTGCTTTATTTAAAATATCTTTACTCAGACCCAGGCAGGGAGAACCCCAGCTAACCATGCCTTGGAGAAGCCGCATGTGTCTGGAGAAGCTTGCCCTGCGCCCCACAACCTCCCTGGGAACCTAGGTTGGGAGAAAGCCAGGTGCCTAACCCATTCCCCCACACCACACATGGGTAACCAAAGCACGACAGACTTCTAGACAGAAATCAAGTCAAGAAAAAGTCAAAGTGAAGTATTCCAAGCCCTGAGAGAAAACAACTTCCAACCCAGATTGATGTAACGTAGAAAACTATCTTTCAGAATTAATGGAGAAATAAGACACTTCCATGACAAAGAACAACTGAAGGAATTCATGACCACTAAGCCAACCCTACAAAGAACACTGAAAGACATTCTAGAGAGAGATAAAAATGACCATGTTTCCAGGAACATAGCAGAGCAGGGTTGCCGAACAGTTCAGGCAATTGAGTAGAAGAAAAAAGTAGAGAACCAACAGCAGGAAAATAGCAAGGCAGAGTTGATAACCATTAATGTAGATGCATGTTGATAACTATTAATGTAAATGGCTTCAATTCACTGATTAAAAAAACCTCAGGCAGTGTGAATCAAGAAACAAGATCTATCAATATGTGGTATAAAAGAAACACATTTAACTCAAAAGGAAATTCATACACTGAAAGTCAAAGGAGAGGAAACAATGCTCCATGTGACAAGGAAGTAGAAAAAACAGGGGTAGCTTGCATATCAACTTCAGAATGGGTAAGAAAGTTATGATATTTTTATACAGTATGAAGCTACTCAGGTATAAAGAAGTATAATTATGAGGCTCTTGTAGGTAAATGAATGCAACTTGAGATCATGCTTAAGGGTGAGATGGTTCAGACACACATGGGTGAACATTGTGTTGTCTTCCTAGTATAAAAAAAAAAAAGTAGTTAGTGGGATCCAAAATATACAAAAGATATTGTGAAAGCGAAAGTGGAGGAGACGTCTAAAAAGAGAAGGTGAAGTCATTGTTAATTTCCTATTATCTTGTTCTGAAGTCCTGTATCATTTTCATTGTTCTGTTTTGTTTGGTTTTCATTGTTCTGCTTCGTTTAGTTTTATTCTGTTGTTGTTGTCGTTGTTATATTTTATCTAATGATATGGGCAGCTATTTCAAAGATAACAAGATATATTGTGGTAGCCATTGTTGATTTCCTATTATCTTGTTTTGAAGCCCTGTATCACTTTCATTGTTTTGTTTTGATTGATTTACTGTTTATTTTGCTTAATTTTATTATGTCTGATCACATAGCAGCTACTTTGTTTTTTTTAATTTTAAGAAAAATAAAACAAAACAAAATAAAGCGTAATAAAGCTTTTTGCCCTTCTACTTCAAAAGTGTACAATAAGGATCACCTCTTTGGAAGAAGTTCTGTATCTCTTCCTATCTACCCATCCATAAAAAGTCAAATGGAAAACAAGAGACATCTAAGATAAAAAATAAAGTCCTAGGTTCCCTAACTTCCTAAAAACAAGGATCCAGATTAGAATTTGGAACCAAAGTCACCTTTGTTTTCAGTATTTCTTTTCCTCATTTCATTTTTTGTAAATGAATATTCCCATCAAAAAAATCACAAAATAAGAGCATCCCCTATGATAAGAGAATCAGGTATTTGGGTTCTTAATTTTCTTCCTTTCTTTATGTAGAATTAGCTATTAGAAAAACTCTAAATCTGATTTATACTATTACGAGAAAAAACAGAAAATTTTGTCCTTGCAACTGGAAAGTAAACTAATGAACCCAAAGCAGAATATTTGTTGTTGACTTTATATGACTCCTTAAGTGGAAAATGGCTCTTTCAAAAAATATAACAAGTGAAAAATTGTTTCATAATGTGCTCCTTGAAAAATTGCTCACCAATAATGACCAGAAGTAATTAAACTATATTAAACAAGAAGTATTCAAATATTTATTGATCTATAGTAGCACAAGCTCATGACTACAAGATTCTCTATTCCCAGAGCTGGGTAAATCTGTATCTTTTACCCACAGAGACTTGAATGGAACTATATCTACTATCTAAGGACTGTGACTTTTACCTTTGAAAAATTCTATACTTTCCCAATCTTTTTTCAAGAGTAACTGAAAGTTGCTTTGAATCATTTCTCAAATAGTTCTTCCAGCTCTAATGAAATGTATTTGAATCTTAAGGAGTTACTTTTTTTAATATTCCACCTAGCTGAATTTCCTATTTATCTGATGAACGATAATAGAGTTCTGCCCCCAAATAATAATGCCTTAGTAATTTAATTTGGAGGGTATTTTAAGTGATTAACATATAGCATTCAGGTAGTACCTTTAAATTTTAAGTTTCTTTGAAATTTCATCCATCCCTAGGTATAAGTAAATACAGCTAATTTATAGGTGGAAATGGTCCCCTGATATTTTCAAGTACTTGGTCTTTTCAGAATCCTATGTTACAAAGACACAACTAGCAACTAAGATAATTTTCTGGTATAGCTATAAATACTTCTAACAAAGACCAATGCGACTCATTTCTACCTGGTAAGTCAATTGCCCCTGAAGGATGACGCAGAAGTAATGTCAGCCCCCATGTATCCTACCCCTCTGGGACACTCAGAAGAAATCTCTTGCCAGAAAATAAGACTCCAGAGTCCAAAGCTGACAGCTTCACAAATGTTATAAAGGGAAGAGGTCTGAGTCAGAGATCTTTATGAAAAGGGCAGAGTAAAGCAAGCAAGAAAGGGCATGTCAAATTAGGAAACCACACCTGCTTAGCTCAAATATGTGTCTCCATAAGGAACTGCAAAGAGCAAGAAACCACAGCGAGCAGCAGGCCATGGCCTCTCAGTAGATTCACATCCAGGCAGGGGTCACCAGCAGAGAAGGCTCCAAAAGTGAGGTAGGAGCATAGTAACGAAAATTCCTCTGATACACATATTTATCAAAGGTTAGAGATGCTGAAAACACAGGAGCAGGTGAGGTCCCCTCATGGCATTACTCCAAAGACAAAAGAAGTCTTTCGATTCCTCTTGCCAAAAGCTAATATGTGTCTTGGAGTTTTCTCATTCAGATGAGTTTCAGGGTCACATTGGGTTTGAGTAGGTCAGATGACATTATCCCTACTGTACTTTAACCCAAACCTTCATGTAGAAGTCTCTTCCTGTTACATATGTCAATATATCATATGTTGATAATACAAGATGATACTAGCTAAAACATATATACTAAATTCTTGAATCAGTTTTAGTTGGTAATGGGAAAGCCCTGGGATATTTTTCTGCCTTTCCAGGTAAAAAGATTATTTCTTTGTAAAAAAAAAAAAAAAAATTATAAGAGTGAGTAAGAAGTAATATGCCAGGGCTGGAGATTTAGCCCAGAGGCATAAGCACTGCCTGGCAAACACAATGTCATGAGTTCAACCCCTGGTACCAAAAAAAAATAAAATAAAATACTGTCAAGGCAGTAAAAAGATGGGAAAAAACAAAATTAAGGTATAAAAGAGAGTTGGGAAGAAAAGGAAAACTGATTTTTTAAAATTGATTTTCCTTGTATAAGAACAAAATTTAATTTGTGAACTGATTTATATTCAAAAAATGTGGGCATTTCTTTTGGTGATAATTTACATTTATATCCCCACCCCTCTTTTTAAATGAGAAACTGAAAGTAAAAATTTTAAGATTTCAGAACTCAAGTTGTAAGTCCTAATTTATATTATCCTGGATTGAATATCTAGATAATAAAAACATCTACACAGAGAAAATGTGTTTGTTCAATATTATTCCAGACTATTTGTGTGAAGGTGTACAACAAACTCAAGATGAAAAGAAAAATGAGAAAATTCGTGTAAGTACTCACGGTCTAATTGGGGAAATCAGGTACACAGAGATAAACGGCAATGATTATAGTAAGTGTATCACAGAAATGAGAATGAAATACTACGGAGGATATTAAGAATGACTCAGTGGTCATTCAAGGGGAAGAGAAACAAGATCTTGCTGAATAGTTAACATCTGATGTGATTTTGAAAAATTAGTAGAAACTTCACAAACATCACAAGAACGAGGTCATTCCAGGTTAAAGGGATTAATAGATAAGGAAAAAGGGAAAAAAAGGTTTGGAGAGAGCCCAATTCGTTGAACAAAGTGCTGAGAGGAGACCAAGACATAGGTCAGCACTAGATTCTGAGCACCTTTACTCTTCTCCACAGGAAGCGCTGCACCCTTACCAGATGCTAATCAAGGAAGCATCTGGGAATCCACCAATAAGTGCCTCAGATGTGTTTAAAAATAGATTTTACAGCCTCATTTTGATAGCTTGTTTACTTCCTGGGCAGTTTAAACCCCTACTTAGAGTGATCCACTGTTTTGTTTACCAGGAACCCACAGAGGGTTAGCACAGAAAATCCTGAATCCCAGAACGCAATCAAAACCTAGCCAACAAGAAGAGCAGCCTCTATGTCATTAAAGAAGACTGAGACAGTGAGAGGACCAACTCCTGGTGAGCCATGGTGTAGAAGGGGAAGGAAGTAGCCATTCACTGGACTACAAGGCGACCAGGTGGAAGCCCGCTTCATGTCATGTCCTCTGTAGCCTTCTCAGTGAGTCTGGGTTGCCTGTAGGCCTTTCTGAAGGTGAAACTGTTTGGATAATACTTCCAGTTTGTAAGCAGAGTATTAGAGCAAATACTGGTGGAAGGAAGTTTATTCTGGAAAGTAAGGTCATCTCCTCTGGGGGCTCACATGGCCCCTCACTCCTTAGAAAGCTTGGTGCCCCTCAACCATTTCCTTGATTCCCTGTGTTCACCGTTGCTGTTGTTCCCCAGAAGTGCTGGGAGAAAACGCTCTGTGATGCTAAAAGCCACAGGTTTACTTAAGATCTGAGGCATCTATGGAAGTACTGAACTGGCCTAACTATAGAACTATGGTATATATTCAATGGAAAATAGTAGTTAATGTTTATTGAGTGCTACTGTGAATTATGGGAATGAGTTTATTTAATTTTTACACAATCTCAAGAAGTACTCACTGCAGTTGTACCCACTTAAAATTGTAGATGAAGGAAAAAAGAAACAAAGGTAAATTGGAATTTCCAAGGATAAATGAAAGGAATAATTTCTTTTAGCCCAGTAAGACTTTAGAAACCGTGATCTTAAGATTGAGGTGGATGGATGGATGGATGGATGGATGGATGGATGGATGTGCTACACTTATTGAGAAGACAGAATATCAGTTGCCCTGGAGCAAGGTCTAGCACTGCTTCACTGTACTGAAAGATTTTAAATAGCATGTGCATTTTTTTGCATACAAATTTTAAAAATAGATATTTCCAGATAAATCTTTAGAGATTTTTTAACATATAAAGTTCAGTTTATATTCCTTATAGTTTTTAATTGGGTACACTTTGATTACTAAATATAATTCTAATTCATGTGTTCTTAGAAACTAAATAAGATGCAACCCAACTCTCTTTAATGCAGATTATAAATCAAACTGACACAAAACAACAGAACAAATATTTCATTAGTGATTAGACACTTCTTCCTGACTTCAAAATCTTCCTATGTGGACTTTCTTTACTCTTTTGAATTAGACACAGTAACTGGCCTTCATCCATAGGAGATGGGTTCCAAAATTTTGAGTGGTTGCTACCAAACCCCACATACATAATGCTCTTTTTTATGCAGGCATACATATTAAAGTTTTATTTATAAATTAGGCATAGTAAAAGATTAGCAGAAATAAATAAGAGATAATAATCATAACAATAAGATATAATTATTATAACAATATCATTATAACAATAATAAGATACAATAATTATAACAACTTTTTAATGAAAGTTATGTGACTGTGATCTTTCCTTCTTGAAAGAATCAAGAGAAATAATAAAGCTGGGCCACAGTTGGCAGTAGCTTATAAAATGAAACTATGAACAAGGAGACACTCCTGTCCACATAGTCTATTACTTTCAACCTTGAAAAAAAAAGAATTTTCCCTTGAAATTAAATAAAATCTCAGAACCAAAAATGAGGGGGATCTGAGAGGAAAAATAAATAATAAAGAGCAAGGATGCCAAAGTGAGAGCAAAACAGAGATTTTCTCCTTCCCTTATTTGAGAATGATGCGGATGAACCCTGCCTCACGAATGTGCATGAATCTTAAGCCTATCTTTCCACTGCTTTCTTGGGCAGCTGTGAACAGCAAAGAAATGCAAAGCGGAAACCAGAGTTCCGTGCCTCACTTCATTTTGGTGGGCCTGCGCCACCCGCCACAGCTGAGGGTCCCGCTCTCCCTAGCTTTCCTTCTCACCTACGTCCTCACGGTCTCTGGCAATGGGCTCGTCATCCTCACTGTCTTGGTGGACATCCAGCTCCACCGTCCCATGTACTGGTTCCTGTGTCATCTCTCCTTCTTGGACATGACCATTTCCTCTGCCATTGTCCCCAAGATGCTGGCTGGTTTTCTCTCCGATAGTAGAGTTATCTCCTTTGGGAGCTGTGTAATCCAGCTTTTTTCTTTCCATTTTCTGGGCTGCACTGAATGCTTCCTTTACACACTCATGGCTTATGACCGGTTCCTGGCCATCTGCAAACCTTTGCACTATGCTACCCTCATGACCCGTAGTGTCTGTAACTACCTGGCTTTGGGAACCTGGCTGGGAGGGTCCATCCACTCACTTTTCCAAACAAGTTTCATATTCCAGTTACCCTTCTGTGGCCCAAACCGAGTTGACTACTTCTTCTGTGACATCCCGGCTATTCTCCATCTAGCCTGTGCAGACATCACCATCAATGAGCTGGTCACATTTGTGGACATTGGCTTCCTGGCTCTCACCTGCTTTATGCTCATCCTCGCCTCCTATGGCTACATTGTGGCTGCCATCTTGCAAATCCGGTCGGTGGACGGGCACCGCAATGCCTTCTCCACCTGTGCCGCCCACCTCACTGTTGTCATCGTGTACTACGTGCCCTGCACCTTCATTTACCTGCGGCCTGGTTCAAAGGAGCCTCTGGATGGGGTGGTAGCTGTTTTCTATACGGTCGTCACTCCCTTGCTTAACCCCGTCATCTACACACTCCGTAACAAGGAGATGAAGGTGGCCTTGCAGAGGTTGGGAGCCCTCAGGAAAGCACAGCCTCACTGACTTCACCCAGCACAGACACACTGAGGCACAGAAATGCAAGGCAGTGGATGGGATACTAATTTGGAGATTTTAAGACAGAAAAAGAAAGAATGATTCATGTAGAGGGTAAAGAACTCCTGGGTATAGCATTGGGAACCTGAAAAGTGTCACACTGTTGACTGTTCTTGATACGATTTTCTGTATTTCTCCCTTCAGTTTCATTGGTAGTCAATCAAAACCATTTAGCTGAGGCATCACCTTGGACAAAAGATACAACATAAATAAAACATCTACATAAAAGCTGTTTCTCTGTAACATCCATTGAGAACCACATCATTTTTCTCATCTTTGGTCCTGACACAAATAGCCTTCACATGATCTGATTTGACCTTGATGAAAATTATATGAGGTAGGTATCCTGTTATTCCCATTTGGCTATGGGAAGAATGAAAGTCAAAAAAGGAAAGAGTTTTCCAAATCCCTTTCTCTCTCCCTTTTACTTTGACAAAGAAGACAGGGGATGACCTTAGACTTGAACTTGATGGAGTAAGTTCACCTCCATGGGAGCTATCACATGTGCATTGTGCCATGACTTTAGTTTGTCTAAACTTCTGAGCTTTCCCTGGGCTCTATTTTAGTAGGATTAAGGTACATATGTCATGAATAAACTTCTTTGCCTTGCAGACATAGATTGCATATCTCTAATCCTCCTTGGATGTTAATAAAGTAGATCGTCTGAGACAGTAAACAAGCATATGTGTGCCAAAGCTCTCCGCTTGTTACAAAGCATTTGGGCCTGGGTGTGGGGTGGGAGACAGGGGCATGCGTGTACTTTGATGCAAGAAGACAAGCAAGCAGTGACCTGAAGTCCATACTAGTGATCATTTTTATAAGAATGCGACCACCATCAAAGTGAGGGTACTTTATTCTCAAGACACTCTAAGTGCTAGAGATGCTTTGTAGATGTTAGGAAAATACAGGCCAAAAGGTCTATATTGCCTAGACTCTGTTTCAATTGTTAAAAAATAAAAACTAAGATAATGGAAGATTTATCTTCTGTTACACAGTGATTGCTATGCAACAGAAACTGTCTTAGAAAATGTGTTTCCTCAAGGAGTTTCCTTGCTTGTCTATTGTAAGAGTGCAAGCTTAACATCAAAGTAGGCATGAACTGGCAATTCCATTCAACTCAGCACAAAGGTATACAGCAAAATTATACATCGGTGACATTGTTTATACCAAATAAATTTCTAATCTCAAAAGAAGAAAATGAATTTATAAATGAAGCACAAAGATGAAATATATGCCCCAAACATGAGTAACAATTTGTACAGCTCTATGTACAGTAAATGTTAACCAGGAAAAGAGAAAAAAATCATTAGGCAGGGAATTTATATAAGTCTACTTACTGAAAATGTAAGCTAATGTATGTCTGCAAATCTTTATATATACATACTGAGAAATCTTCACACTGATTTCCACAGTGGTTTTACCAGTCTACACTTCTACCAAAAGAGGAGAAGTGTTCCTTCCCCCCATAGCCCTGCCAGCATTTGTTATTAATTGAGTTCTTTCTGGAGTAAGATGGATTCAGTATGCCTCTCCTGAAGGATCAGTGATGTTGAACATTTTTCATATATTCATTTGCTATTTCTATTTCATCATTTGAGATGTATGCCATTTTTTTATTGCACCTTGAAATTTGGGAAAGTCTGATTTTTTTTTCAATTTTTATATGTTCTAGATATTAGTCCTTTGTCTGAGGAACACCTGGTAAAAATTTTGCCCCCTCTGTGAGTTGTCTTTTCACTCTGTTGGTGATTTCTTTTGCTATGCAAATGCTTTTTTAGTAAGATGAAATCCTAAGTGCTAATTCTTTGTAGTATTCCTGTGCAGTCCAGGTTTTTTCATGAAGTCTTTATCTCTATCTATGTCTTCAATAGTTCTACCTATTTTATCTTCTAGCAGGTTTAATGTTTCTGTTTTAATATTTATATCTTTGATTCACTTTGACTTTAGTGTGTGATGATATACATAGTCTAGATTTAGTCTCTGATATGTGGAAAGCCAGCTTTTCCACCACTATTTTGTAAAGCAGCTTTCTTCCAGGGAAAAGTGTTTGACACCTTTGTCAACAATAAGATGGTTAAGTGCACTTCAGTTTGTTTCTGCATCTTCTAATCTGTTCCACTGATCACAAGGTTTTTTTTTTTTCCCAGTACAATGTTGTTTTTATCACTGTAACTCTGTAGTGTAATTTCAAGTCAGGATTTGGGATGCCCCCTCCCTTGCCTTTGTTTCCTAGAATTGTTTTTGCTATTTAGGGCTTTTCTGGTTTCAAATGACTTTTTAATGACTTTCTCTAGTTTTGTGAGGTATGCTAATAGTTTTTTGATTAGGATTTCATTACATCTGTACAGCAATTTTGAGAGTATGGCCATTTTCACTTATATTGGTTCTTCCTACCCAAGATCAAGGGATATCTTTTCACTTTCTGATATCTACTTTGGTCTCTTTTTTTAAAGAGTACTATTGTTTTTAGTGCAGAGATCTTTACTTCCCTTGTTAAACTGATTCCTAAGTAGTTCATTTTTTTGATACCATTATGGAAGTGGTTGTTCCAACAATTTCTCTGTCAGTGTTAGTTGTGTACAGAAATGCTATTGAATTTTAAGCACTGAATTTACATTTAGTTATGTGACTGATTATGGTTTTTTTATTTAAAGAAAGAAAAAACAAACAAAAAGAAGATAGAAATAATACATAATTTTAAAAAACAGTAGGAAATCACTAGTTGACAATTACATATTTTCCTCTTAGAAGTAGTTGTTCAATTTACATAAGTAAAGCATACAAAGTGGATATTTAAACAGTGAGACTGCAACCAGTTCTCCTATCCAACAGAAACTTAGTAATTTGGTTATCAATCTTACACACTTAAACATACATGCAATTATATCCTTTAGAATACTTTTTTCCCTCTTTTTTTACAATAACTATATTCAATTCTCATAAACTGTTTAGAAGTTCTACGCATGTATGAATCTCTACATGTATACCTATCCTTTCTGTATTAAAGGGAAGAACAAATCAAAACAAGACAACAAAGCAAATTCCTAGAAAAACATGAAACAAAAAAATCATATAGAACCACAATACTAGGTGATATACAATAGTTACTATGATGTCTTTTGTTATTTTCAATAGAATTGTCTATATCATCAGGCATAGCATAATTGGACATAGCAGTACATAGCAATATTAATAAAAACAAAACATTGGAGACATTATATTTCTTCAAAAGCAGTTAATAGTCCAACCAGAGTGGGTATCTGTTGAATCTTGTCATCTTCAGAATAGTTACCTCTACTCTCAGACTTGATGCTATCAAACATATCAGATTCAAGTAAAATCAGTCAAGACAAAACAGCGATCTAACAAACCAGATTTAAATAAGATCAGTCATAATAAGACAGTGTATGTAATACAGGGCTTCAGTTTAAGTTAATAGGGAATTAAGGATATTTACCACAGTATATCCTGCTATCTTGGGGGTAGCTGTCTGTGCTTTCAAATCTACTATGAGTAGACAGACTGGAACAGAATAAAATCAAACTATAGCCAATTTTATCTGCCTCATCTCTGCTATGATATTTTTCTGTCATTGTTGTTTACCTTTCTCCTTCATTCCACTGTCTGCCCCATTCATTGAGGCCTTTCTGCCATTGTTCCTGGAATCCTGGTAATTTTCTTCTCTCTCTCTAGAATGTCCTTCAGTATTTTTTGTAGGGTTGGACTGGTGGTCACAAACTCCCCCAGTTACTCTTTGTCGTGGAAATATCTTGTCTCTCCATTAATTTTGAGAGACAGTTTTGCAGGGTACATCAATCTGGGTTGGAGGTTATATTCCTTTAGGGCTTGGAATATTTCACTCCAAGCTCTTCTTGATTTGATAGTTTGCATCGAGAAATCTGCTGTGGTGAGTTTTCCTTTATAGATAATCTGTTTCTTTTCTCTGACTGCTTTTAATATTCTGTTCTTGTGATGGATTTCTGGGATCCTGACTATTATATGTTTGGGTGTAGATCTGTGAATAGTCTTTTTATTTCTTTTGTATTTGCCCCTACTTCTTTGCTCACATTTATTATTAAGTTATAGATCCTCTTGTTGTCTTCTAGCCTTTGTATTGTTACTTCCTGTTTCCTTGTTATTTTTAAGAGATCTTTCCCTTCAGGATCATACATTGCAAATTTATCTTCAAGTTTTGAAAGTCTGTCTTTAGTTTCTGTCAAGAAATTTTGCCAGCTTTCAATGAAGTTTTTAATTTCCTGGTATTCTCTTTGGATCTGTTTCATGTATTCTAGATTTTGTTTATATTCTTCATCAAACATTTCTCTCCTTCTTCTGGGTTCCTCCATTCTTCCATTTGTGTCTTCTTGAGGAGTAACCAGCATTTCTTTTATTAATCTTATATCTTGCTTCACTTGAGTTAGAATTTCAGATTTAAATTCGTCGATGAGGTCACGGAGGTATTTCTTTATTTCCTTTGAGGCCATGTCCAATATTGCATGTTTGCTGCCCTTGATCTCTTCTGTATTTACCTCTCCTGGACTTATTTTCCCTGGGTCAGTAGCTGGAGGCTTTTCTTGTTTCTTTTTCTTGTAATGTTTCTGGTTTCTTTCAGACAGGTATATGGTGGCGGTCTCAGGTCCTTTCCATATTGCTTACAGTTTTTCTGAAGCATACTGGCTAGGGGATTGCTACTCTCTCCAGTTTGCTGTTGATCTGTGAGGTGCATGCATGGGTGATATGGGCTGGCCCCTCTCCTCTAAACCAGTCAACCAGTGAGTGCTTCAGCATGTTAGTCTATGCCCTGTGGATGTCATAGGTTCGGAACAGTTTTGTCCCTGGCTAGTAGGTCCTGACCAGGGGCATGGCCCAGATGAGCAGATCCCACCAGTCGGCTTTGGGCCAGGAGCAGCCAACTGATGCCACTGCAGTTGCCTGTCCTGCCCAACTCCAATATGTCGTCAAGCCTGTCACCCCTTTTGCGGGACCCAGTTCCCAGCACTCACCATGAGTCAGTGTAGCTGTCTCGCGAGTTTCACTCCCTGTTGCAGCACCTCCTCCTGCCAAGAGTCTCAGGCTCACCAGCCCCGGATCTCAGCAGGATCGTGAGCTCAGCTCAATGGTGAATCACCTCAGTACAGCACAGGACCAGATCAATGGGAGCATGCCCAGCTCCAGCTCTCTGCCCAGAGCAGCACAGGATCAGCTCCAGCCCTTCGTCTATGCTTTTTTCCCCTCTTTCTTTCTTTTTTTTCTTTCTTTCTTCTTTTTTCTTTTTCCTCAGTTTCTTCCTGGGTCATAAGAATCCCTCTCCATTTGTCTGGTCTTCTCCATGGTGTTAAACTCTAGCATCTGAGTTGTTTTTCTCAGAGAGGCTCTCTACCGTGCTACCTATCAATCTGCCATCTTTTTCCTCTGATTATGGTTCTTAAATCTAGAAGTCTTTCAGTGGAGTTTTTGGGGTCTTCTATGTATAATTTGTTGTCTGCAAATAATGATAGATTCTTCTTTCCTATTATTATTCATTTTATTTCTCTGTCTTGTCTAATTGCTCTGGCTAATGTTTCCAGAACAATATTGAATAGGAGTGGTAACAGTATACCTCATTTGCTCCCGATTTTACAGTGAAAGTTTTCAGTTTTTGTCTGTTTAGTATGATGTTGGTTGTTGGTTTGTCATAGATGGAATTTATTATGGTTGTTGGTTTATCATGGATGAGATAAAAGCCATTTATTCCAATTTTATGTATGCATTTTATCATGAATGCATGTTGGACTGTACCAAATGCTTTTTTGAGTTGAGATAATTATGTGATTTTTGTTTTTGGCTCTGTTGATATGATATGTTATATTTATTGATTTGCATATATTGAACTACCACTATATCCCTGGGATGAATCTTACTTGGTCATAGTGTATGATCTTTGATTTGATGCTTTCTGTTTGTCAGCATTATTAAGGATTTTTGCATCTATGTTCATTAGGAAGATTGGCCTGTAGTTTTTGGTATTAAGGTAATAATTGCTTCCAGGAATGGCATTAGGAGCATTACTTTCCTTTCAATTTCATTAAAGAGTTTGAGGAGTAATGGCTTTAAATAGTCTCTAAATTTCTTGTAGCCCTGAGCAGTGAATCCATCATGATGTGGACTTTTCTTTGTTGGTAGGATTTGAATTATATTTCCAGTTTCATTGACTGATACTGGGTTATTGATAATTTTTATTTCTTCTTGATTCAACTTTAGTATCTAGGAATCTGGACATTTTCTCTGCGTTTTATATCATTTTATAGTAAAGATTATTAAAGTAGGAATTGGTGATCTTCTGGATTTCTTCAGTATTCACTGTGATTTCATCATTTTCATTCTGAGTTGCAAGAATGTGAGTTTTTCCTTTTTTGATAAGGTTGGCTATGGGTTTATCAATTTTATTTAATTTTTCAAAGAACCAACTTTTTGTTTCCTTGATTCTTTGATTATTTTCTTAGTCTCCATTGCATTAATTTTTGCTCTGATCTTTATAATTTCCTTCCTCATAAAAGTTTTGGGCTTGATTTGTTATTTTTTCTAGAAGTTAGATTTTCAGTATTAGGTTTTTTACTTGAGCTCATTCTGTTTTTCCTGATATGAAAACACTCAACTATAAATTTCTCTTTAGGACTGCTTCCATTGTATCCTGTGTATTCAATATGTTGTATCAGCATTATCATTTAATTGTAGATACTGTTTACTTTCTTCTCTAGTTCACATGTGACCCACTGATTATACAATAGGGTGTTTAATTTCCATATGTTTGTGTAGCTTTTGTAGTTTCCTTTCCCAATTTCATTATATTCAGTTTCAATAATATGCAGGGGATACTTTTAATTCCCTTGCATTTACTTAAGTGTATTAGTCTATGGACTAGTATGTGGACTACTTTGGAGAACATCCCATGTGCAGCTGAGAAGAATTTGTACTCTGATGTTGTGGGATGGAAACTCTGTAGATAGCTACTAAGTCCATTTGTTCACAGATTTGGTTCAATTCTGATAATTCTTTGTTGATTTTTTGTCTGGTTGATCCATATATTTGTAACAGAGGGATATTCAGTTTCCACAAATAAAATTATGTTAACTTTTATTTAATTTTTAATGTCCATTAATATTTGTTTTATATAGTTGTGTGTACAGTATTTAGGGCATACCTATTTATGACTACTTCTTCAATTTTTAATTTTCCATTAAGGAGTGTGCAGTGACTTTCTGTCTCCTATGATCAGTCTTGGCATGAAGCTTATTTTGTCTGCAAATAATATCATTATTTCTTCTTTTCTGGGTGCTGGTGGCATGAAATATTGTTTTTAAGACTGTGATTTTCCATCTGTGAATTTATTTTTGAATTAAATGTGCTTGTTGTATGCAACATATTGTTGGATTTTGTTTCTTGATATATTCTGTGTGTCTTTGTTTCTTTGAATTGGTTAAATGAGACTATTTACATTAATGGTTATAATTGGTATGCATTGACTTATCCTTGTCATTTAATTTTCCTGTTGTTGGTTCCCTGTCTTTTCCCTTTTTAACTGCTTGTCTTGTCTTGTCTTGCCTGACAGATTCTTTCTTTATATCTTTCTATAATATCCTTCAGGAATTTTAGATGTCTGATTTGGAGGTCATGAATTTCTTCAGATGTTCTTCATCATGGAAATATCTTATGTATCCATTAATTTTTGAAAAGTATTTTTGCAGGGTATGTAAATGTGAGTTAGAAGTTGTTTTCTTTCAGGACTTGAAATACTTCTCTCCAAATTCTGTGATTTGCAAGTTTGTAGTGTGGTGTCTACTATGATTCTGATTGACTATACATTATAGGTGATTTTCTTTTTCTAACACCTTTTAATATTTTGTTCTGCTGCTGAATTTCTGAATATTATTTTATGCCTTGATGTACATTTATTTTGATGATTAATAGTTGGAATTCTATATGCCTCACTTATTTGTGTGTCTAATTCTTTTTTTATGGTGGGGAGATTTTCTACCATTACTTCTGTGAACGGTTTTTTTAATTTCATTTGTTCTGACTCCTGGCTTTTCATTGACTCTGATAAATCTTACATTTTTCTTCTTTATAACATCTTACAGATTTGGATTGTTTTCTTCATGGTTCCTTACTATTTTTAAGAGGTCTTTTTTTTTTGTGATTCTAACCATGACCCTGTGTTCTATGTCAGATATTGTGTCTTCACTTCTGTTTAGTTGATTTTGTAAACGTTCAGTGGAACCTATAATTTCCTGAATATCTCCTTGAATCTGTTCCATGGATTCCATTTCTTTTCTATGTTGGGTATTCATGCTTTCTATAATTTTCCTATGCTTCTCTATTTTGTTTCTATGTTTACTTTAGGTTTGCTGAGCAAGTCATTCATTACAATGATCATGTCCTTTTTTACCTGGGAGATTATTTGTCCTCTAATCACCTGTATTGGCTCAAGAATTTGTTTTTTAACTTCTGCTGCTCTTTTCAGAGATATATTCAGGTGGATGGCTTCTGATTTCATCTATCATCTCTTTGTCCCCTGGATTTGTGTGGAGTAGACTGAAGTTCTGAGATTGCATTTTGCTTCTGCTTGCTGTCATTTTTTTTTTATTTTAAAGAAGATAAAACCAAGGAGAATAATAGAAGAAAACCAATCAAAATAAACCAGTATGTGTGATACAGGACTTCAAAACCTCACAAAATCAACAACAGTTATCATAATGCCTTTTGTTGTCTCCAAAATAACTGCATATACCTTGGGACATAGTGAAAATTGAACAGAATAGAATATAAACAATAAAAACAAAACAATGAATATAATAAAGGACCTCAAAATAAGCCAATAGTAAATCCAAAATGGCTACCATAATATGTCTTGCTATCTTTTAAACAGCTGCTCATGCTATCAGATTTAGCATAAACAAAAGAGAATAAAACCCAACCCAATTTAAAAAAATGAGAATGATATGATTTCCAGGAGGGGAATCATCTCCTAGTGAGGCCTGGTTCTCTCTCTTCCCAGTCCATGAATAGCACTGACTCACAGAGAGAGGCTTGGGTTTGGCTGTCCCCACTCTGGCAGCAGCCTGCACATGGCACGGGTTTTCCATGGCACCTCCTGGTGAGACCTGGTTCTCTCCCTTTGCAGTCTGCAAATGGTGCTGACTCATGGAGTGAGAGTTGGGTCTGGCTGTTCTCACTCTGGAAGTGGCCCATGTATGGCACTGGTTTCTAGGCCGGGATCACTTCCTGGTGAGACCTGGTTCACTCCCTCCACAGTCCACAAATGGTACAGACTCACAGAGAGGCTTCAGTGTGGCTGTCCCCACTCTGGCAGTGGTCTGTGCATGGCACTGGTTTCTAGGCAGGGATCCCTTTTTTTTTTTTAGTTTGATTTGGTTTTCTGTGATGATGCTTGTTTCTTATAGTTTTATAACTTGTATTGAGGCTCCCCTAAGGGATGTCTGTTCTTTAGAGATGTCTTCATGATGTAGGTTTTTCTTGATTTTGGAGTCTGTCCCAAGATCCTAACTTCCCAATTTATTAAGAATGAGACATTGCTATCTTTTTGGCTTACCACTCAGTCCTTTGGTGCTGGTCTTTGGTGATGATTATGATACTAGACAATCACACTGTTGTCATACAAAGGAGAATAATTGATTACAACAGGTATGACATTCTGGCTAAAGTAGTACAATTAGCAATAACAACTGTATCTAGTACATCCTAAACCTGACAAATTTTGGTAACTATTAATCTGTTACCTTTAACCATAGAGGCAAAATCTACAGTTACATAACAAAACACAACATTATTCAAGAAATTATATGCAAAGAGGTTTCCCTTAGTAGAGCAATATTACCCAGTTGGGGGAATTTATGGAGGATATGGGACAAAACAGAGAGCTAAAGGAAGAGAAATATAGTAGAAGCCAGGTTGGAGAACAAAAGATGATCACCTAAGCTTTGATAAACTGGAGAAGAGGACAGGAAAGAGAGAATGAAGGACAAAGCAAAAGATTATCAAAGCAAAGCAGAAAGGTTTGAAATGATGTTCACTCACATGTAAATATCATAAAATCGAGAGAGACAGTTGAGGAAAGAGAGAAAGAAGATGAATATATCAGAATAAGAATAAAGACAAAGATCTAAATGGCCTAAAAATAAAAACCTGTTTGTCTCTGTCCCTCTCCCAGATGCTGTGGACCTGCAGACAGAAACACCCTGCGACTGCTCCCAGTGTGTACACAGCTGGCTCCTCCTCATCATGCCAGACTGCTCCACCTCCACTGGCATGTCTCAGTCCCCTCCTGTTACTTTTGTGCTGGCTGGAGAGGGATAGGGTTCTGTGGGCTGTCTTTCTGCTCCTACCATTGCTGCAGAGGTAGCCAGTCCCATTTTGATCTCTTCTGGAGTAGACAGAGTGGGGAGAGCCAATCTCACTGGTCCACGGCAGGAGGGATTGTGCTGTTCCACTGGCTGATCCTCACTACTGCTGCCACTGTTGTGCTACCACGCTGCCTTGCTCTCTAGCCTTACTGACTCACTGCTTCTGACGCCATCTCGGAGGCAGCCCAAAGCTGCTCAGTCTGCTTCAGGGTCCTCCCACTTGTGGGGAATGCCACGTCTGTTTAAACCCCACACACCTGCATCCCTCTCACTCACTGCAGGACAGATCCCTAATCTTTTTGTCCTTAGGGGTTCCAGTTAAGGCACACACACACACACACACACACACACATACATGATGACAGCTCATGCCACCAGGCTCCCATGTCCTGCATGTAAATGAAAGCACAAGTGACGAGGAGTGGTGTACCCCAAATCTGTCCTATTTATCTTGAGTTAGCCTCACATTTGCAGTCCACCCATTTTTTTATGACATTGAGGTGATAGAGTTAATTTGGATATACCTTTCTTTTAAAGTGTTTCTCTATAGTTCTACATGTAGGTCTAATCTTTAGTACCAAGAGATGACTCCAGATTCATTCCTTAACTCTATCCCCTCAATGTCATCAGGGATATGTAAGTCATGTATTCACAGTATACTGAATCATACAGGCAGCCAAGCCACCAGCAGCCCTGTGGGCTAGATCATTGTTTTGTGAAGTCCTGTTTCTATGTTTTGTTTGATCTACATGCCTCTTATTTCAGACTGATTTAGACATTGGGATGTATGCCCCTCCTTTCATTCTATTACCTGTGTTTTCAATTGATTTTCTCTCAGTAGCTCCAACGTGGCCCCTAGTCTTTTCAGCTGCACTGAAAACCTCCTCTTTTTACTTTTATTAATACATCTTTAGAGTATATAATTATTACATCACCATAGGAAATTGGTACGTGTAAATAATATGTTTCAATTTCCTCCTTTTTCTCTCCTCCTGTTATGGTTTGTATTTGGATGTTCCCCCAAAGCTTCATGCAGTCATTGGAGGATGGACTTTTCAGAGATGGCTGAATCTATAGATTGTGACTGATTCATGGTCCAGTGCTGGGAATAAGGGTGTGAGTGCTACACCTCCCTAGGGCAGGTAGTCTGCACACAATAGTAACAGAAAAATTCTTCTCTCCTCTCTTGGCTTGTGGCTTTTGTTGTTTTCTACCACTATCAACTGTTGCTCCTCTGCCATGTGTCACTTAGTTTTGGAGCCAATTGATTATAGCTTGAAACTTCTACAAACTATGAGCTAAATAAACCTTACCTCCCTCAACTTGTAGGTGTCGGGTATTTTGTCTCAGCAATGAAAAAATTGGGGCTGGGGATTTAGCTCAGTGGCATAAGTGCCTGCCTTGCAAGCGTGTGGTCTTGAGTTCAATCCCTGGTACCAATAAAAAAAAAAAAAGAAAATGAAAAAATTAAGACATCTCCCTCCACCCTGTTATCTTTCTAGCATCAGATTCACTTATCTATTTTATAATAACTTATACAGTTAATTATCATATACACAGATTTAAAAACAAACTAACAGATCAAAAAACATATAAAATATATAAGACAACTGTACTAAATCAAGGTACACTTTTAGATACATTACCCAAACTACATTGCAATATCTTTTTTCTTTCTCTTTTTTATTATTATCTATCTCTTATTTCTTACTTTATATATGTACTGTTTTTAATATAAAAGAATCCATACAGTATTAATGTATATGAGTTACTTCACTTAATATTATGGCCTCAAGGTATAGTCATTGTCCTACAAATGAATGAAGTTTTTCTTTCTTTATGGCAGAGTATACTCCACTGTGTACAAATACCACATTTTTGGTAATCCATTATCTAAATACCTGTCTTTCTTAACAGACACAAAAGTTTTTGCTTTGTCCTACAATTGTTTTCAAATACTTTCTTCGTCTTTCCCTATAAATCTAGAACATGTGTTGAGAGGCAAAGAAAGGATGGTATTTTCTTCATTGAAAATAGGAACAACTCTTGGTTTCCTATGTATTAATCAGTTCTCATGTTCATTCCATATTTCATCATCCTACAGGAAATTTGAGTGCATATATCTATGCATATATGGTATTAGTAAAAGTGTATGTGATACATATATGTATATGTGATCATTTGTAACCCAAAAGTATATGTGGGTATTAAACATGCATTTCCTAGATATGTATTACAAGGTTTATATGTAGGTAACTTTTCATTTTTTTCTAGGCATTAACCTACAAATAACAATGTTTTCAAGTTGTTGGACAATAGAAATGAGTATAAATGATCTTACCATATTTCAAATATCTATGTGTATTTAAAATAGTTTAAAATATTTAGAATAAAAATATCTGAAATGTTTGTAGTAATTTTGAGAAGAGCTGGAAGTTAAGTGATCAAACTATGAACATAGATGTCAGAAATATTCCAAAATTAGAGGGAATTCTACCACAAAAGCACAGATAAAGGAGTTCAAAGAAGCAAAGCTACTATAATAGAAAAAAAGTAAAAACACGTAAGATTTCTTAAACACAAGCAAGTAAATGAAGGTTTTTAGTAATTGAAACCACACAGAAAACATTTACCACAAGGGATGTTGGCAAACTTAGATAATGTCTCATATGGAGTTCGTCATCCATTTTTCTGATACAACCATGATATAATCTCTAAAGAAAAGGTTTGTCAGGAACAATCAGAATATCACAAGCTGACTTGTATATCCCCTGTATTCATTATGATTAGTTTTGCCTCTGCAAAGTGCATGTGCACATACACACACACACACACACACACACAATACACAAATGTCCTTGCTAAGCATAGGTAGAAATATCATGAGAATACTGTGAACAAAGTGCTTGCAAATAAAAATCAACATCACATTGTAAAGATCATACATTATCAATTTTGTTTTATTCCAGCGTTGCAAGAATGGCTCAATGTACACAAATCAGTATGTGTAAAACAATATACAAATAGAACCAAGGATTTAAAACACATGATCATATTTGTAGTTGTGGAAAAATCCTTTTATAAAACTTATCATACTTCATGGTAATCTCTATCACAAATCATTTAACCATTTTGAATGTATGACATATAACTTGGATTTCTTACTAAGTGTGCAGGACTATATTTGAAAATATGAAGGCATACGATGAATGATAAGATAGCTCTACTGAATACATAACAATGTAATGGAAGATATGGACAGTAATGAACAGAACTTAACACACTGACATATTTTGATAATGTCTATGCAATATTCCTTGCTCCACAGTTTGGACTATGCTACTACTTTTTCCTGACAAATCTATCCCAGTTTTCCTTTATCCATTTTCCTCCTACATTATATTATTGAAGATTTTAAAATGGGATTCTTATACTAATGCATATCTAGCAATTAATACATATGGAAAAATTGGAAATTTGTTTTCTTACTAATTATATGTAACTCTTTTTCATCAACTTACTGCTGATTCTGTAAACATGAATTGAGTGCACACGTGCTTTTTTCCTTTCATGGGGCAAGAAAGACAACAACAACTACACAGCAAATGTTCTCTTCTCCCCTCAGTCCAATGAGGCTCCTACTGGTGCTTTTGAAATCAGCAACTAGAAAAACTGAATCATTTTCTTGGATGTCCTAGTCGTCATTAATTAGTCTCAGTATCTCTTGGTGGAATCCATTGGCTGTCCACTCCCATATATTCTCCTCTTCCTGTAGCAGCCCCTTGATGATTTTCTCATAGCTCTGTAGTATAACTACTCAGACACTTGGCGACTAGATACCTTAGTTTTATATCCACTCTATTAGTCACTTTTCCAGTGTTGAGACAAAATATTTGACATATACAAGGTTTCAACCCATTGTTAGTTGGCTTCAATTACAAACAAGATGGGAACGGCACGGTGAAAGATGCTCACCTCCCCCCACCTGGTGGGCACAGGACATGGTGAAAGATGCTCACCCCACTTGGTGGGATCAGGGCACGGTGAAAGATGCTCACCTCACATGGTGGGAACAGAGCACAGTGAAAGATGTTCACCTCACTAGGGTGGGAAGAGCCAAGGAGAAGAAAAGCACTTCAGAACATGCACACTCCTGACAGACCCCCTCAAACTAGTTCCTAACTCCTAACAACTAATATATTTACAAACAGCTTAATTTGTTGATAAAGCCAGTGCCCTCAGAATCTAATTGCCTTTGTAGGGACCTGCTCCCCAAACCTTGCTGCATTGGGGATCAAGTCCTCAATACCTGAGCCTTTGAAACACACTTCATATTTAAACCACAACAGCCACTTTCAGATGACAGAACAAAGGTGTGTTTCTTCTGATGCCTCTAAGCATGAAAGCCTTCAACCAGACTGCATTAAGGGGACAAACATGGACATCATCAAAATAGCATTATGTTCTTCACTTCCTCTATCTATTCTATTATGCTGTGTCACAGGAAACAGCACAATGTAGTGTGCTGTGCAGTGTGTAGCATGCAGTGTCTAGTATTTCTGAAAACTTGGAAAATACACTATTAAATATTAGCAGACATAGCTTCCTAAATGGAGAGGAAGCTTGATCAACAAAAAGATAAATCACCCTGAAGAAGAAATCAATAAAGGGAAATACTATAAATATAAATGGTTTATCAAATACCATTTTAGAGGAAAACATGTAATCAAAGGTTTGCATAATTGAGAAGAACATGAAAGCATAATTTTCCTAGCCACTGAGACACACTTAATGTTCTCTTACAAAGTTTGCCTTTCTTTAATAATAGCATATGTGAATTTCAAAAAGAAAATGGTTCTTCACTGCCAGTTAGAATTTTCAGGGATTATCAGGATAGTAAAGGAGCAGACTCTAGACCAAATCATGTTTTAAGTCCCGTATTTGTTATTTTGCCATAAAGTAGAAGGTGATTCAAGCAATGTGCAAGGTACAAGGAGTGCCAGAAAAATATGGTGAATGGCTATATTTAAATTATTACATTAAAATGCCATGAAATCTTCTACTTCAGACACATTGTCCCATTGTTCTTATCACTTTGTGAAACATCTTTGGATGTCCTTTTTTGTAAGTGTCTTATTTGAAAGATCCTGGCTTCCCCAGTGTCATGTTTACCCTTCATGGTTATTTTGACACTGGGAATATCTAAAAGTTACATGGTGGGATATCTCATGAATAAGTTTGATTAGAACACACTGTAATATTTTTAATGAGCTAGCCTTGCTGATGGATGGCAGCAGAATTCACCATATTTGTGATCACATCTCATAGACACTCGCAAAAGAGTGCTTCAAAACATGACAAGGATTGTGGATGGGATAAGTACATTTGAAGCAAGGGGGAATATTTTGAGCAATGCACCTTTTATTGTCATAACCTTTAATTTTTTAATTTGCACTGTATATTTTATCAACCTTATTAGTGACCTATTACAGACATACATTTTATTAAGTTTTTGTTCTATTATGATATATGTGATTTTTCATCTTTGGTCTCAAAGAATAATTTCAGATCTCTCCTTTATACTGACCACCTGACCAGATGTGAAATATATAGGACAAGAAGGGAGTGACTCGAAGAACACTGTCTGGTGATGATAAAGCTCACCTCCATCTGTATTAATCTATATTAATCTGAGAAAGTACCTGGTCACATAGTCAAAGCGAGAAGCAAGAGGTATTGGGGAATAAATTAGATGACAATGTGTCCAAGTAAGACTTAAGATTTCTTTGTGATGATGGTGAAGGCTAAATGAGTATCAGTAATAAATAAAAAATTTCCATGTACTTTCTAATATTTATTTTATCAATAATTGCACTTTGTTCTCTTTAGAAAACAGTATTTAGATTTAGTGTTTGTCTTGGTTACTTTTCTCTCATTGCTGGTACAAAACACCTGACACCAACAGTTAAAGAAGGAAAGGTTTATTTAGCTCACGGTTTGTAGAGGTTTCATACCATAATCAGCTGGTTCCAAGCCAGGGTGGCATGGCACAGGAGCAACAGTTCAAGGTAGCAGAAGACACCAAAAGTAACAAAAGCAAAAAGGAGGAGAGCAAGCCTCTTTTACTCCCTTAAATGTAAGCAGGCCAATCCTGCTATGCCTAGGGAAGCACTCACAGCATCTCCCTGCCCTGCTTTTGAACAGGATGTTTATGAAGTGAGGACCTCACCCCCCAGTTGAGTCACTTAAACTTCTAAACTTCTCAAATTGACACAATGTATCAACCATTACAACACTGAATCTAAGAAGAATAAAACTTTTGAATGTGATAGCAATAAAATATGCAGTGTATAAAGGAAATATATAATATTTTAATAACCAGCAGGAGCCATCAGAAGGGTACATATCATGGTGGATGGTTCAGTCCCTATAATACATCAACAAATGCTTTGCCTTCATTTTCAGTGCTTCCCCAGCTTAAATGGCTTCTTCACACCATTCTGCCTTCCACATTTTACACATCTTTCAATGGCAAGAACAAATGTTCAATTCTCATACATTTCTTACCACTCCAGGCTTTGACTTTTAAAATTTCAAAGTCTTCTGTGCATTCTCCTGTCAGTGTTGGTAAAGATACACTTGACTATTAATCTGTCTCGAATGGTCATTATCCTAAGAACCAGGCTCACTGATGAGCACAGGTTTCCTTATCACAATGATTTCTTTGTTTACTCATTTGAGCTCAGGCAATGTGAGTACTTTGTCCAGTTATTTTGAATGTGTGTGTACTTACCTCTGAACTTCTTCAAATTTTTATTGAAATATGTAAGGCACTGAGTCAAGCCATATTGAGTTTATAATTTAATGTAGAAGAAAAACCGGCAATGAGTGACTCAATAATTAATAAATATTTAAACACATGCATCATGTGAACATTAGAAACATGTTCATACACAGACTGCAATTCCATCCCAGTAGAAAGGAGCAAGAAAGAAATAGGAAAACAATTTTCAAAAGTTTTAAGATAAAGCTTTACAGAAGAACATGAAATGATGAAGCAAATTGTTCTACTAATTAACTGGTCTACTCTCCAGAGCTTCATTGCTATGCACTTGAGAGTTATGGGAACCTGAAATTCTAAAGAACTCCCCATGTGTGAGGGTTGAGGCATGTTGTATTTCTGGCTGACATAATAGCATGAAAACTCTAAGCAAATCCCAGAGGTGGGATTCAACAAACGATGACAAACAGCAATAAGAGACTGGCTGTCCACAGCTCAGCACAGCATAGTGAGTGAAGAAGTCAGAGATCTCTCAATTGAGGAATATATGCAAGAAATAACACACTCAATGAGAGCAAGGTTTACATTCCACAGAGAAATTTTTAGGGTGTGCATTTCTGCAGTTAATTCTTACAACCTGCTACGTGCCTCAGATCACTCAATGAAAGATTCATTCTGAAAGAAGAGGTAACAAGAAAACCCAAGAACCAGACAAATCTTCAGTTGAAAAAACTTCATCTTCTTTTTTATGTATATGACAAGACCAACACGGCGTGCCTCAAGGGATAATGAATTTCAGGGAAGCAAAAGCGCAGTTCACTTCACTGTTAATGTTTGTTTTATTACAAAGAGGCTAAGTAAGTAACTAGTCTGCGTGTGAGAAGATGGTTTTCAAGTCGGAACACCTCAACGGGACTGCAGTGAGCCACTTCTTCCTGGAAGGGCTGATGTACACAAGGGAACATCCTCGCCTCTTCTTCCTCCTCTTCCTCCTCATCTATAGCATCACAGTGACTGGAAATCTCCTCATTCTCCTAACTGTGGGTGGTGACCCACACCTCCGCTCCCCCATGTACCACTTCCTGGGCCACCTCTCCTTCCTGGACGCTTGCTTGTCTACTGTAACAGTGCCCAAGGTCACAGCAGGTCTGCTGACTGCGGAGGGGAAGGTGATCTCCTTCCCAGGCTGCGCTGCACAGCTTTACTGCTTCCACTTCCTGGCCAGCACCGAGTGCTTCCTGTACACGGTCATGGCCTACGATCGCTACCTTGCTATCTGCCAACCTCTGCACTACCCAGTGGTCATGAGCACAAGGGTGTGCGCGGGGCTGGCAGGGATCACTTGGGCCGTAGGTGCTGTGCACTCCGCGGTCCATACCGCCCTCACCTTCCGCCTGCGCTACTGCGGGCCTCGCCACATCGCCCATTTCTTCTGCGACATTCCCCCTGTGCTGAAGCTGGCCTGTGCAGACACCGCCACCAACGAGCTGGTCATGCTTGCCGACATTGGCATAGTGGCAGCGGGCTGCCTGGTCCTCATCGGCACGTCCTACGTCTTCATCGTGGCTGCCGTGCTGCGCATCCGCACCGCAGAGGGCCAGCGGCGGGCCTTCTCCACCTGCTCGGCCCACCTCACCGTGGTGCTCCTGTACTACCTGCCGCCTGTGTGCATCTACCTGCGGCCCCGCGCCGGCGGGCCCGGAGCTGGGGCGCCCGCGGTCTTCTACACCGTCGTCACTCCCATGCTCAACCCTTTCATTTACACGTTGCGGAACAAAGAGGTGAAGCGGGCACTGGGGAGGCGGCTGTGCCTGGGTCCCGAGAGCCTCCTGTGGGCAGTGCACCCACCTGGCCCAGGCACGAGCCTGCCAGGAAGACAACGCTGCCCCCCCTAAGTCCAGGACGGGAGATCATTCCAGCGGGAAGCAACACAACCAGTGTCAGCTCAGCCTCTGATCAAGGGCTGTCCACTCATAAGCTCACTACCTCTAAATGAGAAGAGCAAAGTACTTGATGTTTAAGGTGTCTCCAGAACCTAAGATACGCGGTTCAGAGGTATGGAAATGCTTTGTTCCGTTCCGTTTCCATGGTATAGGATGACCTCGTTTACCTTAGTTTTTTTTTTTTTCCATGAAATAATCACCGTAGTACTGGTTTTTTTCAAGAAACAATTTTATTAACTGTAATAATGTTAAAGAACAATGTAAGTAAAAATGTAAGGTACAAATAAAAAAAATGAATCTTAATCTGTGTATCAACCTCCTTCAGAGAAGTAACAAGATTTTGTGGAATGGTAAAACACAGCTCAGGGAGAAAAACGACTTGCCTGGGGTCACTTTATGTCTTACTTCTTTCACTCCAGCTAGTAGATGACTAAGACCACATGGACTGGTAATAACATGGATTTTGGAGACAGTTGAACCTGCCGATATTCTAATCCTGACCCCATTCATCATGAGACAAATAATTTTGTACAAATTTTATTATTCTTTAAGTCTCAATATCTTCTTTTAAGAATAAGATTGAAAATAGTCATTTTATAGGAACTTATGAGGTCTAAAGAATACAATCAAGTTTAGTGTCTAGTGTAAAATAGCTGTTCTGTTTCCCACCAAGCTGGCTACAGGACTCATAGACAAATTATTATACCATCAGCTGGCTCCATGGCAGGGGGACATGGCAGAGGGAGATCACAGAGGATAAACAGTCAGTGACAAAGCAGGACAAGCAGAAAAAAGCAGCAAGCCCTGAGCAAGGACAACAGCAATTCTGTTTCTTATACGTTATCCAGGTTATGCGCTTGTAGGCCAAGCAGCACTCATACCCTCAATCCCAGTATCACACCATGAACCAATCCTGCTCTCAGATCCTTGATGCCGGCATCATGATACACACCCTAGATCCAGCCACCTCTGGAAGGCCCAACCTATGGCTGCATGAGCCTTTGGGGGGACATCTAACTACAAGCAATAATATGATCCTTCCTAGACCTCTCTATGGACTCTAAATGACCTTGACTGACAAACTGAAGAATTTAGATTAGGCATAAGGCATCGCACCTTTTTACTTATACTTTTCTTTTTCAAACCCTGAGATGTCACGTGTTTACATGATAAATCATGTGATAAATGAGAGAAAACAGAGAAAAAAGATAGGTTATAGATTGACCAGAAAATAAATGATTATAACATCTTAGACATAAAAAGAAGAAAATACATTTTAAGTTAGGGTGATGACATTAGAGATAGCAAAGAATTTTGTAGATTGGAGTGGAAACATTTTCAAGGAGCAAATTTGAACTACTAGAATGAGAATAGTAACCATACTCATTTTCAATGTGCATACATTCAAAGCATTGTACTAGTTGTTTTACCTATAAGTCCTCTTAGAAATTATATTTCAATACAATAAATTTTATTTGTATATATATTTTACACATAAGAAAAGCAACATCTATATAAGTAAAGTAACTTCCATAAGGCCAAACAAATAATAACAATAGATGTCAAGAAATTCAATTCAATTCTTTGTGGTTTCAGAGACTATACGTTTCTATTACACAATAGAATCTTCAGGGTAACCAAATCCCAATTCCATTATACCCAATTATATTAATGTTATCAAAGTCATTTTAGGTTTTTAATGCTGTCAAAGTGTCTGTAAGACCTTGAATAACTCAGAGCAACTCATTGTTCCATCAGACTAGGCTTCAAGCCAAGTAGAAAATACAGAAAATCAACTGGAAGATGGTGCTCAAACAAACTATGATCCTGTTCTACATCATTCCTCAGTTTTGTCAAGTGACTACCTCCTAGAAATGAAAACATAAACTAGAAGATTGTAGCTATGCAGTTTCTTTCCTGTTTTTTCTCTTCTGATGGAGAGCATTGCAAAGCAGCTCGGAGCAGGATTTAAAATTAACTAAATGGCTTTCTATGTTTACTTGAGAATCTGTCCCAGGCATAAGCCCCTTGTCTGGAGATGCACAGTGCAGTGTATTCACAGTAAGCAAACCTCTGAGGTCCTGCCGAGGCCTTTAGTGGCCTGTGATGCCAACAACATGTCAAAGGACAAGATAAGACCACAGCTGAGGATAACTGACTCCAACCTTAATTAACTAAATAGAGACTGCAGCTGTAGGCATCTTACTCCTACTGTCTCAATTCTGCCTTAAATGCCAATCTGGAGATAAGATAGTTCTCCTAAATTAACATAATGTACTACTTGGAAAAGTCTTTGAACTGACTCCCTGCGAAGTTTTTTGTCTCAGCCCCCAGAATCTCGAATTCTGCTAGAGGCTTTTGATCCTCCTAGACTCCTAAAATCACAGCGCTTGTCTCATTTAGTTCAGCCTTCACCATCCACTCACTTAAGAGATTGCAGGCCTGATCAGTTCACAAGACTCTTCCTCTCAATTTTGGTCTTGACACTTTTGTATCTGCCTATCCAGTATGAGTCCTTCACTCTCTTGAATTCTGTTCCCCTGTCCTCATATCTGTTTGCTTGGCAGTGCCCATCACTCTGGTGTATCATAAGCCTTCAAATAGCATTCACTGGTATCTTGCTCATACCATATTGTTTTTTAATGTTTCATATGCATAAACACATTTTAAGAACTTTAAAAGTCAAGACCCTTTATATGTGCTAAGTGTTCAAAACAGTGATATTCAGTAAAATAGTTAGCTTAGTAGAATATTTATTCAGTTCAGTATTCAAGATCTAGAAATAAAACAAGACACAAATAGATTCTTCACAATAAAGTTACCAATTAGGAATACTTGCTTCATCATAAATTAGGTCAAAAATGAATGACAGATACTGGAAAGTAGGAGGAAAATGTTCAAATGGGAAGGGAAAGGGGAAGAGGAAGGAAGGGGAAAGGATAGAAAAGAGAATTAAAGGGGGAAAATGGAAACAAAACCTTTGGAAATAAGGAGGGGTAGAAGGATTGAAAGGAAAAGAAGGGAATGGGAAAAAAGAAGATATATCATGTAATAGTACAAATACTTTATGATAAATGTGATCATTATGTGTATCAAAAATGTATCAATAAAATTAATTTTTAAGTGGAAAATAAACAGAATAGTCACTTTGGAAAATCACTGTTGGAGATTGGGCTGTACAGGGTTAAGTTGCTGAACACAGGGACATCTGGTTGTGTTGGAACAGAGCTTGTGCACAGTGTGCAGAAGTCAAGATAACACCGCAGGTGAGGCAGCCAAGGAAGGAGGATTGGCTGCTGATGTTCCCTATTCCAAAGCAGTAAAGCTGTCAACTTTAGAGATCAAACAGCTCTCTTAACTGACAAAATTTACTACTTGGAGAAGACTTTGAACTGACTTTCCACGGTCCTGCTCACTTCCTGCACTTGCCTAAGTAACCCCCTCCTTCGTTTGAAAACCAAATCAACACAGGTTGCCTAAAGTTCTTTGTCCCTACTCCCAGAGGGTTTTGACCTTTTAGATGAGGGATTTTAGATGCCCCTAAAATCATAACACTTGTCTCTTTCATTTAAATCATTCACCATCCACTCATTAGGAGATTGGAGATTTAGTTCAGTAGCATAAGTGCCTGCCTGGCAAGAGCAAGGTCATGAGTTTGATCCCAGATATCATTAACATTTCAGACCATGCTATTAAGTAATGTGAAGCTCTATAAACAACTGTTCTCACCCTTCATTGGCAGTGGGATACTTTAATAAATACCTTTTATTTTTAGAATATTTTATTATCAAGCAAAGGCAAGCCTCTAATTTTAATGCCTAGCATTGCAAGAGGAGGTTGGTTATTTTGTTTTTATGGACAAGATTATATTCACTTGCATTTATATTGCTATTTGCCAGGCAAATTAAAGTAACTGTGAAACAGAAAAAAATGGAACGCACAGATTGCAGAGATGTATAATGCAGGAACTATTGCCCAGGAATATAGCAGAAATGTATAAAAGTTTTCTAACCATGTGTTCCAAAATCAGTTTTACTATTCTTCAATTATGAGAGTTTGCCACTAAGATAAGGATTCTGGTCTACAGGTAGGAGTTCTTAAATTGAAACCTTTATCCGTCATATACATCCTCAAAAAGTTTAGGTTCTAAAGTCCAAGGTCAAGTTATATTTTCAAAATAACCACAACAATATTGCTCATCAGAATATCATCCATCATTGCCTTGTTCTTGATTTTAAGGTAAAAAATTTAAAATTTCATAATTATTGTTGCATGCAGCTTAGTTAGTTAGAAATGTTATAGGCCAGAGAGTCAGGGCTAGGTCCTCAAAAGAGCCAGTGCAGATACCTTACAACTGTGGCAGAGACAGACACCTCCTGCCTGCTGTGGGCCAGGCCTCAAGACAAAGGATCAAACAAGTGCATCTACATCCTAAAGACTGACATTCTAATTAGTTCCCTATCACCCTGGAGTCACTATCCCATCCCCCTAGGGGAAAGGTCACAGCTCCAAGAATGTCTGCTTCCTACATGACTTGCTTTCTCATTTGTCCATAATGAATCAATGTTACCTGAACTATTGATCTTACTGGCTAACTATAGTTGTGTCCCACCTTATGCCCACCTGCTTTGTGAGTTCCCAGTCTTTTTCCCACATTGAACCTATGGTTTTACTCTATAAAAGTCCCTGTAAAAGACAGAGTCTTGGGCAACCCACACAGGACCCGTTCTGTCTCTCTTCAGATGGAAGCTTTCTTTCTCTCAATAAATATTTTCTACTCTTCACCTCCGTTGTTCCTAAGATTCATTCTTTGATTTTAGAGAACATGAACTCATGGACATAGTAGGTGGGGAATTTCATTCCCCTATATCATTTGGAGGTTCCACTGAGATCACTGGTTGGAGGTGAGAGTTTGCTTTTGCTTCATAGACTCTGGACTGGGACTCATTTAGGTAACAAATTTTATGCTTCGAATTTTGCTTTGTCTGCCACTTGTTTATAGCTACTTGTGATCATTGCTTGCTATTTGTTTTTAATTGCTTTGTCTCATATAGTTTTATTAAAATTATATGAATCTAAGTTAAAACATGCAAAATTTATAGTTATGATATTTCTTTAATGGTATAGCATTTTTTGTTCTTGTACAAGTTTAATTTAAATTGGTTGCTAAAGTTTCTGGTTGCTTGACTGTATTTAAACAATAGCATTAGAAAAGATATTAGAACACCTCTGACATGCTCTAATGTAAACTTCTGTAAGATGGTTCTCTTAAATGGAAATCTAGCTCAGACTTAGAAAATATACATGCCTACAATAAAAACCAGGATTCCTTCCACCATTTAAGCAGCACTAGGCTGGTGGCCAGACTAGAAGCCTTGGAGGACAGACTGGGATAGACTGGCTCTGATCCTCCTCTATATTCTAGAGGAAATGTCAGGCCTTTTCTGCTTCAGTTTACTTCCTTTGACTTTACCTCTACTCCTTTCCCACTTTATACTTTCCTTATAGAGGCATGTAAAGTCAGAAGAACTCTAGACTATTCAAACCTTTTCCTTCTTAGTTAAGACCATAGCAAATGAATATTTGCTAATGCCTAAGACAGGGAAGTTATCTTAGATAAAGGACACATACCCCATCTCTGGGTCAGATGAGACATCATTAGAACTGTGCCCGTCTAGGAGAACACACATAGGAGCCATGTCCCGGCTCAGTGCTCTGGACAAATCTCCTTTGGAGATTAAACCTGAGACACAGTGGGGAAAACCGGCTTTCATGTGACAATGGAAGAAGCTGTCCCCAAAAAGCAGCACACACAGGGGATCTAAACACATTAGAATAAGGAGGCTCTCCAATCTCTCAAGTTGTGGACTTTAAAACCTTTATTTTAAATTCATAGAGCAGTAGGTAATGGTCCTGCTCAGACTTTTAACTATCCCTTATAGACTTCTGACAAACAGTGGTTACTCTGCCAGCTAATTAATCGCTCTTGTAGCAGCTGCCACCCTCAAAAGCAGAGGACAGGTTCCCCAGCATCTGTTTGGTGAATCCCCATTGAAGCCAGTGGCCAATGGAGTCAATCCAATGTTGACCAGACAGACAGCTGGATTCCTTTCTGGAGACTGATCTCTGGTTATCTGAGCTGATAGAAACTGAAAACTGAGGGTTCCTTGCCAGGGCAACTCTGTGATGGATACCCAAAGGTTCTTTGGTGGACATTTGCTCATGACCACTGGAAATCTCCACTTTTCTATCATCTTTATTTCTAAACTTTTAAGTGATTTTCAGATCACTTAGACTACTTTCCCCCACCTTCAGAGATTAGACTGAGGTAGCTTTCAACAGTTTACATTTCACAGCAGGTAGTAGGAAAGGATTTACATTTGTGTCTTACATATGTTAATTAAGAGTAAAAAGGCTTTTCTTTTCTGTGTGCCTAGAAAAAATTTGTAAATTTAACCTGTGAGCTTCAAAGATAAAAATTTAAATGGAGTATAGCCTTATTCTCTTACTAGGAAAGGTTACCTAGGTAATTAAGTGGGAGATAAATGCTTGGAGACTTCTTTGCCCAGTGCACTAGGCGAAGCTCCTCCAGTCAATTGTTCTACCTATTTCTAGAGGAAAAAAGCATCTCTTCCAATAAGCAAAGCAGTAATTTATTACAAAGTTATGCTTCCTTCTTTAAGCATTCCTTATGGAAACAAAGTTCATGAGCTATCTGGGAAGCCAGGATTGTGCGTCAGGCCGAGGGTGGATAATCTATCTTCCATGCTCTCCAGGTGGCATCCACCTGCACTGGAGCAGTGTCAACCCAGGGATGCCCAGGGAATATTTAGCAAATAGGAATAAAAAGGGACTTTTTTACCTCCTTTATTTACATAACTAGATAGCTCAATATCAATCATATCTCAGTGAGAGGTCCTGAGTTCAATTCTTAGGTACAAAAATGTTTCACGCTTATGCCTTGCTTCTATACTACAGACATGGGCAACACAATGCCAAAGCCCCTTACTCCTTTGGAATGCATTCTTAAGCACTGGAAGATGTTGGACCCTCCCATGTTGAAAAAGACAAAATTGGTATTTCTCTGCAGGAGTGCATGGCCTACCTACCCCCTAGAGCCAAAGTGAAAGACAGAGGGAAGTATTAATTATTATGTTCTCTTACAACTAAAATCATATTATAAGAAAGAGAAAAAAATGGTTAGAGCTTCAGTATGTTAAAATCTTCTTTGCATTAAAAGATAATTCTTATCTATGCTCCAGGTATAATTATAATCCTTATGAGACCACTCCCATTCATAGGTCTCTTCCTCTCAGTGACTGAAAGCAAATTAAGCTAAAACTAGGAAAATTTTCAGATGACCCTGATAAGTACATTGATGTCTTTAGAGGATGCATTTACTCAGTATATGAACTAGACTAGAAAGATGTAATGTTATTCTTAAATCAGACATTGACTTCTAGTGAGAGAGAGGCAACATTACAAGCTGCTATTGCCTTTGGAGATGAATATCATATTGTTACTTTTAGAAGGCCAGAAGATAGGCAGCCAGGGAACCACCAGTTCCCTCTGGGGCACAAGCAGTTCCTACCCAAGACCCCAAGTGGCCTGGCAACAATACAAGAGATTGGAACAGGAGACATTTTCAACTGTGTATTCTTGAAGGTCTAAAAAAGGACAAAAACCAAGCCTTCCAGTTATTTTAAATTGCCAGCTATTTCTCAGGAAAAAGGTGAAAACCCCTCTGACTTCTTAGATCGCTTATCAGAGGCAATAAGAAAACATACGTCTATAGATCCTGATTTGATAGAGTGACAGATTTTGCTTAAAGACATGTTTATTATTCAGTCAAATCCAGACATTAGAAAAAGCTACAAAAGATAGCCTTTGCTCCAGAGAGTTCACTTAATACTTCAGTAAAAGTTGCCTCCTCAGTATTTTATAACCATAATGAGGAGGAAGCCAAGGAGAGAAAACAAAGAGACCAAGAACAAGCAGCTGCTTTAGCTGCAGCATTAAGAGAAACAGACCCTAAGACTGTTTCTTGGAGTTGGGGCTCCAAGAAGAACTTGATAGGTTCTGTCACTTCCACAGGCCAGGTCACCTTAAGAAGGATGGCACTCAGAAGCCCCTGGGCCATGCCCCAACTGCAAAGGTGACCCCTGGAGGTAGGACTGCCCTCCGAGGCCAAGGCCCCAGGGTGCAGACCCACCCTATCAGTTGGTCCAGCAGGACTGAAGGGCCCCAGGGCACTCGCTGTCCGCTCCCTCTGGCCGGACTGTCGTCTCCAAGGAGGAGCCGCGGGAATCATGACTATAGAGGGAAAAGAAACCAGCCTGTTGCTGGATACTGGCACAAGCCTCTCAGTCCTTCTTTTCAGTCCTGGCCTTCCTTCTAGTCACCACACCTCAGTGAAAGGAGTCACTGGCAAGGAGGTAATTTGTTATTTTTTACAACCCTTAGGCCACAGCTAGGATGGTTTTCTTTTACACATTCATTTTTGATTATGCCTGAAAGTCCAGTTCCTCTCTTGTACTGTGATGTATATGCACCCAGGTCAGGTATGCTGCCTTCCCCTCCTGGAGACAGAAATAAATCCTGAAGTCTGGGCAACTGAAGGTAGAATAGGTAGGGCAATAAGAGCCGCCCCAATACAGATACAGAGACTCTATTTTCCCTCATCAGAGACAATATCCTTTAAGACCTGAAGTTAAGAGAGGATTAATACCTATAATTGATAATCTAAGGGCAAAAGGCTTACTTAAGCCCTGTAATAGTCCATGCAATACTCCAATTTGGGGAATTCAAAAACCCATTAGGGAATGGAGGTTAGTACAGGACCTTAGATTGATAAATGAGGCAGTAGTGTGCATTTACCCAGTGGTACCCAATCCATACACTCTCCTTTCCCAGATCCCAAAAGATGCCAGTTGGTTTTCAGTGTTAGATTAAAAAGATGCCTTCTGTTGTATTCCTTTACATACAGATTCTCAGTTTCTTTTTATTTTTCAAAATCCACAAGACCAAGCATCTCAATTAACATGGACTGTGCTCCCCAAGGGTTCAGAGATAAATAGTCCACATCTTTTTGGACAAGTGCTTTCCCATGACTTGGCATATTTTGAGTTTTCCAAGGTCACAATCTTGCAATATGTAGATAACATACCGTTATGTGCCCCCTCGGAAGAGCTCTGTAGCCAAGGCACTTGTGATCTGCTAAATATTCTAGCAGACAGAGGTTATAAAGTCTCTAAATCTAAGGCACCACTTTGCTGTCTTGAGGTAAAATATTTAGGCCTCATATCCAAAGGCACCCAAAAAATAGGAAAAAAAAATTAAACCCATTCTCTCCTTTCCACAGCCCAAAACTCTAAAACAGCTAAGGAGATTCCTAGGACTTACATACTTTTGCCACCTTTGGATACCTGGATATGGGGAAACTGCACAACCCCTCTATCAGCTTATAAAAGAGACCCAAAAAGGCAGATACACATATTTTTTGCTGGGAACCTGATTCTTGCAAGCTGCATTCCAAAAGCTTAAACAAGTACTTCTGAGTGCCCCACCCTAAACCTACCCACAGGATACCATTTCAATTTATATGTAGATGAGAGGAGACATTGCTTTGGGAGTGCTTATGCAAGAGCAAGAACTTGCTCAACAACTTATAGGATAGGGCATCTAAATGACTTAGAGATAGCCTCTGGCCTGAGAGCTGTGCCTCTCTTATTGCCAGAGGCAATCAAGCTGCCTTTAGGCAAAGATCTCATTGTATATACACCTCACAATGTGGCAGGACTCCTTTATTCTAAGGGTAGTCTATGGCTGTCTGATAACTAACTTCTTAAACACCAGCCTCTATTACTAGAAGGAACAGCCATTCAAGTAAAGGCATGTTCTTCCTTAAATCCCACCACCTTCTTGCCAGAACTGGAGGGAAAAAATGAGATTGATAAATATGACTGTGAATAGGTAATTCTTCATACATATGCAGCCAGAAGAGACTTGTTAGATACCCCACTTACTGATACAGATTTAACCCTCTTCTGTGATGGCAGCTCCTTCATGGAAAATGAAAAAAAGGGCAGGATATGCAATGATAGCTTTATACCATACTCTTAAAAGTGCCTCACCTACACCTGGAACTAGTGCTCGGCTAGCACAGCTCATAGCTCTAATCAGAACCTTACAACTTAGCACGGGACAAAGGTCAATATTTACACTGATTCTAAGTGTGCTTTCCTAGTATTACATGTTCATGCAGCCATATGGAGAAAATATTACCTAATGGCCAATAGATCTCCTATAAAAGATAAGGAGATATGTGATGTTTTACTACAGGCTGTCCTTCAAAATTGGATAGTATTAGATGTTCTAACAGCAGCACAAGGGGTTACTTGTACAATTGTAAAAACTGAATACTGTGTATACATTCTTGATTCTTCTGCTAAGATCTCAGTAGTTATTCAAGATATTAGATAACAAATCAATGACATGTCAGATTCAAAAATTTCCTGGGCTTTATTATTATAAGAATTCTAGTTTCTCCTGGTAGAAATCTTTGTTAAGTATACTCATAATTGTCTTATTGATTTTATCCTTTGGTCCATACATACTTAACTGTTTCTTTGACTTTGTCTCCTCCAGACTTAAAGCTGTGCGCGTACCCAAGATGAAAATGTCTTTCAAGGGCCTCTAGACAGGATCTCTACAGCAGTACCTTTGACTGCTGTGTGACACTGCAACCCTGTTCAGCTGGAAGAAGCTCAATCAGTCATCGCCCATTACCCCCTCAGGGCAGTTCTGGTTACTTCTTCAGAGGGGGTGATTGTTGCAGGCAGCCAAATTAGTTAGAGATATTATAGGCATTGAGACAGGGCTGGGTCCTCAAAGAAGCCAGTGCAGATACCTTACAACTGTGGGGGAGACAGACACATCCTGCTGTGGGCCAGACCTCAAGACAAAGGATCAAACAAGTGCATCCACATCCTAAAGACTGACATTCTAATTAGTTCCCTATCACCCTGGAGTCTCTATCCCATCCCCCTAGGGGAAAGGTCACAGCTCCAAAAATGCCCGCTTTCTATGTGATTTGCTTTCCCATTTGCCCCTAATGTAATCAATGTTACCTGAACTACTGATCTTGTTGGCTAACTATAGTTATGTCCCACCTTATACACATCTGCTTTGTGAGTTCCCAGTCCTTCCCCACCTTGAACTTATAGTTTTACTCTATAAAAGTCCCTGGAAAAGACAGTCTTGGGCAACTGGCTCATGACCCCTTCTGTCTCTCTTCAGACGGAAGCTTTCTTTCTCTCAATAAGTATATTCTACTCTTAACCCCCATTGTTCCTAAGATTCATTCTTCGATTTTTAGAGAACACGAACTCGCAGACATAGTAGGTCGGGAGCTTCACTCCCCCTTGAATTGAAACCTTTATCCATCAAACACATACTCAAAAAGTTTAAGTTCTAAAATACATGGTCAAGTTATATTTCCAAAAAATAACCACAACAATATTGCTCATCAGAATATCATCCATCATTGCCTTGTTCTTGATTTTAAGGTAAAAAATTTAAAATTTCACAATTATGACATTAGCTGTAGGATTTTCATAGACATCATTTATCAGTATCCTATTATTATTTTTATCATGAATTGATGTTGGATATTTTTCAATACTTTTTTGTTAATCTACTAACATGATTTTTCTTTTAAAATTTATGTTTCTATGGTAAATTAAAACATTTGGTTTTAAAGATTAGCCAATATACATTTCTGAAATAAATTCCAATCAGTTTATATGCATTATTCTTTAATATGCTGTTGACTTTAATTTACTAAAAGTTGGTTGTGTTATGTCCTTGAGTGATACTAATTTATAGATTTCATTTAGAAAGACAATATTGTCTACTTTTCTTATCAGAAAATACTGACCTCATAAACTTCCATGGTAAGTAACCTAAGCATTTCCATTTTTCTGGAATTGCCAATATTTCTTCCCTTAATTGTGTGATAGAAATCCAGGAATAATGGTATTGCTATACTATTTTGATCTGAATAAGAAATTAAGTAATATGAAAATGGTTTTATATTTACTCATCTGGTTAGTATTCCTGATACTCTTTATAGCTAACACTATTTTCCAGTGTTAACTAGATTTCAAGTGAAACTTTTGCCACTGAAAGTATGATGGTGATAAATTCATTCAATTGCCATTTCTGAAAAAGTCTAAGTTTTACAATAAATTCTTTAACTTTTACTTTTGACATATGTAGACTCAGAAAGTTTTAACAAGTAATGCAAAGAGAATGTTGGCAAAGGCAGAGTAGAATTTCCAGCTCTCTTCTAATTACCAAAATATCAATTTGAATAAATATTGACATGTAAAAGTATTTCCATAAGAGATAATGAATCCAGTGACAGCACCCAAGTAGAAAACAAAAATAAGACCATGGAAAGACTATTTTTACATTACTCACATTACTGTATCCTTAAGCCCAGACAAAACAGCAAGGATAAGAGTGACATTAACACCTGACAGTGTGCAAACAAATTTTGACAACAGGCCAGTCTCTGATGTCAACCAACCCAGCTCAAGGTTCAAGGCCCACAGAAATAAAGGAAATTATGATAAAGATCAAAGCATAATAATTTAAATAGACTGAAAACAGAAGACACTGGAGCCTGGCAACTAATTTAGTGAACATTGTCCCTACCCTTTCTGATTTGCATCAATATTCTTCTTCTTTCTCTTTTATTCTTCCTCTCCTGTCCTCTTATCCAGTTTCTTTGATCATCCTTTGTCCTCCAGCCTTGTTTTTTCAACTATATTTCTCTTCATCTATCTCTCTGCTTTGTTCCCTATAGCTCTCAAATTTCCTAGTCACAGGATAAAATCACTCAAATAGAGTGATTTTCATTGCATACGAGTTCCTGATTTATGTTGGGTCTTCTTATATAACTGTAGATCTTGCCCCTACAATTAAAGGTACCAAATCGTTACCACAGTTTGTCAGTTATTAAAGCCATTCATGATGCTATTGTTACTGCTAATTGTAATACTTTACCAGGCTGTCATATGTATTGCAACCAGTTGTTCTCCATTTTATAACAACACTGTGACTGTCTAGGTTTATAACCATCATCATAGGCCAGTACCACAGGACTAGGTGATGAGCCAAATAGACAGCAACATCTCATTCTTAATAAATTGAGAAGGTAGGATCTTGGGACAGACAAAAACACTAAGAACCTCCCACACATAGAAGATACCTCTGGAGAACAGATATGTCATAGGGAAGCTCAATACTAGTTATAAAGCTACACAGAAAAAAATATAGAAGGCAGAAGGAAAACCAAACCTCAGACCTCCTGCCCATCCAGGAGAAGTCCATGGGATAAACACATAGAGAAAAATGGAAGTCACTCCTCTGAAATTTCTGAAATGATAACAGCAGAAGTTCAAAGACAAATCCTTTAGATTATAAGAGAAATCAGATCAGAAATAATCTCCCAGATAGAAAAATAGATGATGACCATAATGGAAGATTTACTCAGCAAGTCTAGAGAAGACATAGATTTTTTAAAAATGGAGGAGTCTAGAAAAATATTGAAAACCATGAATGCTCACAATAGGAAAGAAGTGGAGTCCATGAAACAAATTCAAACCGATATCCAGAAAATTAAAAATTCCACTGTTAGTTTCCAACACTTCATGAACAAAAACAAAGACAGAATTTCAACCAGAGAAGAGAGAATAGCAGTTAGCAATCATGAAAGAAAGATCTCTTAAATATATAAGGCACTATAAAAAATTCAATAGTTGCAAGATAATGCAAAAAAAGAATAACATAAGATTGTTTAGAGTCAATGAAAAAGCAGGAGTCAGAACAAATGACATAAAAGAACTTCACAGAAATAATGGCAGAAAACCTCACAGGTATGGAAAAAGATAAGGCATATAGAACTCAAATTGACCAAAACCAAAATAACTCTACACTAAGGCATATAATAAGATTTTTTAAAAAATCAATACAATAACAGAACAGTAAAAGCTGTTAGAAAAAACAAACAAGTCACCTATAAAGGAAAGCTAATCAGAATTACAGCAGATTTCTCAACATAAAACTTTACATCAAGGGGAGCTTTTATTACATTTCCTGAAACATAATAACTTTGAAACCAAACTGATGTAACCTGCAAAACTGTCTTTCAGAATTAATGGAGAAATAAAATACTTCCATGACAAGGAACAACTGAAGAAATTCATGACAAAAAAAATGGCTATACATTGTGTTGTGAAAGATATTTTAGCAAGAGGTAACAACGTGCACAATTTGAAGAACACCAGTAGGAAAAAGGTACCAGGCAGAGGGGCAAGCAATTAAATAGAGGAGAAAAACAAAGAACCAATAGCAGATGATAACATGACAAGGATAAGCCAATACATGTCAGTTATAACCATCAATGTAATGTTCTCAATTCACCAATCAAAAGAAACAGACTGACAGAATGCATCAAGAAAAAGATTTAACATTATACTGCATACAAGAAACACAATTAACTAAAAAAGAGGTTCATAGACTGAAATCAAAGTATGAAAAACAATATTCCATGAGAAAGGAAGCCAGGAAAAAGCAGGGATAGCTATTCTATTTGCAGACAGTGTGAACTTCAAGTCAAACCAGATTAAAAGAGATAAAGCCACAATAATCTTCTTAAGGGAAAACTTCAAAAAGAGAGAACAATCATAAATATATATGTACCAAGTTCAAAAGCAAATATTGATAAAAACACAAACATTAATGGGCATGAAAAATCAAATGAGTAACAATACAATTTTAATAAGGGAATTTAACAATCCACGGTCACAGATAGATCAACTAGACAAAAAATCATAAAGAAATTTCAAAAATGAACCAAACCTGTGAACAAATAGATGTAATACATATGTACAGAGTGTGCCATACCACAACATCAAAGTACACATTCTACTCAGCTGCATACAGAATGTTCTCCAAAATAGACCACACACTAACCCATAGAACATGCTTAAGTAAATGAAGAGGAATTAAAATTATCCCAGGCATATTATCTGGCTATAGTTTAATGCAATTAGAAATTAGCGGCAAAAGAAATCACAAAAACTCTATAAATACATGGGAATTAAATAATACATTACTGAACAACAAATAGGTCACAGGCTAAATTAAAGAAGAAATTAAACAGTACCTTCAACTAAATGATAATGCCAATATAACCTACTGAAACTCATGGGACAGATTGAAAGCAGTCCTAAGAGAAAAATTTATAGCAGTGAATACCCATATCAGAAAAACAGAATGAGCTCAAATAAACAACCTAATGTTGAATCTTCTAGAAAAAAAATGAGACAAGCCCAAAGCTCATACAAGGGAAAAAATTATAAAAGATCAGAATTCAAATTAATGCAATTGAGACTAAGAAAATAACACAAAAAATCAATAAATTGAAAAATTGGTTCTTTGAAAGATTAATTAAATGTAAAACCCCTAGTCAACCTCATCAAAAAAAGAAAAGAAAAGACTCAAATTCATGCAATTAGGAATGAGAAACATGAATCACAACAGATCTTGCCTAAATCCAGAAGTTAATCAATACCTACTTTGAGAAACTTTATTTTAAGAAAACAGAAAACAGATGAAATGGACAGATTCCTAGATACATATGCATTTCCAAAACTGAATTAAGAAGATATAAAAAAACCTAAATAATCTGTCAGTCAATGTAATTAAAAACCTATCAATAAAGAAAAGCCCAGGCCCTGCTAGATACACAGACGAGTTTTAATTTTAGAAAGGATCTAATACCACTACTCTTCAAATTCTTTAATGAAATAGAAAGTGAAGCTTATACTCCCAAACTCATTCCTGGAAACAAGTATTGATATTAAAACAAGAAAAGAACATAACCAAAAAAGACAACTACAGGCCAAACTCCCAAGTGAACACAGATGCAAAAATACTCAGTAAGATACTGGCAAACACAATGCAGTAAACCATCAAGATCATACACTATGACCAAGTAGAGTTCACCCCAGAGATGCAGGGGTGATTCAACATATGCAAGTCAGTAAATATAATTCAACATATTAACAGGGACAAAGACAAAAACACTTAATCATCTCAATAGATGCAGAAAAAGTATTTGACAAAGTCCAACACTCATTCATGGTAAAAAAAAAAGTCCCACTATTTATACTTGTAAATATTCTTTTAGGTGTATGTTATGATTTAGGTCAAAATGTCCCTCAAATGTCTGTGTTCAGAGGTGAGGCTTTTGGAAGATGACTGGCTCAAAGGGGTGCTATATTCATTATTATATTAATCCAATGATGAGTTCATGGTTGAATATGTGAGCAGGTAGGTCCTGATGGAGGTAGGTTACTGGGGTGTAACCTGGAAGGATGTGTTTTATTCCTGGTTTCTCTGTCTCTCTGTCTCTTTCTTTATGTGTCTCTCTGTCTCTGTCTCTGTCTCTCGCTCTCTCTCTGTGTATGTGTGTGTGTATGTATGTGTGTACCTCTCCTTCTCTCTCTCCCTTCCCCCTTTCTAGCTGCCATGATTTAAGGAACTATCCTTTGCCACTCCTTCCTATCATGCCTGACCATGGACTAAACCCTCTAAAAGTGTGAGCCAAAATAAACCTTCCCTCCTTTAATTTGTGGGTGTTTTTTGACCCAGCAACTGAAAAATGACTAATACAATGTATCACGAATTTCTCTGTAGCTTTAATTTTCATTTCATTGATGACTAATTCTGTGGAGAGTTGTTCATGTGTTACATGCCATCAATATAACTTTTTTGGTAAAACAACAGCTCAAATCTACCAATTTTTAAAAGCTTTTTATCATTGATTTTTAAATTTCTGTGGATACTCTAAATACAAATTACATCAGATATATTATTATCATTCTCTTTACAGTGATTTATAAACAAAAATTTTAATTTTGATGAATTCTGATATCTTGTTATTTTACTGTAGTTCATGTTTTTGTTGTCATAATTTAAGACCTTTCCTAATCCCAAAGCCTTCAGCTATTTCTCTTTTGTTTTCTTCTCTAAGCTTTATGTCTTTGGCTGTCATACATAGGACTATGAGTCTACAGTTTAGTGATCTAAGTCAATTTATTTTTTGTGCTGCTGGAAGACACACTGACCTACATACCCAACCCTTTTTATTATTTTTTTTATTTTTTAAGACAGGGTCTCACTTAACATTTTATGAAATTGTCAAATTATTTTCATAGGAGACTCTAATATTGTGTTTTTCACAAACAATTTATGAGAGTTCTAGTTTTCTGTGTTCTCACCAAAATTTAGTATTTCGTATCTTTTTAATTATACTCATTCTAGTGGTTCTATAGTGGTATAACATTTTGATTTTAATATGCATATTCTTAATGAATAATTATATTAAGAACATTTTCATATGCTTTTGGACTTTTGTATATCTGCTTTGGATGAATGTCTTTTTAAATGTAATATCTACCAAAAATAAATAAATAAGTATAGTATCTATTTTCTGATTTGCTTATTCTTTTACTTAATATGAAGTTATAAAACATTCAAGAAAATAAAAGTAAAGCCACATACAGGATATAGGACTTTTATTAAACAATTATGAACCTACCTGTATTGCTATATTTGAAGTGATTTCTTGAAAATGGTATACAATCGATCCTTTGTGAAATGCGCTTTGAGGCCTGTGCAGTGGTAATATCATAGCCAATGAGGTTTACCCAAGGTGTGATTATTGCTAATAAAGTGGGCATTAGTCATCTCTACCTTTATTGGCTTTTTAACTTAATTTATTTAGACCATTTGCTGATGTCTTAGGGCTTATTCCATACTGCATTATTTCTACAGGTACTATATTTCTCTGTTTCCAATTCCTTGCCTTTCTGTGGAAATTTTATTATATTTCTGTCTACTTTTACTCATTCTGGTGTTCTTCTTTACTGGAACTCCAAGGCTCCTTCTGTTCCAGTTACCTTGGTATACTTCCTTTAACCATTCTATAAGGGCAGGTATGCTTATGTAAACTTATTTAAATGTCCTTCATCTGGGAATGTTTTTATTTCCCCCTTCCTACTGCAGGTTATATCCATAGATAAAAGAATTCAAGGTTAGTGGAGCTTTCCTTTTGGCACTGAAAAATATTAAGTCATTTTTTCTGGCCATAGTTATTTCAAATAAGTGATCTATTGCCATCCTAATTGTTGCATATCAGTAAACTTTGCCATTTATATCCACCTGCATTGAGTTCTTTTCATATTTTATGTTTGTTATTAGAGTTCTAAAGTTTGGCTATGATTAGTGATAGCACCAGGATTCTTTGAGTTCATTTTGCTTAAATTAGCAAAGATTCTGAATCTGTAGCTTTATATCTCTCATCAAAATTTGTCAAATTTTCAGCCACTATAACTTTCAATATTCATTTTCAGCCTTACTACATTCTGTTTTCTATATTTCCAAAGACACAGATTTTTGATATTTTATTCTTTGCATGGATCTCTGCTGCTCCATTTATTTTTGCTAAATCTATTTTTGTCTATTGTTCAAATTATATAATTTCTCTTTAGCTCACTATTTTCTTATTGTCTCTAATTTACTTTTAAATCCATTTGATGAGTTTTAAATTTCACTTATTGTAAATTTTAGTCAAGTAATTTCTCTTTGGTTCTACTTTCCAAAAACTAAAACATATTTAAAAGCCAAAGAAATGCAGGCTAACATAGGCTCACTTATTTAATCAACTGTTTTAAATATGATATTCATATATTGCTAGAATTATGTGGTTATTTGTTTACTATTTTTATTAAGGTTTTTACATAATTACATATTTATAAAGGGATAACCGGAACCCTGTATAATTTTACCCATTTTCCCCTATGTTACAATAGGTTTCTCTCATTGTCCTTTTATATACACATCTACTCTCTCAATTCTGCCTGCATGTAAACTTTTGTCATCTACTAATCTATTTGTCACTACTATAATTTTATCAGTTCAAGAATGTTATTTAAATAAAATCATACATATATAACCTTTTGTGTTGACTTCTTCACTTAATATAATTATTTATCCTAATTGTTACCTGGATTATTTTGTTGTTAGAAGTATAACTGTTGAGTTAAATAGTAGTTGCACATTTAGTATCTTAGGAAACTATCAAACTGTTTTGTAGAGTATCTATGGGATCATTTCACATTCCCTCAAGAAATGTATGAATGATCCAGCTTTTCACATGTCTACCAGCACTGAATGTTGTTCCTATACTTTATTTTAGCCATTTAGATATCTGTGGAGGACAACTCATTGAGGTTTTAACTTTTATTTCTCTAATGACTAATAACATTAAACTTTTTTTCATGTTCAGAATTTTCTTCAATGTTGTTTTTCAAGTATATATCTTCTTCACTGAACTGTCTCTTCTATGGTCTAGTTTAGGATTTGTTATTTTTTTTCCCATTGAGCAATGTGTCTATCCTTTCATTTACACAGCACAGTCTTATTTATTATAACTGTGTAACTTTTGAAATCAGATAGAGTGATATTTTCCATTCTTCTGAAAATATTCTTGATATTCTAATTTTTTTGCTTTTTCACACAAAATACAGCATAGAAAAAACTTTATATTTACCAAATAATACCTTGCTGAGATTTTGATAGGAATTTATTTTATTCTATGTATTAATTTGAGGAAAGCTAAATTCACAATGTTGAATGTTCCAACCTATGAAAATGATTAATACCACTATTTACTTAGCACATCATGCATAACTTTCAAAAGTATTATTTTATGTTCAGGAGGCTAACCCTACTTACATTTGTTAAAATTACATGTAAGTACTGAAATTCTTTTTGGTGATTCCAAATGGAATTACTTTAATTTCAGTGTCCATGCATTTATTGGTAGCTTACTACTTATAATGATTTTTGAAATGTTCAAAATATTTACAGAATGGGGGAAGTAAATTTTTTACCCTTCCATAAATAAAAACTGTTAATATGTTAAAATTTCAAACAAACATCTTTAGAATTCTCTTTTATTTTAAGGGATTTATAACTTTTTTGACCTAATATTTCAGGGTCATAATTTCTCCTCAAGAGGAAAAGATTTTACTCCTCAAAAATTCTCCTTAATTAAAACTTGGGCTTTTGTTTATCTGTATTTGCTTTTTTTAAGGTTTTGTTGCTGGTTTTTTTTTCTGTTTACTTTATTTCAGTCACTGTCTGTTATTAGGGCTACTATATTAAAATACCATAAACAAGAATGCTTAAAAAATAAATTTATTTCCTCAAAGTTTTGGAGGCAGAAAATCCAATAATAAAGTATTGGCTGTTTATTTTCCTGTGAGGCATGTTTCTTTGACTTCCAGGTGGTTTTGTTCCAACTGTGTTTTCATAAGGTTTCTCTGTGTACACACATCAGTATCTATCTTTGTTTCCTCTTAAGAAATCTGTCACACTGAATTGAGGCCCATTATAAAGACATCATTTTAACTTAGTCACTTCTCTGAAGACCTGTTTCCAAATGCAAACACCTGCCAAAATACTTGGTTTTAGGGCCTTAGCATGTGTAACCCACTTCATAACAATTGTTGCTTACCAAAGAGGATAAAGATAACATTGAGCTCCAGGAAAACTCTGATGTAATCATTTCCAAGATAGGACATTATGTTTTATATCTCTAAGAAAGGAAAAAAATCAATCATAGGATGACATGATGATCACTTGCCATTCTGAATTTCTATTTTTGGCCATTGTTTTTTATTTGTGTCAGTACTGAAATATGATCTGGATTCACCCACTTGTGCATATCTTGACTTTTATGATTTCTTTGGAATTATTTTATGATAGATAAGCAGATAGATAGTTAAAAACAAAATGGTAGTCAACCCACAAATGAAGTATGTTTGCTCAGTTATTTTCAAATTTATAACACTTCATATTTCCATATCTGTGTACATGTGACAGTTATTGATAACTGAGATTGAAGTTATAAAAATTTACTATTAAGCTTTTACACAATACACATTAAAATCTAATTTTAAATGGCAGTTAACTCTATATATATGTTCATAAGCAAATCTGATTCAGTTACAGTGACAACAAGAACAACTCTGATCAGGTGTGCACAAGCATAGCAGTGACAAGTCAGAGCTACCAGCAATGAAGAAATGTTATTGTACATGAGGTAGATACTGCTTTCAGAAAAGTTACATGAAAAGACATGTGTGCCTCAGACTTCCTGAAATATGATTTTTAAATCACTAAAATTAAATAGTGTTTTTCATATTATGTATCATTTCATTTTGCCTACACCACAACACTGATATATTACCTGTGAAGACACTGAAACTGAAAGAACAGCAGAACATAAAAACTGTAAAATTTGGAACCAAAACCAGATCGCATGGCTCCAAATCCATGGTCTTTTCATAACAGGACATTTGTACAGAGAGCGTGAAAAGACAAGAGCAGGGTATGTTCCCAGAACTCATGCAGCTGATAACCTGCAGCCTCTGACCCACTTCTCAGACAACCAAATTTAGCAGAAGAGACATTCTTCCTGCAGGTCATGGCAATCTGTTGTTACTTAAGGTACACTAGTTTGTGGATTTAACCAAAAATGCTCCTGGAACCCTTAACATAATAAAGGATCATACACATGTCTTCAAAGAAGGAAGGAAGGGCTACTCGGGAAGCTGTGTTGGAAGGGTCACACACTCAGAAGTTCATGGACAGCCTGGGTAACATAGTGAGATCCTGTCACAAACAGGGGAAGAGGTTTAAGGTGTGACTGATAATACGTGGATTTTTTTCACTGTGCTTAGAATAAGATCCACTCTTTTCCAAGGGTTAGAAAGCCCTGATTCTATCTTAATTCTTTTCTCACATATCACACACATCTCCTAATATCTCTTTTCCATTGCACTTCAATTCCAATGACCTGTTTTTCACCCATCACACTCACAGAAACTGCTGCTGCCCAGGCCTTCCCCCTGCCTAGAATGCTCTACCGACGGTCGCCTTCGGTGAGACTGCAGCTGACATACCACCTGCTCCGAAAAGCCCTTCTTGACCACCTGTTCTAACCTAAGTGCACGGTTAGTAATTCTTCATATTATGGCCTTACCCTAAGTCCAAATAGCACTTTTCTAGTATATTTATATTTATCTTTCTTTTCCCATCACCTGTCTCTTTTTACTCCCCACTTATGCCCATCTCCACCATACTGTATATAATTAGCCTGAGGAGAAATTGGATATCTACCCTCTTCTTCACAACTATATAATTGATTTTTAAAAACAGAGACTGGTACATGATAGATATTCAGTTTATATTTGTTGATTAAATAAATGTATCACTAGCAATACGTAAACTTCTGAGACATTATTAGTATTATAAAGCCTGTTGAGGAAAGGTCAAAAATTCATCAACTAAATATTGATAAACATTTTTACTAAAATTCTTCCCAGTGAAGACACAGTGTGTCCCTGCACCCACATTGCTGCTTTGAAGTTCAAGACATAAAATCTGATGTAGGATTTGTTTATCCTGGGTGCTCTAAATGGTTTTTCACTTTCTTGTCCTTAGGAATTAGGATCAGAATAAAATCTTTACCTTCCCTTTCCAACATTCCCTTGAGAATACAGTGAGATAGACTCAGAGACTTGAATAAGAAGAGCATACCTCCATGCTTCTCCTCTTCCAGGAATGAAAGGAGTCTCCCAAACAAAATCCCCAACAATGCTCAACAGAGATTTGATAAATGACTAAATGCAACAAAGCCAACATCCCTGTGACACAGCTTCACAGAAATTGCACACGTGAGTCAAAATTTTCATAACCTTACCATTGATGGATTTATAATTATGTAGTTGTTTCTTCTGAACATTTTATAAGTTCTGAATAACAAACTGAACTATTCTTCCTACTCTCTGAAACAACGATCATCCTCTTCTTTACCTACAATTGTGCAATTATTTCTATAATTATACAATTTCCCCTATTATTTCAGTCATTTTCATTTTATCAAGGTTTCTTACTCTTCTCTTTATAGCCTTATATGCCATGCACCTTACTAGGGTTTTCCATCTGTAACCAATATAACTTCTACAGTAATACCTTGGTTTACAAACCTAATTCTTTCCACAATTCTGGTTGCAAACCAAATTGGATGAGAACTGGATCAAATTTCCCCATAAGGTCAACACTGAACCCAAAAACTGGATTTGATTTTGTTCTCTTCCAATTCAGTTTGTGACCAGAATCATGGAAAGAATTAAATTCGTGAACCAAGGTATCACCATATTAGGGGAACATCCTTTTCTTCAAAGTCTTACTCAGTGCAACTTGAACGTCTTTGTTCCTGAAACTGTAGATGAAAGGGTTCATCATTGGTCCTACAATGGTATAAAAAACTGTGGATATTTTATCTTCGTCCTCAGACCCAGTAGGAGAAGATTTAAAATATATGAATGCTGATGATCCAAAGAAAAGGGAGACAGTGATTATGTGAGAACTGCAAGTGTTAAGTGCTTTGGACCTGCCCTTTGCAGAATGGATTTGAAATATGTTGAAAAGGATCAAGCTATAAGAAATAAAGATTGTGAGACTAGGCACTATTATACTGACACCCACCACAATGAAAACCACCAGCTCATTGATCCTGGTACTTGTGCAGGAGAGCTGCAAGAGAGGAGGGATGTCACACATGTAATGATTGATGACATTGCTGTCACAGAACGTGAGTCTCAGCATGCAGCCAGTGTGGGCCATGGCACCTGTAAACCCTATCACATACCCACCCACCATCAACATGAGGCAGACCCGAGGAGACATGATGACTCTGTAAAGCAGGGGCTTACAAATGGCCACATATCTATCATAGGCCATTGATGTCAAAATGCAGCACTCATCGATTACAAAGAAAGCAAAGAAAAAGAGCTGAGCCATGCACTCAGCATAAGGGATGATGTTTTGATTTAGGAAACTCATCAGCATTCTAGGAGTTATGACTGAGGAGTAGCAGAGATCGATGAAGGAGAGGTGGAAGAGAAGGTAGTACATGGGAGTGTGCAGGTGAGGGTTCAGACCAATCAGAACAATCAAGCCCAGGTTCCCCAGCATGGAGGCCACATAGATTCCCAAGAAGGGGAGGAGGAGAGGCAGCTGGAGCTCTGGCTGTTGTGTTAAACCCAGCAGGACAAACTCGGTCACTGAGGAGCCATTGCCTGAGGCCATTCTTTCCCGCTATGTATCTGTGAGACTGAAATAGTAACATAATAACATTAAAATAAGATTCCAACTCTATTTAGCAAACGCACTGTAGCGAGATTGAGACCTTGAATGGGAGGATGAATGGGACACACTCTTCTTTTTGCCTTATTTTCTCAATTAGAAAATACATAAACATGAATATAAAAAGCACATCACAGGCAATTTCTGTGGGATAAGTTTCAGCAGGCCAAGGAACACCCTTGGCTCTGCAGTGTCTCCACTCCACTTCTGTCGTGATAGCCCCCTCCCGCCTCTAGGTCAGTGTAGTCTCAGCAGACAGGAGAAGGAGTGTTTGAAGAGTTCACTGGACCCCACAGGTGAAATTTACAATAAGAACAGTGGAAGAAATACAGTTCAGCACTCACCCTTTGAGCCTGGATCTTCAGGGAAGGACCTTTTTAACTCCTCTTCCCTGCTCTTCTGGAGGGGCAAATAGTTCTGACTAATTTTAAAGGTGAACAGACTAGAAAAGAGATCTGTTCCACTGTTGTCATTGTTTTGTCTTTGAATGAATTTTGAGCTGAGGAAGTCAGTTTCCAAGTCTCTCAAAAGCTATGAGTTACAGATTATATTTTCTGATGGTAGCTTTGCCCAGTTTTTTCTCCACATTGGGGGTGGTAAGTAAAATATACTCATGCCCAAATTGCTACCTGCTAATATGACCCAAGAGGTTTTGTGAGTTATTAAAACCTGGCAACCTGATTGAAACGTGAAAGATCTATATTCCCCTTGTGTTCTCCCCAGAGATCAGGATTTATAGCTAAAAGAAATTATCCACCCTGCATTTACAGAGTAGTTCATGACAATAATATTGACTTATTGGAATTAAACCATTTTACATACATTTTCCCACCAAATGAGGGATATTGCCAAGCAGCAAAGTGACCTTTCTAGCATCTATAGCATTTACCTCTGTGAAGTACCTAAAACACCTATGAAATACTATGTTTACATTTATTCATTCCATCTTCTCACAATATATGCACATACATTCATGCACCTACACACATTATAGTGTAAACTCCACAAAGGTGCAGACATTGTGTCTTTTCTTTAGGGCTCTGTCTACAGCTCTATAGAACCAAACCTGGCATAAGTATTACTAATAAATATTTGTATTATGATAAATGATTATATAGAAAAAGATCTTTCTCATTTTTTCCTGGAACCTTTGCTGGATATTACACAGAATTCCCAACTCCTGGGGAAGGCTTATGTACTGTGCATGCTGTTATTTGTAGATAAGAACTTAACCAGGAAAAATATCAGTAAGAGTGTTATGGTAAAGTCACTGCTACATTCTAGGCACCCTCCAAATCAGAATTTTGAGCATGGAGAAATACTGTCACCCAGAAAACTTGCACGGGCTCTTGGAAAGTCTCCAAGTCCCTCCCAGCAAAACAGCAGCGTAAATTTGAACCAGAATCAGATGTGAATCAGTGCAGTACAGGAAGCTCTCAAATTCCAAAATCAAGATTCTGTTCACAATAGGACACCCAAGACTGTTATTTGGTTTTTTGCACAGAAATAACCACAGTACTAATTTAGAAAGATTAATAATGTGGATGTGGGCAAGAATGTCAGGAGTTAGAGAAATGAAAGTAGGGTGAGCTGTAGGAGGCAATTACAACAACCAGTGAATTATCTTTCTTAAATGCCCCAAATCATCAGGGCTACCATGAGTATTTCTAAGAAGCAAGCATACGTATGGGTTGTTGCAAGGAAAGATCCAGCAGGATTTCTCACAAAGTATATAAAAGTCAACAAAAAAAAAGTAAAAAAATTTCCCAAGATACTAGCCTAGGTGTTTGGGTAAATTGTGGTGTTACTACAAACAAAAGCCAGCAAGAACAGAAATATCAGTAGAACTTTTATGTGCAACTTTGAACGTGTGTTGCTAGTGGATACCCAAGTAGAGTATGTGTTAATACCTAAATAAAGGTATAATTGGGGGGGGGGAGTAAAATTAAGCAATCTCCCAATTATACTTAAGATTACTTAAAAGGTAACCATTACTAAAATTATGTACAAATTATTATTCCTGGGAACCCTCAAAATTGCTAGGAGACCAAAAATTCCCAAAAGTAAGCTCAAAATGTATTCAAAGAACATGCTTTGGGCCACAGCGATAATGAGGACAGCGTGATTTTATGAAAATGCGTGCTTTCTGAGGAAATGTCAGAACTCTAGTTTGGGTAATACAAGGAGAGGTTATGTCAAAAGTTTATATTATATCAAGTCCCACTGCAAAGAGAGTTTGATTGTAGGCATTTTCACTTTATTTTTTAACCTGTAATCTATTAGTGTATATTTGCAATACATAATGAGTATAATCATCATTGTAAATGGGTACATGCAGGTGACTAGAGTTATACACAGAGTCCTTTTACTTCCCTTCCCTTCTCCTCCCTCCCATCTGTCCCTTCTCCAGACAACTTTTCCATTTCCATAAAGTCTACCTCTCTTTTTCCTATCATTTTTCTTGTATTTGGGCTTTTGTATAACTTTATGTTTCTCATACAAAAGGAACTATACAATATTTAACCTCATGTGCCTGATTTATTTCTCTTAGATTTATGATCTCAAAGTAAATCCATTTTCCTGGTTTACTACTCAGGTTTATTCTTCTTTATAGACAGTAATATTCCATTGCTTATAAATACCACATTTTCTTTATGCATTCGTCTGTTGATGGACATACAGTCTGCTGCTAAGATTTAGCTATTATGAGTCATGCTGTGATAAACATAGGTATGCATGTGTTGCTGTAATGTGATATTGTTATTCTTTTGGGAAGGGGTCAAATGGAATTTCTAGCTTTAGTTTTATTCAGGAACCCCCACAGAGTTTCTTTAATAGCTGTACTATTTTGTAATGCCATCAACAACATGTTAGTTTCCTTTTTCCCTGAAGCCTCATCAACATTTTTATTATTTGATTTTTTGGTGATAACTATTCTTCCTAGAATAAGATGGAAGCTTAGCATTGTTTTAATTTATATTTCTCTAACAGTGAGCAATGTCAATTTTTGCCATGTATTTATGACAATTTGTACTTCTGAGACATAACTATACATTTCAGTTGCCCAATTTTTTCATTGGGTCTTTTACTTTGGGGGATCTAGGTTTTTTGAGTCTTTACATATTGTAGATATTAACCCTCTCAGGAAGAGCTGGCAATTTTTTTTCCATTTCATAGGCTGTCTTATCATGATGTTGGTTGGTTGTTTTGCTATGCTGGAGATTTTTAGATTGATATGTTTCCATTTGATGATTCTTGTGCAGTTGGGGTTCTGCTCAGAAAGTCTTTGCCCATATCTATGTCTTCAAGAGTTTTACCTTTTTATCTTTTAGTAGATTATTTGTTTCTGTTTTAACATTTAGGTATTTCATCTATTTTAATTTTAATTTAGTAATGGTGAGAAACAATGGGTCTAATGTCAATCTTCCACATGTGGATATTCAGCACCATTTATTAACAAGGTTATCTGTACTCCAGTATATACTTTGGGCTTCTTTGTTAAAGATCAGATAGCTAAATGTATGAGAGACTGTTTTCTGCATCCTCTACTCTGTCCTATGAATTCACTTACCTATTTCATGACAGTATCTTTTTTTATTTAAAGAGAAAAAAACATGTAAAGGGTAGAGATAATACAGAATTTTAAAAAAAGATAAACAGTAAGAAATCACTAGTTGATAAATTACATATTGTCCTCTTAGAAATAGTTGTTCAAGTTACAAAATTAAAGCATACAAAGTAGATATTCAAACAATGAGACTGTAAACAGCTACACATGCATGAGTCTCTACATGTATTTCTATAAGCTTAAAGCTTTAAAATTTTACTGAGATAAAGTAAATAATACCTAAAAAAATCATGTCTGAGGATTTGAAGACTCATTTTTCTTAATTTAAAGAGAAATGAAAGCATGTAAAGGGTAGAAGTAATACAGGATTCCCAAAAAAAAAGATAATAAGAAATCACTAGTTTATAAATTACATATTGTCCTCTTAGAAATAGTTGCTCAAGTTACAAAATTAAAGCACACAAAGTAGATAGTCAAACAGTGAGAGTGTAAACAGCTACGCATGCATGAATCTCTGCATGTATTTCTATACTAAAACAAATTCCTATAAAAACATGAAACCAAAAAGTCATATAAAACCACAGTACAAGGTGATCTACAGTGATTGCTGTATTGTTTCTTATTATCTTCAATAGAATGTCTATATTATCAGGCATAATTGAATATAGCAGTATAATTGAGTATAGCAGTAAATAAAAATAGTAGTAAAAATAAAACATTGTAGACAGTATAAAACTTCAAAGGCAAGTAATAATCAGACCATAGTGGATATTTTAGTGGATCTTGTCATCTTAAGTGCAGTTGCCTATACTCTCAGACTTGATACTATCAATCATAACAACTTTGAATAAAATCAATACAAAACAGCGATCCAACAAGCCAGATTCGATTACGATCAATTATGGTAAAACAGTGTAGGTTTTACAGAGCTTTAGATTAAGTTAATAGGAAATTAAGGATGATTACCATACTATACCCTGTTATTTTCGGGATTACTGTCCGTGCCCTCAAATCTAGTACAGGTAGAATGACTAGAACAGAATATAATACATCTAAGCAGAGTAGTGTGAGTAATGTGGGTTTTAAATCCTGGTGCACTATTACCAATATAGTGTATCAAGGCCATCTATGTTAGAGTTTGTAGTTATCCTTCTCTGCCTCATTTCTGCCATGCTATTTTCCTGCCTTTGTTTGTCTACTTTTCTCCTTCATTCTACTGCCTGCCCCACTCATTGAGGCCTTTCTGCCACTGTTCTTGAAATCCTGGTAGTTTTTTTCTCTCTCTCTAGAATGTCCTTCAGTATTCTCTGTAGGGTTGGATTGGTGGTCAAAAACTACCCCAGTTCCTCTTTGTCATGAAAACATCTTGTTTCTCCATCAACTTCTAGTGACAGTTTTGCAGGGTACATCAATCTGGGCTGGAGGTTATTCTCTTTCAGAGCTTTGAATACTTCACTCCAAGCTCCTCTTGATCTGATGGTCTGTGTCAAGAAGTCAGCCGTGATTCTGATGGGCTTACCTTTATAGGTAATCTGTTTCTTTTCTATGACAGCTTTTAATATTCTGTTTTAATATTGAATTTCTGGCATCGTGATTATTATACATCTGGGTGCAGATCTGCTTTGGTTGTAGGTGGCTGGAGTTCTGTATGCCTCACACAACCCAATGTCATTTTCTTTTCCCATGCTTGGGAAGTTTTCCTTAATTATTTCTGTGAATAGCCTTTGTAATTCACCTGTATGTATTCCTGCTTCTTCATTCACGTTTCTTATTCTTAAATTGTAGATTCTCTTGTCATCTTCTAGCCTTTGTATTGGTACTGCCTGTTTCCTTGTTATTTTTAAGAGATCTTTCCTTTCATCATCACACACTGCCAACTTGTCTTCAAGTTTTGATAGTCTATCCTTAGTTTCTTTTATGGTGTTTTGCCAGCTTTCAATGGAGTTTTTAATTTCCTGATAGTCTCTTTGAATCTGCTTCATGTATTCTATATTTTCTTTATATTCTTTAATGTTTCTCTCCTTCTTTTGTGTTCCTCCCTTCTTCCATCTGTATCATCCTGAGAGATGCTTCCTGAGAGCATTTCTTTTATTACTCTACTCATATCCTGCTTTACCTGATTTAATATTTCAGTTTTGAGCTCGTCTACAAGGTCCTGAAGATATCTCTTAATGTCCATTGAAGCCATGTCTGATGTTGTGTGTTTGCCGCCCACAGTCTCCCTTGTTTTTCCCTCTCTTAGATCAATACTCCCAGGGTTCTGGGCTGGGGGCCTCCTCCTGCCTCTCTCTCCTGTCATGGCCTTGGCTTCCACCACACAGGTTACAGTGTAGGTCCCTGCCCCCTTCCCCGTTGGCCACAGTTCCACTGAAGCACGCTGGCAAGGGACCTCTGCCCTCTTCTGCCTGCCCCTCCCCACCAGGCCAACCAAACTTCAGGGGCCTTTCACCCAGTTAGTGCGTGCTAGGCACTGGAAATCGATTTGGGATGGCTCATTGGGTCCCGGCCAGGGGCACAGCCCAGTCCAAGCAAATCGCACAAATCTGCTCTAGGGAGGGAGCAACCAACTGAAGTCACTGTCACTCCCAGTTCAGGCTCCTCCTGCCTGATTCCAACATGTTGCCTATTTGGTCACACCCTTCCCATGTGTGTGGGGGGTCGCATTCCCAGCACTGACCATGGATTAACGAAGGTCCCTTGGCTGTCTCCACTCTCCATTGGGCTCACCAACCCCCAACTTCAGCGCTGCTGTGTGTCCTGTGAATGGTGGTGGGAATGAGTTTGGGCGGCTCTGCCGGCCAGTGCGGATTCAAGCTGGTACACACTTGGTGGGTCACTGTGAAAATGCTGTGTCCTGTAATTTTTAGCTATTTCAGTTGTAGTCCCGAAGTATTTGATGAGCTTTTTTATGTTTTAATTTCTTCCTGTGTCAAGAGGATCCATCTCCCTCTGGCTGGGTCTCTCCAGGGTGTTTTACTCTGGCATATGATTTGTTTCTCCCGGGAGGCTTTGTATTTTGTTGCTCACTGATTGGCCATCTTGTCTTCTTGACAATATCTTTTTTTTTTTTTTTACTTTATCTTTGTAATATAATTTGAAGTGCAGAATTTTAATGGCTCCTGTTTTAACCCTGTTGCTGAGGATTACTTTCACAATTCTGGGACTTTTCATGTTCCCATGTGAATTTTAAGATTGGTTTTTGTAGTTCTGTGAGGAACACTGTTGGTATTTTTTATTGGGATTGCATAAAATTTGTTTATCAGTTTTTAGAAGTATGATCATTTTGTGTTGATTCATACTATCCAGGAACAGGGGATATCTTTCTGTTTTCTAATCTCCTCTTCAATCTCCTTTGTCAGAGTACTGCAGTTTTCATTGTAGAAGTCCTTCACTTACTTGGTTAGGCTAACACTTAAGTACTTAATTTTTGTCGATGCTATTGTAAATAGTATTGTTTTCCTAATTTCTTTCTCAGTGAGTTTATTGTTGGCATACAGGAATGCTATTGACTTTTCTGTGTTGATTTTGTATTCTGCTACACTGATGAATTGATTATTAATTCTAGGAGTCTTCTGTGGAATTTGTTGGGTCTTTTCTCTAGGGTATCATGTTGTCTGCAAATAATAATAAATTGACTTTTTTCATATACATATCTCTTTTACTTCTTACTCTTTCATGATTACTATGATTACTATATTGAGTAGAAGTTATGATAGTGAACATCCTCATTGTATTTATTTTAGAGAGAAAACTGTTTTTGCCATTTAATAGAATGTTGGTGATTGACTTGCCATAAGTAGCTTTTTCACATTGAAATAAAGGCCTTCTATACCTATGTTTTTTAGGTTTTTGTTTGGTTTGTTTTTTGTTTGTTGCCATGAATAGATGTACTTTCTCAAAACTTTTTGCTATATCTAACAAGGTGGTCATATGAGTTTTTGTGTACCTGCTTCTGGATATGTAATGTATTACATATATTGATTTGTGTGTATTGAACACTCTGCATCCCTGGGATGAAGCCTACTTGGTCATGATGTGTGATGAAGTTCAAAAGATTATTAGATTTTTCACTTAGATTTATTTAGGTCATTTCTTTCCTTTTTAGGGAAGACTGACCAAGAGTTGGTCCATTTTGTTTATTCTTTCAAATAAATAGTTGGTACTTCTTCACTGATTCCTTGTATTGTTTCTTAACTATCAATTTCATTAATTTATGCTATAATCTTAATAACTTTCTTTTTGTATTACTTTCAGATTTGGATTATTCTTGTTTTTCTAGGACTTTGAGGTGTATCATCAAGATATTTACTTGGACTCACCCATTTTTCTGATGTGGGCATTGATAGCTATAAATTTCCCTTTGACAACTATTTTCATAATGTCCTCTAAGTTTTGGCATATTTTATGGGCTATGTCACTTGTTTCTGACAACTTTTTAATTTCTTTCTTGAATTTTTCTGTTATCTATTGATTATTTGAGACACTGTTTAATTTCCATGTGTTTCACAATTTCTTTGGTCTAATTTCTATGTTTCTTTGGCCATTAATTTCTAATGGCATTGTGTTGTAATCTGATAATGCACAAGGGAAAATTTTAATTCTTTTGCAATTCAACATGCTGTATTGCCTCATATGTGGTCTATTTTTTGAGAAAAAACCCATGCATTACTGAGAAGAATCTGCTGACACTGGGTTGAACATTATTGATAAGTAGTAAATTCATTTGCTCAAAGCTATGATTCAATGTTGGTATTTATTTGTTGATTTTTCTTTAGTTGATCTGGTTATTTGTGACAGTGGGGTACTGAGGTCTCCATTATTATTGCATTGATGTTTATCTGATCTTGTATGTCCAGTGCTATTTTATGAAGTTGGGTGTGCTAGTGTTTGGCACATATATGTTTATAATTTTTATCTAGTCCTGTTGAATTGTTCCCTTCACCAATATGTAGTAACTGTGCTTTTTCTGATTAATTTTGGCATGAAATCTACTTTGTTTGAAAACAGGATAGCTACTCCTGGTTGTTTTGGGTCTCCCCTTACATGAAATATTATTTTCCATCCTTTTATTTTTAGTCTATGATTTTATTTTTGGTTTAAATATGTTGCTTGTGCACAGTATTCCATTGGGCCTTCTTGGTCCATTCAACCAATCAGTATCTTTTGATTGAGAAATTGAGACCATTCACATTGAGAGTTATTACTGAAAGATACTGATTTATTCCCATAATTGCACTATTTTTCTTATGCTGATTCCCCAATTCTACCCTTCTCCTTAGCTTCTCATCCTGGTTAGTGTACTGTTTCTACTAGACATTTTGGCATTATTAACTGTGTTGTTTCTAAGATATCCTTGAGAATTTTTTGGAATGCTTATTTGGTGGCAATGAATTTCTTAATAAGCTCTTTGAAATAGAAACACTATTTCTCCATACCTTATGAGAGATAGTTTTGTAGGTTATATCTATCTGGGTTATATTTTGGGGGAAAGGTTTCAGGGGAGCTTGAAGTACTTCATTCCAATACTTCACTGCAAGCTTTTCTGGCTTTAAAGTCTTGTGTTAAGAAATCTGATGTAAAAGAAAAAGAAATCTGATGTAATTCTAATCAGTTTATAAGTGATTTGCTGCTTTTCTCTAATAGTTTTTAAGATTCTCTCTTTATGTTGGACTTAGGGAAATTTGTCCATAATGTGTTATGGAGAGGTTCTTTTCAGATTGTGGCTATTTGGGATTCTGTATTTTTCATTTAGCCCTCTCTTCTAGTTTCTTCTAGTTCTGTACATTTATTGGTCATTTCTGCTGTTTGTACTTGCAATAGAATTTTTAATCTCTTGGATTTGTTTGTAACCTTTTCATGGACTCATTGTTTGCTACATTGATCATTATTCATATTTTGCATCATTTTGTTTGGCTTGGTGAGCTTATTAGTGTCTTATATAAACCCACTGGTTATTTTATTATGCTAATATTTATTTAGTTTTATCTTCTTTGAGCTTACTGAGCAGCTTATTGACTTTTTATTTTCTCTTTTATCATTTCAAATAATTCAGCTATGTAGTTTTTGATTCCCTCCCAGTACCCCATGGATCAACTTTGAGAGAGTTGGAAGTTTTTGGAGGCATTATTATCCAAAGCCATTACATTGTATTCCAAACCCATAAGATCCAAGTTTCATAGTCATATATAGTAGTGCCATGAACAGACACCAGGGTCAGATTAACCTAAACTCTGGCTCTGAGATTTTCTTTTTAGACTTACTGTGTTCCAGTATGCGGTTAGCTTTTCATCTTCTGACAAAATATACAAGAACGCAACTTAAAAAAAGAAAAACTTATTTTGGCTGATAGCTTTAGAAGTTTCAGTACCTGTTTGGCTGGGTCTATTGCTGTTAAGCTTGTGATGAAGCAGGAACAATATGTTTAAAGGTTGTAATAAAGAAAAACAGCCCAACTAACTGAAGTCATAAAGAAGAGAGAGAAAAATAGAGAGAAACAAGAGACAGAGAGATACAGAGACAGAGAGAGACCAAGAAAAATGGGGCAAAGACAAGATAGAATATCCAAAGGCATCCCACTGCCAAACCTTACATCCATCAGTGATGCTCACTGCCAAAGCCAGAGCATTCTCAATCTATTCACTTTCAAATATTCCACATCTGAACATTACTGTATTAGAGACCAAGCCTTCAATACATGAAACTTTGGGGTATATTTTGTATGTACACTGTAAAATCCAGTTGCCTAGGTTATATATTAAGCAATAAAAATAGCCATCTAATTATGTAAAGTCACATTGATCACATGAAACTATGATCAAATTAGAACTATGTCCCTTATAGTTCTAATTCCCATGACTTTAACAAAACATTTTAATGCAAAATGCATAAGAACAAAAACCCATTTCCAACAACAGAATAATTGGTAACTGTGTGATATTAGATAACTGATCCTAGACTTTAAGGAAGTCAATCAACAAAGTTATTCCAAGGTTCAAAAGGACAAATTTTAATCACATGATTTCTCTTATAAGAGAAATCCAAATATAAATAAAGAGCAAAATAAAAGATAATAGGAAACAGGGAGATGGATATTTTTGCAAATAGGAAGTGGAGCAGGAAATGTGGGGATGAGAAAAAGAATTAAGAGCTATTATGTGTTATGTGCATGGACCACCTCTCCACATAAATGTAATCATTATATACTATAAACACATACTAATAAAAATTTTTAAAATTTAAATGAAAATTTTAAACATGTACATATAAAAATAATAATACTAATATCTAGCTTTATATAAGATGACACTAGTCAACCATTGAAAATACTTGAAAACTTATAAATAATTCTTCAAATTAACTGTTGAGGGAAGGAAAGCCTAGATAACAGACTGTATGCAGTATATGAACATCCCTTTGAACACTTCTCATCTTCATCCTTGGAAGCAGGATCCCTTACCTTAGCAAATATTCTTTGTTAAGATGACTTCACACAGAATTGAGAAAATATCTGTGCATCTCATCTCTAATACTGGTTGTCTAGACGATTCTGAATAAACTGTCCAAGTTCTTAACATGTTATTGTTTGCCAATTAAATGAAGTAACTTGATGGTACTTTTCATTTTTTGTCTTAGATTTTCCAAACTTTTCTCCAATTGATAGGCAAAAGCTATGTGATTCTGAGTATTTGGTGCTGGGTATGAGAAAAAGATATTGGAACCAAGATGTCTAATGAAACCCAATCCTTCAAAATATATAGAAGAATTGTATGAGATTCCAAAAACTCAGAGGACAAAATCAATATATCTCCAAACTAAGGTAAAATCTAAAAAGGCAAGTAGAGACATTCTATACCTTTGATATCATCTCTCACACCGATTTTATGCCATTAGAACACTAGGAGAGCTCAGTTTACAAAGCTTGTTACACTAGGAAGAGAGCCTTGTAGTCTACAGAAGTCTGATGGAAAACAACACTTTATGGAAGAATTGGAGCTATGCATAGTCCAATCTCATACTGCTTTCAAACTTATTAATGAAATAAACACTCTAAAGACACTAAAAGCCAAGATACTTTTCTATTATTTTATGCTAAACCAAGACATATAAAGCCATAAATATTCAAACAAGTGTTCTTGATATACGTGAAATTTTCTCATGGTGAATTTATTCCAAGAGGTCTTCTCTGATCTTCATATTATTATAATCCCAAATATTGTGTAGTCATCCAAATATTGTAATCCTTTTTCTAGTTTTCCTCACAATCCAAAAAGTTGTATCTGTAACTATTGAAATGTTATTGGAATCCCAGCAACTTAATTTCAATCTACTACCTCCAATGTAACCCATGGCTAGAGTAAAGACACCAAAACATATTCCAAGATAAGGGGATTCAAGAAGTTCTAAGTCCAATCCCTGTGAGGATGTGTGGACAGAGGCCCTGATCCTAGGCCTCTCCCAGAAGTTATTATCCTGTGAAGAAGGGGTTGGCTCAGGGATGAGTGACAGTGAGGCTAGCAGGAATTACATGAGTAACTTGAGCTGGCTGGCCAGGTAGGGAGAGAAGCACCTCGGCAAAATGCAGAGATAAGGATATGCGGAAGTATTAATTTGCATAATTCAATTAAGGTAGTAACTGAATTGTTTTAGAAAGCTGTTGCTTCAGTTTCTGATATGTAAACTTTTGTATCCTGGAGAGTCATAGCTTCTTTACCTTGAGGCTCGTGTCCAGTTGACATTCCTGGAGCTAATGGCTCTACCATCCCACTGTGCTCATATCTTTTACAGAGAGCACTAAGGGAGGAAACAGGAGACTGCCTGATGGTTTTAGAGATTACATACTATACCTCAGCTAGCCTTATTTGCAATACTTAGAGTCAACTGAAGAAAGAAGGAAATACCATAGCCAGCTCTGTACATATCAGTATAAGGAGATCAGTCTCAATATAATCAAAGTTGCAGCAATTGTTCTGCATTCAAGGGGAGTCACTCCAGTGAATTCCCCCTAAATATGTGGTTCTCTGCCTAAGTTAAACTATGATAGGGCCACCTCCGCCATCGTTGGCTGCCTCTCCGGGTGGAGATGGCAGCAGAGTGGAGGCCCGATGGTGCCTCGGTGCCTCCTGCTTCTGGCTGAGCTGCCCTTGCCACTGCCACTGCAGTTTGCACCTTGGACACCTTGGCTGCTACGGTCCACAGCTTGTACAAGATTTAGCACTCAAAGCCACAGCTGCCCCAGGATGAGAAAGAACCATATCAGCGTTTCCTGAGACCTGCGACATGCCATGTTGGACCTTGGGGCGCTGGGAAAATGGGCAACCAGTTCACCCCTCTGGTGGGCAGCTGTGAGCCTACCAGGGCGCGGGCTAAGAATCAACATCAATTCATTCTCCTCCTCCCCCAGCAAGTGAGAGCCAGAGATCTAAGCATGCCTTCCGAGCTTGACTATAGGCATTATAGCAAATAAGGGGGGTTTTCTTCTGCCATCTCTTTGAAGGCAAATATTTTTATCACTGTTTTGCTCTGTTGTGATCAATGGTATTGCTCTATTCAATATTCTGTTTTCATAATTTCAGTATTTCCTTTGATACTGCTCTACCTGATTGAAGGAACAACTATTGTGAAGGAAACCAGATATACTATTGTACCTATTGCTGTTATCCCATTAACCTGCTGTGAGGTTCTGTACCAATTTCACTGCACTGCCTCAGTTGGCTTTGTCCTGTCTTGTTCTGCTGTATTTTACTACCTTCAAAATAAATAAATAAATAAATAATAACACTAAATTTAAAATTTAAATAAAGTAAATAACAACAACAAAACAGATCAGTAAGGTACTGAGCAACCTGAAACATGATATAACTAAACAGATAATGGACTTAAAAAGCTAAAGGAGGAAAAGCAAGTGCTCTAAAGGATATAACTGCATGTATATTTAAGGGTAAGGATTGATAATTATGTTGCTAAGTTTTTGTTGGATCAGAGAACAGAACTGTCTGCAGCCTCACTGTTTGAATGTCCACTTTGTATGCCTTAATTTTTGTAACTTGAACAACTACATCCAAGAAGACAATATGTAATGTATCAACTAGTGATTTCTTACTGTTCATTTTTTTTGAAATTCTGTATTGTTTCTACTTTTTTTCTGCTTTGCTTTATTTTCCCCTCTCTTCAAATAAAATAAAATAAAACAAAATAAACCATGGTAGTAGCATGTGTACTGCAGTCAGAGAGGTTTGGCACAAATCTACCTCCACCATCTGCTTCAGAGAAGATTTAATTAAACTTCCTTTTCTTATCTATGTGAACAGTAAAACCTGCTTTTAAGGAAGCCAAATCTAGCAATTGTGGTACATGCCCATAATTCCAACACTTGTGAGATTGAGGCAGGAGGATCACTGCAAGTTTGAAGTCAGCTTCTACTATCTGGTGAGTTCAAGACCAGCCTGAACTATGTAGTAAGACCCTGCCTCAAAGACAAAAAAAAAACAAATAAAAAACCCAAGAACAAAAAAAAAAAATGGAAGAGGCTGGGAGAGGAAATGGAGTTTACCATCATCCAGATTGTTGTTATGCTGCTTCTTACCCCTCTTTGTATACCAATTTGAGGCAGAAATACAGATCAATGTATTACCAGAATGCAAGGAAATCTTATATGCTTAATATAATGTTATTGATTGACTAAATGATGATTGGAATCTATCAACCATTTACAAAGTTCTGTTTCATTTCCAGAGCAGGCAGGTAGAGATGAACTCTGAAACCTGAACTCAACACTCAGGAGGCTGAGGCAGGAGGATCAATGCAAGTTTGAGACCAGCCTGGGCTACAAAGTGAGCCCAAGGTCAGCCTGAACTGCATGGTGAGACCCTATCTCAAAAAGACAAAAAAAAAATCGAAGTAAAGTAAGAGTTTATCCTTCTAAGCTTCCTCAGTAGTCACAGCCTGCAAATTCCTGGGGTTGATGGTGACCTACACCGGAACAGCTCACTATGTATTATACTTAGCTACATGGAATAGTGTCTCAACATAGAGTTTGTTATTCTTGTAGAAGACATCATTCCTGGCGATGTTACTATTTTCAGATGACACTGCCAAGATGCTTGTTGTCATCCTTACAGGAGACCACAGCATCTCATTTGCCAGCTACATCATCCAATCCCGTCCCTACTTCCCGTAAGTACCAATGACTTCTTCCTCTTACTCATCACATCTTTGGACTGTTACCTGGTAATATGCCAAGTTCCAAACAGTGATTGTATCTGTTCCAAACAAGTGTTGGCCTCCTGGTTAGTGGGGTTCTAGTGGGCCCTTTGTCCCATCACGTTCACGACCAGCCCACTGTTCTGTGGCCACAACAGAACTGACTACTTTTTTTCATGACAATTGGCTGTCTTTTGAGTACACCCACATGCTGCAGCTGATGGCTTTTGTCTGCTCTTCACTGGCCATAAGAAGCTCAGTTTCACATGCCTGCACACTGGTCACTGTTCTCAGGGTGCCCACGCTGCTGATCAAAGGAAAGCATTTTCCGTTTGCATCTCACATTTCACAGCAGCATGGTCTGTGATGGCTCCATCGTTCTCTGTGTCTGTATTTAGAGGCCCAGTTCATGTTGCTCAACAAAGGTGCCTCTCTATCCTGAGTTGTGTCATCACATCTCTCCTGATCTCATTCATCTTCAACCTAGTAAATGCAAAGTGAAGCATGAGCTGAGAAATACTCTCAGGCAGCATGCTGTTTCCCATTGCTTGAAGGAAACCATGCGGATCACAACTCAAATGAAATGTCCCTATTGAATTAAATAGCAGTTGATTTAATAAATTTAAATAGAGATTAAATACTGTGGGGAAATTTTTTTTAAATGTGTTAGAAATTTAAAGGGCAACACCTTGAACTTTTGTCCTCTAGTGAAAGAACAGCCTTTATACAAGGCCTCACCAAGATACAAGCCCTCACTGCGAACCAGCACCACGTGTGGGCTGCCACCAGTGTGAGGACAGCCAGACCCAAGCCTCTCCTTGTGAGTTAGCACTATTCACAGACTGCAGTGGGGAGAGAACAAAGTCTCACCAAGAAGCAAGCCCCCCTGCAAACCAGTGCCATGTGTGGGCTGTCACCAGCAGGATGACAGCCAGACCCTAGCCCCTTCCAGCACATGGACTGGCAAATAAGAAGTATCAGTCCTTCCCCCCACCATAAGGAATCAGATGATCTGGAGAAACAGGCTGTGATGATAGCTATAAGGTGAAATGCACTTTGATGCTTGTGGTGTTTTGATGTTTCACTGATCTTGCAGGTTTAGGGCCAGTGGTCCAATTATCTGTCCAGTGGATAGTGGTAAGCAGTGTGGCATCTAGGGGGGATCTCCTTCCGAGGGTGTTAGCCATTGTTGATTTCCTATTATCATGTTTTGAAGTTCTACATCATTTTCATTGTTTTGTTGGGCTGGGTTTTATTCTCTTTTGCTTTGTTTGATTATGTTACATGTTATGGCAGGAGCAGACATTTCAAAGATAGCAAGATGTATTATAGTAGCAATTTTGGATTTACTATTGGCTCATTTAGAAGAAAAGAATAGCCTTTATAAATATACAATATATAATATGGGACTTAGCATTTATTGTTCTCCCTAAAGTCTTCCTTCTGTCTCTACCTCCATACAGGGAAGGCTGATCCAACTGGTAAAATTTTGGAATTCTGGTTAGGACACATTTCCCCTGAAGTGAACTATCTGGATTCAGGAGCATGCTTCAGTGCGTGGCCTCCATGCAGGAGGCAGGTCCTTGTCTTCCTCGCATGTACTGAAGGACCCATTACTACTCAGTCCCTCATTCCACACAGTACTCAGGGCATGCCAGAGTACAGAGAGTCTGACAGGGAGTTGAGAGGTGAGTAAGGCCTTCTGAGACCTTCATGTTGGAGTGGGGGTTACAAACAGGATCAACCAGAACCTCTGCACTAGGAAAACCTGGTCTGGGTGCAATAATAAACGTTTCTTTGACTCTCATTTTTCATCTTTCTTTATGTTACTCTGGGAGGAATCTCATAAAAAAGAATGCTAAGACTAGTGAAATATTTGCATATCCTTAATTATCAAATCAAAGCACACCTAATAGACTCCAAGAATAGAGACAGTCATTTGGTCATTTCAAGAAATAATTTTAAATAAGAAAAGAAGGGAAAATAGAAACAAAGCCTTTGTAAATAAGGAAGGGAAGAGGGGTTGAAAGGAGGATAAGGGAGTGAGAAAAAGAAACAATCAAGTTACAACATGTATGAGTACAAATTCCCCATGATGAATGTGATCATTACATATACCTAAACTGTACCAATAAACTTAAGTTTTAAAAAAGAAAGTAGAGATCATGGGAAGGTGGCAGAACAGTAGGTAGCAAGCCTCTGAGAGAAAAGCTCAGGCACTAGAATGTAACACCATGGAGAAGACCAGATGAAAGGAGATTCTCACGACCCAGGAAGAAACTAAGGAAAAAGAAAAATAAAAAAGAAAATAAAAAAGTAGATGGAAGGCTGGAGCCAGATGCGCTCTCACTGGAGCCCGTCCCACGGTGAGCTAGGCACCCTGAGGTCCACCAACTAGCAGTCACACTGAAGTCGGGGGTTAGCAAGCCCAAGGACCTCGGCAGGAGGATGCATCACAATGGAGAATGGAGCCAGCATGGAGATCTGCACTGGCCCACAGTGAGTGCTCAGAATTTGGTCCTCCTGCAGGAGGGGGTGACCGGCTGGGAGACATCTTGGAATTGGGCAGGATGGGCCTGAACCCAGAACCATAGCAGCTTCAGTTAGCTGCTCCTGGCGCAGAGCAGATTGATGGGAACTGCTTGGACTGGGAGGGACCCAACAGTCAGGGAAGAAGTTCCCCCTGAAATTGTCCCGAACCAGTTCCATCCACGCAGCACACACTAACGTGGTGAAGACCCCGGTAATTGATGGGATTGGAGGGGAGGGGCCAGCCTGCACTGCCCCTGTGTGTACCTCCGTGATCAACAGCAAACTGGAGAGGGCAGCAATCCCTAGTCAGCACTCTTCAGAGTAATCGTAACCAATACAGAAAGGGCCTAGGCCCTCCACTATACACCTGCCTGGAAGAAACCAGAAACATGACAAGAGGAAGAAATAAAAAAAAGTCTACAGCTGCCAATCCAAACAACATGGGTCCAGGAGAGGTAAACACAGAAGAGATCGAGGGCAGCATACCTGCAGTATCGAAAGGAGCATCAGCTGACATAAAAAAAAATACCTTTGTGACATTAGAGAAGAACTTAAAACAGAAATACTAATACAAGTAAAGCAAGATATAAGAAGATTAATAAAAGAAATGCTAAGCACCTCTCAAGAAGAAATAGATGGAAGAATGGAGGAGCATGGAAAAAGGAGGGAACCTTCAGTGAGGAATATAAAAAAAATCTAGAATACGTGAAACAGATTCAAAGAGATTACCAGGAAATTAAAAACTCCATTGAAAGCTGGTAAAACTGCTTGAAAGAAACTAAAGATAGACTATCAAAACTTGAAGACAGGTTTGCAATGTGTGATCATGAAAGGAAAGATCTCTTAAAAATAAAAAGGAACCAGGAAGTAACAATACAAAGGCTAGAGATGACAAGAGGATCTATAACTTAAGAATAAAAAATGTTAGCGAAGAAATACAAAGGATATTTATAGAAATTAAAGAAAACTTCCCAAGCATAGGAAAAAGAAATGATATTCAGATATATGAGGCATACAGAACTCCAGTCAGCTATAAGTAAAATAGATCTACACCCAGACATACAATAATCAAGAGCACAGAAATTCAACACAAGAAGAGAATATTAAAAGCTGTCAAAGAAAAGCAACAGATCACCTATAAAGGAAAACCCATCAGAATCATGACACACTTCTGATACAAACCATCAAATCAAGATGAGCTTGAAATGAAGTACTCCAAGCCCTGAGAGAAAATAACCCCCAACCCAGATTCATGTACCCTGCAAAACTGTCTCTCAAAATTAATAGAGAAACAAGATGCTTCCATGACAAAGAGGAACTGGGGGAGTTTGTGACCCCCAATCCAACCCTACAAGTATTCCAAGCCCTGAAACAAAATAACCTCCAACCCAGATTGATGTACCCTGCAAAACTATCTCTCAAAATCAATGGAGAAACAAGATGCTTCCATGACAAAGAGGAACTGGGGGAGTTTGTGACTACCAATCTAACCCTACAAAAAATACTGAAAGACATTCTAGAAAGACAGAAAAAAAAACCAGGGTTTCAGGAACAGTGGCAGACAGGTCTCGATGAATGGAGCAGACAGTGGAATGAAAGGGAAAATTAGATAACCAATGGCAGAAAAAATAACAGCAGAGATGAGGCAGAGAATATTGGCTATAATCTCTAACATAGATGGCCTTGATACACTAACAAAAAGAAACACAAGCAGAGTAGATCAGGAGATAGGTCCACTGAGATGTTCTGCATAGGAAATATAATCAACCTGAAAGAGGGTTTATGGACTGAAAGTCAAAGATGAGAAAATAATGCTCTATGTGACAGGGAACCAAAGAGAAATAGGAGCAGCTCATCCAGAAGCTGCAAATAGGTAGGACAGATGTGACACTGTTGTGCAGTAGAGAACTACTCAGCTATAAGGAAGGAAAACCTTGAGGCTCTTGTAGGTAAAGGAATATAACTTGAGATCAAGTCCAGGAGTGAGAAGGTTTGGAACCACTTAGGTAGATAGCAGGTTGTCCCCCCCAATCTAAAAACTAAAGGAGTTAGTGGGATCCAAAATGTACAATGCACTCTGTGAAAGTAAAAGGGGAGGAATTGTCTAAAAAAGGAAGGCAGAGGGCATTGTTAATAGTGTCATGATTTAAAACCCACATTGTTCTCATCGCTCTGTTTAGTTTGGTTATATTCTGTTCCAGTCTGTCTACTTGTACTAGATTTGAGGGCACAGACAGCTATTCCAAAAATAGCAGGATATACTATGGTAACCATCCTTAATTTCCTATTAACTTAATCTAAAGCCCTGGATTACTTTCACTGTCTTATTATGACTGATCTTATTTGAATCTGGTTTGTTGGATCACTGTCTTGCCTTAACTGATTTTGTTTGAATCTGTTATGTTTGATAGTATCAAGTCTGAGATGGGCAACTATTCTGAAGACAATAAGATTCACTAGGATACCCATTCTAGTTTGACTATTAACTGCTTTTGAAGTCCTATAATGTCTCCAATGTTTTGGTTTTATTGATATTGTTCTGTATTGCTATGTTCAATTTTACTATGCCTAATGATATAGATAATTCTATTGATAACAAGAGACACCATAGTAACCACTGTAGATCACCTTGTATTGTGGTTTTAATCATGTGCTATGTCCATCCTTTTGTTTTGAATGACCCTGTTTTGTTTTCTTTCTCGTTTGGTTTTGTTCTTTTCAAAATAGAATAAAATAAAGAAAATAATATTAAGTATTCAATGTTTTTGGACACTATGACAGGCTGGGAATACAAGGAGGCATAGGGGAGGTCTAAGGCACAAACTCTAAAGAGGTATATACTCCCTCTCAAGGGAAATTAAGTTCAGAACAGGCTGTTGACTAGTAGAGCATCAAAGCCTAGTCATCGTACCCAGAACATCTCTCTTGCTACAACCTAATGTAGGCTTGGTGTTAGAACTGGGGTAAACAGAGGAGATGTGGTTCTTATTTTTATGCAATTTATACTACAGTGGGCATGGCTAACATTAATACATACACACACGGACCCACAAGGACAAACTAATTCACATTAAAAAACAGGGGAAAGGCCTCTGAGGAAGTGATCTTCAATCTGAAGATTAACACTGAGCAAGAGTTAACCAGAGAAAAAAGTAGGAAAGGAATATTCTAGTGGTAGTGAAGAGTATGCATAATATCTAGAGGTGAGGAGAGGATGAGGGAAAGAAATTTAAATTAGAAAAAAGAATTTAAAAAATGAGATAAGAAAGCTAAGTGAAGACCAGGCCAAACAGGACTTTATAATGTTTATGTGGATTTTCCTATTTTTTTCCAGTTTTTTTTTTATTAGTAAGTGTTTGCATTACATAATGATTGCACTCTTTGTGGAGATGCAATGGAAATCCTCCGAAAGGTTTAAGTAAGGACATGATCAGACCGTATTTAAAAGATCAAGTACCTCTTTGGAGGACAGTTGATTAAAAAGAGGCCAAAATTCAGAGGATCAATGCAGAAGCTACTTTATAGTTTCATTGAAAGATCTTGCTAGTTATGAATTCATGTTAACCAGAGGTGGAATAAGTAAGACAATTTTCATATATTTTAGGGTAGAGTTGGTAAGATATACACTCTCTATGCATGGGTCTTCAGGCTAATAGCACACCCCGGCTAGTAGACAAAAGCTACAGCAGTTATCAAGCACTATGATATGAGAAGTAGGGGTTCTATGGAACACAAAGAAGGAATACTGCAAAAGTAAATGGAGGTCTTCCAGGAGAAGAGGCATTTCAACTGAGACCCTGGGGAATGATACAGAAGAAAAGAAGAAAAGGTCTGTCAGTGTTCCTGCAGCAGAAGTTGCATGTGCAAAGACTCAGAGGCATCCTGAACATAGGAAGCTAAAAGAAATACAGCTAGCCTATGAGGAGAAGGAAGGAGAAGGAGGAGGAGGAAGAGAAGGATGATGAGAAGGAGAAGGAGGAGGAGGAGAAGGAGGATGAGTAGGAAGAGGAGTAGGAGGAAGAGAAGAAGAACAAGAAGAAGAACAAGAGGAGGAAGAGGAGGAGGAGGAAGAAGAAGAAGAAAGAGAAGAGGAAAGAGAAGAAGAACAAGAAGAAGAGGAGGAGGAAGAGGAGGAAGAAGAAGAAAAGAAAGACAAAGAAATGCAGGATCTGATAAAAGCAAATTTGTTGAAGCATGTTTAAAGCTAGGCTTGGTGGTGCATACCTACAATTCCAACACTCTCAGAGGCTGAGGCAAAATGATCACAAGTTTGAACTCAGCCTGGCCAACTTCAGCAATTTAGGCAGACCTTGTCTCAAAATTGAAATGGAAAATTAAAAAGGGATGAAGATGTAGCTCAAGGCAAAGGCCATGGATTCAATCCTTACTACTTCAAATCTGTTGTTGGGGGGAGTGCTATTTAGTATAAATGGTACAGCTGAACAATTCATTTGCTGATTTCTCCTTGGCTTTCATGTGTAAAACAAACAGATTGAATCAGATGGTTTTTAATATTTGGGGGAACCATGTATCTATTTTTGATCCTTGTAAAATCTGTAACATTTTACCTCCAAACAATTTTTATAGATGCAAAACAGTGTAGGATTTCAGGCTGTTTTTTTGGAGCACTTAAATCTATCTCTGGAATCCTACATTAGGTAGTAGAAATTCTTTATGGCTCTAGCAATCTATGATTTTTTTATGACTCTGAAGGAACTATAGATCATAACTAGGTCTTCTCAAACATATTCCATTAATAGATTTGATAGCAAGAATCATTTAATTTAGAGAAATGATAGATAAATGATTGAGAGATGAGATATAAAATTATTCAGTATCTGACAATGTATGTGTGAAATATACACAACAGTGGCATAGTAGGGAAGCTCTGCTGCATACTATAAGAAATACCAGTAAATCTCACAATGCCTCAGCCAAGACATTTGAAGAACGAGGAGAGACCCTGGACATTGTGAGCTGTTACTTTGCTCCAAATGGGATGGACAGACAGCCTGCTTCCAGATGGGTCTGCAGTCCTATACTCCCTCCAGTCGGTGCCCACCAAGCAACATGATCCACATTCATCTCTTTTTAGGAAAACAATAAATAATGTTTTTTATAGGAAACAAGAAGAGGAAGGTGACAGTTATTTGGCCATTGCTCTTCCAATTTTGCTCTACTAGTTAAATCAGGTAATCTTGGAATACTGCATTCCCTTCCAGAAGAAAGAAAAGATGGACATACCACTGGCAAGAAGCTTTATAATTTATCATTTTTCTAATTATAAATTTCTTTAGATTCCTGAGGCTCACAAATTTTATTGCAAGCTACAAGAGGTACTGAAGTTTTTTGTTCAGATCTGCACTAACAGTGAAAGAATGACTTAATTCTTCATCATCTCTATGAAGTTTTCCAGAACTTCTACCATTCCAATAAGACACATCAGCTTTATAGTCTATGAGAGCTATTTGGTAGTCCAGGGAAAATATTTTCCAAAGAATGAACTAAAGTATTTAAATCATCATCTTATATGATACATTCATTAGGCTTTCTACTCCAAAAATTTCATCATGAAGCACAGAAAAAGAAACATAGACAAAGACAAAGAGTAAATAGGAACAAAAAAGATGTCTAGCTCTTTTGAGTCTTACAATGTCGTCTCAAGATCATGGTCATGAAAATTTGATTTTAGCTGAGAAAGGATTTCCTATTTCCTTTTAATGTTATTTAACACATCAAGTATTAGTCCTGAAAAACTTACTGGAATGTAGATTTATTTTTACCTAAAGAAGATCCTGCTAAAATAGGTAGAAAAAGAGGGAAATAAAAGAGTACAGAGCCAGGAGAGGTCAATGATTCAGTGTGTGGATCTTGATGATCTTTCGCTGAGGGGAATATTGAGGTCTTTGTACTTCACAATGAGGCTTCTTAGATGAACTAGCCCCACAGGCTGTTCAAAATACAAGTTGGCACGTAATACCATTAAAGTAGTCTAACAAGTAATATGGTAGAGGAAGGGAAAGCCATCATCACTTTCTAAGAGATGTGGATGGAACCCATGACCCTATATGATCCCAAAGCAGGATTCAATGCAGTCTGAACCAATGGATCAAGGATGAGATGGTTGAGTCCTGTAGGGTGAAAACTTTGACCAGAGAATTAATGGAAAATGTCCAAAAGATAAATCATGGTTCTATAAACCAAACCAAAACTTAGGTGAGACTAAGTCAGAGAGAGAGCCCTGGATGGAGAGAAACCAAACTTCAGTCTATGCTAGTAGAGACTTTACCAGCAGAATGCTAAGATCATGTACAGTTGTGAGTTCAGAAAGCATCCCAGCAGAGAGGGGAAGGGAGAAAAAAAATCCTTAGAATTGAGTTGTTTTCTAAATAAAATGACTATTTACTTAAAAGGACTATTTGATTTTATGCATAGAAATGTGTACTAGATTTGTTTAAAATTTAGCTAATTTCCATAGAGTCCAGTGAAGTGACCCTGATAAACAAAATCATATCAATTATTAAAATAAAATATATGATTTACATAAGTAAATATGTGGTCTTATTATAAGTTCATGGTTAAATGGGAAAAACCCAATTCTGGCAGCTAAATTCTGCATGATGAGAATTCTCTCTTGGATCTTGTGGCTCTAAAAGCTTTTCCACTAAAGTATACTCTCTCTAAACAGCTGAAATATTAATACTGTCATGAATTCTATTTCAATAGCCCAACTACCTTTTCTCTAACCCCATGTCTTTTCTCTTTGCAGTTTGACCCATGCCCTAGGCCCTATATTCTAAACATTTCTTCATAATTGGCTATTGTGGGAAGCAACTTTGTTTATGCTAAATTACTCACTAAAATACAAGTAATAGACAATGGCACAATTCTAAGATGACATACTCGTTTATTAGAATACTGTGTTCTCCCTATCCCACATCCATAGAGATTATCACTGTTTGATTAAGTAAATTAAGTAACCAAAACCTTTCTTTGATTTGTCTTAAAACAGATTTTTATGCATACAAGTGGGATAAAAGATATGAGTCCCAGGAAAAGAGAAAAAGGATCAAGTGCAGTACAGAAGTACTGTTTGCCTCAGAGAGCACTCTCCTAGATCAGCATGGCATTGGCCTCATGAAGAAAGCTCCAGCTACCATGGCACAGAGGTGGTAAAGCTGATGTCTCTTTTCTGGTGTCACTTCTTGGACACAGAGTACACTTGTAGAAGTCAAAACATTTTCAAACTTCTTCAGAGAAGGTTAATTAATTTGGCTATAGAAAACACGGGAATCTGGATGGAGGCAGAATTAAGATGTTAGGGAGGAATAGAGAGATGCTACGAGAAATGACCAGGACCATTTTTCCATCCCTCTTAAACTGAATCAAAGTTCCTAGAGATACTTATGAGTTTTCTAGTACCATTCTGTATTTAAGAACCACAGAATAAAATTTCATTAAAGCAGTCAGTTGTGGCTCTGCTAGCCTAAAAGAAAACTGAATTTAAAACACTTGAGAGTTTGAACAAAAGGTATAGAAAAACTATGCACACATACAGTCTTCTGAATGTTAGTCCTATCAAGCAAATTCCCCTTCCATTCTCCAACCCATCTTCCTCAATCCCACATTCTTCATACGTTCAGTTCTCCATGATTCAATTCCCCATATTCTGATATCTAATTTATTTTTCCCAACCACACTTGGTTTAGTCCAATTTAAAATGCCAAGTCCATCCACGATGTCAGTCTGCCTGACATAAATTCACAAAGAGATATAAGATGTTTTGGACAAGCCTTCTGGAACTTGAACTTCAAAGTTACTTAGACCTTGGTGGTCTTAAGATACTACATGCCTCTAATTTGCAAATGATCTATCTTTTGAAATGAAGATAACTAATTGATAAAAATGCTGAATTACAGTAAATAATGAATATAAATTATTTGATACAGTACTTGACAGATAATAAGTTCTTACCAAATACTATGTAAATCATGATGACGATGATGATGATGACGATGATGACGAAAGTGACGATGATGAGGAGGCCGACAGTGACAATGATGTGATGGCAATGGTGATAACAATGACCGAGATAATGATGGCAGCAACAAGGCCCTTAAGAATCTATCAGGAAGAAACTTGCCCAGAGTAATTTTCTGTTTCACTGACAAACATCTAGCTATTCTAAAATAGCACTCAGGGCCCAACAGTTATTTTAACCTCCTGATCGCCAAATCTCCAAGAAGTTTTAAAATGTTTTGACCTCTACAAATATACTTTGTGTCCAAGAATTGATACTAGAAAAGAGACAACAGCTTCACCACCTCAGTGCTACAGTAGCTGGAGCAGTCTTAGGAGGCCAATGTCACACTGATTTAGGAAAGTGCTCTCTGAGGCAGATGGTACTTCTTTTCTGTATTTGATGCTTTTTCTCTAGAAGCAATCCTCTAGAGATAATCCTCTCATGTTCTAGATAGACTAAAACCTCGGGTTGCCCAAAACAGACTATGTCTCAAAACAATAAAGCAGCAATGGACAAGGAGTTGTATCTACTAAGTAGGTCTTCTCAAGCACACTGGAATGCGGAAGCACTTCGTAGATTCTCAGACCCCTGCCTCTGTTAACCAGGGTCAATGCCTTGGGAAACCAATCAAACCCTTCTGCCTCTTCCACAACTTCTTCATGGCCATGATCACTTCTTTGTTTCTCAGGGTATAAATGGCAGGATTCAGCACTGGGGTGATCACTGTGTATAGCACAGAGACTACCTTGTCCATAGGAAATGTCCGAAAAGGTCTTGCATAAATGTAGATGCAAGGCACAAAGATTAAGGTCACCACAGCAATGTGAGAGGCACAAGTAGACAGGGCTTTGCTGCGACCTTCCTGTGAGTTGCTTTGGAGCATCACTAGCAGTGCAGTGTAAGATCCCAGCAACACCAGAAAACACATCAGGGTGACCAGGCCATTGTTCGACACCATCAGTACCTCTAAGACAAACGTATCAGTACACGCCAATTTGATGAGCTGGGGCACATCACAGTAAAAGTTGTCCAGCTTGTTAGGCCCACAGAATGGCAGCTGGATAGTCAATGCAACCTGTACAATGGAGTGGATGAAGCCTCCCACCCAGGACGCTACCATAAAGAGCCCACAGACTGTCTGATTCATGATAAGTGTGTAGCGCAGGGGCTGGGAAATGGCAACATAGCGATCATAGGCCATGACGGTCAACAGAAAGATCTTGATGCCTCCGATGAAGTGGAAGAAGAAAAGTTGAGTCAGGCAGCCGCCAAAGGAAATGGTGTGATTACCTGAGAGCAAGTCAACCAGCATCCTAGGTGCAGTGATGGAAGAGTAGGAAAAGTCCAAGAAAGAGAGATTGCCTAATAGAAAATACATGGTTGTGTGCAAACATGTATCAGAGGACACTATGACCACAATAAGGAGGTTTCCAGTTATTGTCATGAGATACACAGCTAAGAAGACAATGAAGAAAAGCAAGCGAAGCTCCCATACTTGAGAAAGTCCCAGCAGGACAAATGCTGTCACCTGGGAATGATTTGCTGGATTCATCTGCTACTAGGTATGACCTAATAAACGACCCTGCCAAAAAATTAGAAATATTTAGCAAGTCTTCTGCAAGACTATCAGAAATAATTTCCTCTTCTCATTCTGGAGATGTTCTTATGTTCATTTACTATAGAAGAATGTTTTCAAATAGTTCTACAAATAACTAAGCATGTGAATGTCATACACTGATGTGGTAAACACCAGAGACATGAAAGTCAGGACAGCACAGATATTTCATGTTTATGAAAATCAGAAATTCCTTTTTTCTGTTTTGCTGTTTTTCTCTTTAAATAAAATTTTAAAAAAAGAAAGATACATTTCCAATTTAAAAAAAAAGAAAATCAGAAATAACCAGCTTTCAAGAACATATAAAGAAAATATTGCTAAGGTGAAAATGACTTTCAGTTCTGCCAGTAACTAGTTGTATAAACAGCAGCAATCCCCTGAAGTTCTTTAAGATTCATTTTCCTCATCCATGATACAAAATTAAACAAAATGTCCTCAACATCTCTCAAGTTTTAATATTTTATCTACCATGTGATTTTGATTTAGAAAACCTGATGAACCTCCACACCTAACACATAAGACATATTTTCCATGGGATAAAACAATACCCAGCAAGTCACCCATAACACCCCTTGTCTTATTTTCCTCATCACTGGGATAAAATACCTGATACCCACAAATTAAGGGAGGAGAGGTTTATTTTGGCTCACACTTTGTAGAAGTTTCAGTCCAAAATGGATTGGCTCCAAAGCAGGACAGCATGGCACAAGTCCATCATAGAGGAGATGCTGCCCCATGGCATGGCCCTGGGGAAAGCAAAGTGTGTCTCAAAGGAGGAACCAGGAAGGAAGATAAACCCTTCCAGGTCACACCTCAAGGGATCCACCTCCTCTGACCAGACCCCACCTCCTGACAGAAAATCAGCTATGAGCCTCCATAATCCAATCCTAAAAGCTCCACTATAAGCATATGGGGCTCTTGAGGGATATCTAGTTATAAACCGTAACTTTCTATAACTGAACCCCAAAGACCCGAGAGCAACTCTTTAAGCAAAATAAACTTAGTCCATCTCATAGAGTTGCCAAAATCCTAACAGTTCCCAGCATCACTTCAGACTCATATGTGTAAACATCACATTGTCTCCCTGCTGTAAGAAACTGAACGAGGTGGAGAAGACAAGATGGCTGATCAGTGAGCAACAATATACAAAGCCTCCCAGGAGAAACAACTCATACACCAGAATAAAGCACCCTGGAGAGACCCAGACAGGGGGAGATGGATCCTCTTGACACAGGAAGAAATTAAAACATATAAAAAGCTCATCAAATACTTCAGGACTACAACTGAGACAGCTGAAGATTGTGGGACACAGTGTTTTCATGGTGACCCAGCAAGTGTGCACCAGCTTGGATCTGCACCGGCAGGCAGAGCTGCCCAGACTCGTTCCTGCTGCCACTCACAGGAAGAACTTCAGCGCTGAGGTCGGGGGTTGGTGAGCCCATTGGAGAGCGGAGCCAGCGAAGGGACTTTCACTAATCCACGGTCAGTGCTGGGAATGAGACCCCCCCACACACATGGGAGGGGCGCGACCAAATGGGCGACATGTTGGAATTGGGCAGGAGGAGCCTGAACTGGGAGTGACAGTGACTTCAGTTGGTTGCTCCCTCCCCAGAGCAGATTCATGGGATTTGCTTGGACTGGGCTGCACCCCTGGCTGGGACCCAATGAGCCGACCCAAATCAATTCCCTGGCCTAGCAAGCACTAACTGGGTGAAAGGCTCCTGAAGTTTGATTGGCCTGGTGGGGAGGGGCAGGCATACACAGCCTGTTTATACCTCAGTGACAAGAGCAGGCAGGAGAGGGCAGAGGTCCCTCGCCAGTGTGCTTCAGAGGAACCATGGCCAAAGGAAAGGGGTCTGGGACCTACACTGTAACCTGTGTGGAGGAAGCCAGGGCCAAGACAGGAGAGAGAGATGGGAGGAGGCCCCCAGCCCAGGACCCTGAGAACACTGAACCAGGAGAAGGAAAAACAAGGGAACTGAGGGCGGCAAACACACAACATCAGACATGGCTTCAATGGACATTAAGAGATATCTTCAGGACCTTGTAGACGAGCTCAGAACTGAAATATTAAATCAGGTAAAGCAGGATATGAATAGAGTAATAAAAGAAATGTTCTCAGGAAGCATCTCTCAGGATGATACAGATGGAAGAATGGAGGAACACAAAAAAAAGGAAGAAACATTTGACAAAGAATATAAAGAAAATATAGAATATATGAAGCAGATTCAAAGAAATTAAAAACTCCATTGAAAGCTGGCAAAACACCATAAAAGAAACTAAGGATAGACTATCAAAACTTGAAGACAAGTTGGCAGTGTGTGATGATGAAAGGAAAGATCTCTTAAAAATAACAAGGAAACAGGCAGTACCAATACAAAGGCTAGAAGATGACAAGAGAATCTACAATTTAAGAATAAGAAACGTGAATGAAGAAGCAGGAATACATACAGGTGAATTACAAAGGCTATTCACAGAAATAATTAAGGAAAACTTCCCAAGCATGAGAAAAGAAAATGACATTCGGTTGTGTGAGGCATACAGAACCCCAGCCACCTACAATCAAAACAGATCTACACCTAGACATACAATAATCAAGATGCCAGAAATTCAATATAAAAACAGAATATTAAAAACTGTCATAGAAAAGAAACAGATTACCTATAAAGGTAAGCCCATCAGAATCACGGCTGACTTCTCGACACAGACCATCAGATCAAGAGGAGCTTGGAGTGAAGTATTCAAAGCTCTGAAAGAGAATAACCTCCAGCCCAGATTGATGTACCCTGCAAAACTGTCACTAGAAGTTGATGGAGAAACAAGATGTTTTCATGACAAAGAGGAACTGGGGGAGTTTGTAACCATCAATCCAACCCTACAGAGAATACTGAAGGACATTCTAGAGAGAGAAAAAAAATACCAGGATTTTAGGAACAGTGGCAGAAAGTGGGGAAGGCAGTAGAATGAAAGAAAAGTAGACAAAGGCAGGAAAATAGCATGGCAGAAATGAGGCAGAGAAGGATAACTACAAACTCTAACATACATGGCCTTGATATGCTATATTGTTAATAGTGCACCAGGATTTAAAACCCACATTACTCACACTACTCTGCTTAGATGTATTATATTCTGTTCTAGTCATTCTACCTGTACTAGATTTGAGGGCACCAACAGTAATCCCAAAAATAACAGGATATAGTATGGTAATCATCCTTAATTTCCTATTAATTTAATCTAAAGCTCTGTAAAACGTACACTGTTTTACTATGATTGATCATAATTGAATCTGGTTTGTTCGATCATAGTTTTGTATTGAGAGATTTTATTCAAAGCTGTTATGATTGATAGTATCAAGTCTGAGAGTATAGGCAACTGCACTTAAGATGACAAGATCCACTAGAATATCCACTATGGTTTCATTATTACCTGCCTTTGAAGTTTTCTACTGTCTACAATGTTTTATTTTTACTACGATTATTATTTACTGCTATACTATACTCAATTATACTGCTATATTCAATTATGCCTGATGATATATTGTTTTGTTTTGTCTTGCTAAGTTTTGTTCTTCCCTCTAATACAGAAAGTATAGAAATACATGCAGAGATTCATGCATGCGTAGCTGTTTATACTCTCACTGTTTGACTATCTACTTTGTATGCTTTAATTTTGTAACTTGAGCAACTATTTCTAAGAGAACAATATGTAATTTATCAACTAGTGAATTTCTTATTGCTTATCTTTTTTTAAATTCTGTATTACCTCTACCCTTACATGCTTTTGTTTCTCTTTAAATTTAAAAAAATGAGTCTTCAAATCCTCAGATATGATATTTATTTAGGTATTATTTACTTTATCTCAGTAAGATTTTAAAGCTTTAAGTTTATAGAAATACATGTAGAGACTCATGCATGTGTAGCTGTTTACAGTCTCATTGTTTGAATATCTACTTTGTATGCTTTAATTTTGTAACTTGAACAACTATTTCTAAGAGGACAATATGTAATTTATCAACTAGTGATTTCTTACTGTTTATCTTTTTTTAAAATTCTGTATCATCTCTACCCTTTACATGTTTTTTTTCCTCTTTAAATTAAAAAAAAACTTAAAAAAAAAAGAAACTGAATGAGTAAATAAGATCCAAAAGGTACAGTAGATATTGTGAAAAGGAAAGAAACTGCTCAAAAGGATAGAATTGGGATGGGTAAAAAGAGAAAAGAAGGAAGGAGATATATAGATAGATAGATAGATAGATAGAGATAGATATATATAGATATATATATATTCCATATATATATGGAAAATATGAGGAAAGTAGTACATTTCCAGGTGGGAAACCAGTCAGCACTTCCTCACTCAGGTAATTACAGTAGTCATATCACATTGATAACAGTGCTCTTGATATATAACTTTTGTTTGGCATACATATGATAGTATATCATGATGAAGTTGGATTTAACTCATAAAGGGTTGTTTAACACAAAATGGAAACAGTGAATTAAAGGGAAAATTGATCATTTTAATTAATAGAGGAAAAAAGCATTTAATAAGATTCAACATTCACTTATAATAGTTAAGAATAGAAAACCATATTCTCTCTTATTGGTGGGGGTAGAGGTTGAGACAGTATCTCACTGTATATAGTTCAGGTTGCTCCTGAACTCACTATGTATCCCAGGTTGGCCTCAAACTTGTGGCAATTGTACTGCCTCAGCCTAGAATACCATATTCTCAATCTAATAAAAGTTACTACAAGTGAACTAGTGTTGATCTACTTAGTGATGAAACATACACTATTGCCTAGTCAGGAACAAAGAAATCATGCATCTTTTAGTGAATATCAAAGGAATGGAAGACATATGGAAAGAAAAGTCAAATTGTTTCTATTTGCAAACAATATAATTCTGCATAGTGAAATTTCTAAGGAATAAAAAGAAGCATTAGGACAAGTCAATAAATTTAGCATGATCATATAAAGCATGGTTAATAGGTGATTTTTGTAAGAAAAAGGTATTTGAAAGTCTAGATACTAGAAGAAAATATGTGGAAGTACCTGGTATTTTTAAAGTTCTTACTCAACAATGCTCAAGAATAAATTTACCATAACACTTGTAGGAACACTACAAAGAAAACTACAAAGCATTGCCCAAAGACAATAAAGATGACAAAACTAACTGGAGAGATACTACAGACTTTGTAAGAACATGCATAATAATAATAACAAAAATAATAAATACAATCAAGTAATGGACATAAATATTTCTTAGGAAGTTACTAAAATGATATATATGTATATAATAAACTTATTTATCTCTCATTACTTAAGAGACAGACACTGCAGCCACCCCAATTATAAAAAGAAAATTGAGACAAAGAATCAGAATAATTTGACTTAGGATCTGACCAAAAAGTCCAAATATGGAATTAAGCTCAATCATAAATAAGGCACTAGATTTTTCTTTTGGTGAACCATGAGAACATTTATATGTAATACACAACAGCTGGGCATGGTGGCACACTCCTGTAATCCCAGCACTCAGGAGGCTGAGGCTGGAGGATCACTGCAAGTTTGAGACCAGTCTGGGCTACAAAGTAAGTCCAAGGCCAGCATAGTCTCAAAAAGATAAAAAAAAAAAAGAATGCAATACACAAATTATTTTCTTGAGTGTTTATATTATTATAAATTTGGACAGTATTTGTACATTAAACCTTTTATTTTAGAGATATTATTGTTTAGGAAGAATCTAAAGTCCTTACTGTATTTCCATGGTATCTCATTCTACAACCAGTTCACAGTAGTTGTACATGAAACACTTGAACCTGTTCATCCATGATTGTCCAAAAGGATAGAAGATACAGGGCAGGTCTGAGATTGTAAGAATCTTTGGGCAGAAGATAGGCTTCAAATTACTACCTGCATCTCCCCTTCACATTCCACAGATAAAAATGGAGTGCTTAAGAAAAAAAAAATTCTATCTGTTGATGTTTGGGGCACTCCTTAAGCATAATAATGATCTTACTGAAAAGCAAAGCTTATCAGAAAACAACTCTATTCGCACTCGGTTTCCAGTTAGCTTTTCAGAGTCCCTCTCACTATGTAAACACACTTCAGGAAACCTCCAGTAAGAGAGCAAAATAACAAGATTTTCAAGAAAATTTCAAGGAAACAGAGATAACACAGAAGATAAAGGAAAATTTTAAAATGTGTACCATGGGGTAGATATGATCAAGGTATGTTATATGCAAGTATGAAAATGCTAGAACAAAACTCATTACAAAATCAATATGCACTAAGAAAAAAGCATAATGTTCTCAGACACAAAAAGAATTAATTTCTACAAATGAAGAACAGAACGATGTGAAAACCATCAATCAACTACCAACAAAGAACACTTGAACATAAAAACATTGACAGCCATGACAAAATTTCTATAAGAAACACAGAAAATCAAATCAAAAAACTATTCTATGAAGAGCAGGAAATGAAGGAAGGAATATATGAGAGAAAAGGTACAAAAGTCATAGAATGAAAGTACAAATCTCGACATTAATGAAGCCCAGAAAGACAAAAGAAGAAAGGGGCTTAATAGATGAAAGGGTTAAATGTTAAAACAGAAGGATATTTTCTGGAGGATAAAATAAGTAAAATTCTTAAAAACATGGGTTATAGGTAAGGACTTTCTGAAGAGAACCACAGCTGCACAAGAAATAATATCAAGGATCAACAAATAGATCATATCAAGTTTTAAAAAAAGCTTCTGCATAGCCAAGGAGTGAGCAGAGCAAAGAAACAACCCACAGAGTGGTAAGGAAAAACTGCCAACTATTCCTCAGACAGAGACTAAAATCTAGAATATACAAAGATGGCAAAAAAATTAAACTCCCAAAAATAAAAGACCAAATTAAAAAAATGACAACTGAAATAGACATTTCTCAGAAGTACTAATGACTAATAAATACATGAAAAATGTTCAACATCTCTGGAAATTAGAGAAATGTAAATTGAAGTAATACATGTTCCATCACATTTCAGAAAAAAAGCCCATCATCAAGAATCAAATAATAAATGATGATGAAACTATGGTGAGAATATAAACTAGTGCAACCACTGTGGAAATCAGTATGGAAATTCCTCAAAAAACTAAAATTAGAGATTTCATTTGATCCAGCTGTTCCTCTTATAGGTACCTTCTTGAAAGCATTAAAGGTGTCATATTACAGTGATACCTGCATGGCTATATTTATACCAGCATAAGTCATGGTAGCTAAGTCTCAAAAATGTCCATCAACGGATGAATCAAGAAAATGTGTTACTTATACAAAATAGAGTACTACTCTGCCACAAAAAAAAATGGATAAATTTGAGTGGTTTGTCAGAATATGGTGCACCTTGAAATCATAATGTTAAGCAAAAGAAATCAGACACACAGGCTTTAAACTCATGTGGTTTCTCTTGTATGAAAAGCCCAAACTATACATAAGAATCAAAGTAAAATACAGATGATAGGAAACGTACATGGGAAGGAGACCAAGCAACAGAGTGAAGCAGAGAGAGGAGAGAGGGAGGGGATGACAAAAGGATTGAGATGTGTGGTACACATGTGCCAACTCCACAGGAGGAATCTGATCATTATGTACTTCAAACATATACTACTAACAAATCAAAACTGAAAAACAGCCAGAGCTAAACAAAGGGACATTATGTCAAGTGAAATAAACCTAACAAAGAAAGACAATTACTGCATGTTCTCTTCCATATATAAAAGCTAAAAATGTAGAACTGAAACTAGAATAGTAACCACTAACTACTAGGAAGTGTGTGGGGGAAGAGAAAAGTGGATCTTGCATTGCCAGATGTGTAAGAGTATAATATATTTACAGTAGTGAAAATGATATACTGCTATTAGAGAAAAGGATAAATTGAAAAGGAGTAAGAGTAGTTGGATTTAATCAGTGCCCAGTGTGCAAATAAAACAGAACTACATAAGGATCTCTAGATTTAAACAGTACTATGAATGTTTATCACAATAAATACATAAATCTTCACAAATTCATGTCATCACAAATGTTTAAAACACTTGAATAAAGATTCCTAAGACTTCCACAGGCTTGAAATACATTTGCCCACAAAAAGAATAAAAATCAGAAATCCTTTTATTTCTTATCAACAACAATGGATGCAAGCTTAGCAGACAAATACGCTCAACATTCTCATAAAAAATAATTTGCATCTTGAAATTATAGAATTGATCAAAATAGAGGGAAAAAATTTTCAGAGACTCAAAGTCTCCAAAAAAAATTTCAGGAATTTACAAATGGATGAGTTTTAACAAGATGGAGTGATTCAAGAGAAAGGAAAGTGAGTACAAGAAACTTACTCCAACTCAAGAATGTCAGAGATGGGTCTTTGGCATTGCTCAAAAGTATCTCACCACTCAAATCAATTGGTAAGCAAGGTGTTGGATATGTCAATTAGCCTGATGTAATCATCCTACATAATATGCTTTATCAAAGTTACACATTGTGCACTACCAATGTATTAAACTGTGATTTGTGATTTTAAAATAACATTTATTTTAAAAAATAGATAGAAAATGTCCATTAAAAGAGATGTTCAGAGGACTGGACATGATCTGGCCCAGTCCTTTGAAAGGTAACATACACAAGAATTCAGATTGCTCACTTTCCTCAAACTTACAGGAAATGGATAAATTCCTTGGAACACAGAGCTTACCAAAACTGAGTCAAGAAGAAAAAGAAAGACTGAAAAGACCAGTAACAAATAAGGAGAATGAAACAGTAATCAAAAATCTTCTACCAAAGAAAATCTCCAACAGATGATGTCACTGATGAATTCTACAAAATTCAAAGAATTAATGTTAGTCATTCTTAAACGATTGCAAAAAACAGGAAAAAAGGGCTGAGGATATAGCACAGCAGCACAAGTGCCTGAGTGGCAAAGTGCAAGGTCATGAGTTTGACTCCCAGTACTCCCCCAAAAAAAGAAGATAAAGAAAATTTACAAACTTTTTCTGTGAGGCCAGAATTATTCTGATACCAACACAAACACTCGGCAGGAAAACTACAGAACAATCAACCTCATTGACTAATAGAAATTCAAAAATCCTCAACAAAATTTTATCTAACAAAATTCAACAGCATATTAAAAAGACCATACACCATAATCATGTGGGATTTATCCCCAAAATGCAAACATTGCTCAGCATACACAAATTAATGTTATACAACACATTAGTCAAACCAAAGAATCAAAGACAGAAACAGCTTACAATCACAGAAAGAACATTTGACAAAGTGCAATGGTCCTATAATGTTTTAACTCCAATAATACATTAGCTGCAATGTCAAATAGCAACTTCAAAGAGTCTTACAGAATTTTTCTAAACTCTTTCAAATCATAAATATGCTAAAAGCCAAGAATATTTTTAAAAATTAAGTGGATCTTGAAATGCCACATATTTAAAATATAGTATATTTACAGAAAAGAACATGTGGTATTGTTAGTATAAAAAGTACAAGTGGAACAGAATAGATACATGAACACATACTATATTTAACAGTTTAACATAGGATTAAAAAGAGTACCTTAAATTAGTAGAGGAGATTACTGAAAGAAGAGTTTCTAACAAACCTATGTTTTTAGAAAAAATAATTTTTGATCCGTAAACACTGTATACAAAATTTAAATTCCAGATGTATTAAACATTTAAAGTTAAATGAGATACAAAGCAAACAGTCTTCCCTAAGGTCGTTATGACTAAGAAAGTTAAACATTTTGAATCCACTCAGGATATCAAGGCAGCCACAACAGAGCAATTAAAGACATTCATGATATATGACTTCCAGGACTGTTTCATAAAGTGGCAACACTTATGGGGTAAGTGTTGAAAGTAAAGACGAGTACACTGAGGGAACTAATGACAATGTGTCTTTTACAGTGGTCATTTTTTTTTAATTTTAACATTCACAGTATTTCTTATGACACTGTGCATTTCACATACTTCACAACCCCTATTTCCCATTGCCTACAAAATTTATAACAAGAACTCTTTCAACTGATGGAAGAATGACAAATGTCCCTTGCTACATAAAATGTGATAAGAAATGTATGTAGCTTCATTCTTCACTGAATCATTGGATCATCTGTTTCTCCCACCAGCCTATAGGATCGCAAACACAGACTGTGTCTCATTCATTTTTCCAAACCAGAATATTAAATGCACTGGATATGTAATAAGAAATCAAAAATATACTTACTGAATGAATGAATGAATGAATAGAATTCTGGTGTTGGTTGTTGACCAGGAGCAAAGTTTGTAGGCATATTCCCTTCCTGTCAACTCCTCACATCACACCACCCATACCCCACAGTGGATTTTGCATCTTCACCTGTGTGCTGAGTCATGCAGCTAATTAGCAAATTATTAAAGGAATCACTCAAAGGCATCCACCAACTCATTCATTCAGTCATCTAACCAGGCCTGATATTTGCAGAGCAAAAGTACAAATGAAGACCAACATTAACATATGAGTCCTTACAGTTTACAGCTACAACTCAAACTAATAAACTATTAAATGAAATACTTTCTTGCTCACTAGACAAATAATACTCAGAAGACTAAGCCTGTCAAATTCTTGGTCACCTAGGAGGTCTGCTCTGAAGCATAAAAGGAAAGAAAGAAAGAATTTGGTCTTCCTTCTTTCTTTCCTTCCAGGTGCACTACCATTCAGAAAACATCAGTTACTCCTTGGCTATCTCTCAGGCATAGAAAGAGTCAAACTTATCACCATTCAGCCATTGGGGAGCAGCTTTGGAGAAGACACTGGAAATGGGCTCAGAGCCATTTGGGAAAGTTGGAGGGGATGGGAGACTCCAGGTGGGCATTTTACGTGGCCACACTGTCATCTTGCTTCACGAAACGGTCAGAGAGGGGCCTGCCTAGCTGTCCTATTGGCCCGGGTATAGGTGATACAGCATCCAACAAACTGAGCATTCATTTTATACAAAACTGTGTTTGCTATTATATTTTTTTACCTTAAATGTATTTCACCAATACCTGAATAAAAATTAAGACATTGAAAAATAAAGAAGAATTAAGTAGGCGAACAATGCAGGAGTTAGGAAAAATGGATAAAATTACTGAAAATCATTTTTTAATTCAACTTTATAAAACTCTTTAGTTCCAATCAGAATAATTTAAGTTTGTGCTGCCTGATGCAGTAAACCCTAGCCACAAGCAAGAACACAGAATTTAAAAAGAACAGTCTCTTCAATAGGGTGTTAGAAAAACTGGGTGTCCATATCCAGAAGAATGAAATTCAATCTTTATCTCATACCACATACAAAAATTGACTCAAAATGGAATAAAGATTTACATGAAAGACCAAATTCTGTGGAACCATTGGAACAAAACCTAGAGGAAAAAACCACAGGACAGTTATCTAGTCAGTGATTTTTGGATTTGATGCCAAAAGTTCAGGAAACAAAAGCAAAAATAGACCAAGAGGATTACATCTGTACTGCAAAGAATACAACCGACAGACTAGAAAGATAACATTCAAAATGGAGGGATATATTTGCAAACTATCATACAATAAGGCAACAGTATCCAAAATATATAAGGAACACAGACAATTCAATAGAAAGAAAATAAACTGCTTAATTTTTAAAAAGGGAAAGATTTGAATAGATGTTTCTGAAAACAAGACATTCAAATCACTAACATGTATAGGAAAAATGCCCAACATCACTAATCCTTACAAATTACAAATTAATTACAAATTAAAATCACAACGAGATGTCACCTCACACCTGTCAGAATGGCTATAATCAAAAGGGCAAAATAGAAGTGTTTGTTAAGATGTGGAAGCAAAAGGAACACTTACACACTGTTGGTGGGAATGCAAGCTAGCACAACCATATGGAAAACTGTATATATAACTTCCATCAAAAAAAATAGAATTGCCATATAATCAAGTGATCTCATTTCTGGATATTTGTATTCAAAGAATTTGAAGTCAGTGTGTTAAGAGAGGTAACTGCACTTCCATGTTCATTTCAGCACTACTCAGAACAGCCAAGTTACAAACGCAACCTAAGTGCCCCTCAATGGATGAATGGATAAGGAAAATGTGGCATGCATTCGCTATGGAATACTACCCATCCTTTCACAGAAGATTCTGTCATTTACAACAACAAGGATGAACCTACCGAACATTTTGTTAAGTGAAATAAGCCAAGAACAAATATCTTATGTCCTCATTTATCTAGGGCATTAATAGCTGTTGAACTTGTAGAATAGAAAGATGAATACCAATCTAAGCTAAGGAGAGGGAAGAACAGAGATAGGTTAGCCACAGATTACAAAATTTCAGTTAGACAGGAGGAATAAGTTGCGTGGGGTCCACTGCATGTCACTATGACTACAATTAACAATTTTATATCATATATATTATATATGTATCACTTTTATCCCATATATTCATACAATTATAACTGGTCAATTTATAATAAAAAATTATAAATTAAATTCAAAAATAAAAAAGTTTTCATGTTACACATGTCAAATGTGTTTCAACATACTACATGGTGAGAACTTAATGTGTTTTTACATTTTAAAGAGAAAAAATAATAAAACAGTTTCAAAACAGGCTAATAGGAGAGTAACAATAATTAATACATTGCATATTGTTATCTTCATAGTAGTTACTCAGAGTAGAAGATATGGGCATGAAACATTGTCCAAACAATATGATCAGTGTAGATATAAAGCATTTCCACCACCACACAAAGTTCTTAACATCCCTGAAAAAAACTCCAACTCTATTTCAGTGACCTTCAAGGATAGTGCTGTAACAGAGATATGGTGCCACATATTTTTCTCTGTCAGTGTCTTTCATACACTAAACACAAATCATAATATAGGCAAAACTTGTGGTTGATAAAAACATTTTATAAAATTGACCTCAAACCTGGAAGTACTGGAGATGTGCTAACTAGACCACAAAGTACACACTAGTTAGGTTTCGACAGCTTAAAAAAAAAACCTATACTTGTAGAAACTACATTAGAAAACCTAAATTCTAGTTCTGACTTTGCACTAAAATATATGTAGCATTAGGAAATTTGTTCAATCTCTCTCAAATTTAGTGTTCCTGTATGTGAAATGAAATATGAAAATACCCTCAATCTCACTGAGACTTTTAAATATTAAATAATCCAAGATATAAGAAAATATGACATGATATTTTCCTAACTTCTGTGTGGGTTTAAGCAATTTACTACTACTGGTAATACTAACTAAGACAGAGAGAATTCATTCAAGTTCATCATGCTCAAAAACTGCCTTATATTCAATAGAGTTTCACAGTAATATATCTTATCAGATAAAGTGTCAAGGTAGATTTTAGGTTTTTAACCAGAACAGAGGGGTTTTCTTTAACATACTTTCAAATATAATTCTGCACATCATGTGTGAATTTTCCATTTCACCTAATTCAATGATCAGTTAACCTCAGAGTATGTTGTATCAAACAGAGGTACTAACAATTGTAATAATAACATTACTTAAGATGTACACTTTCTTAGATCATATTTTCATGAAAAATAAGGAAATAGATGTTTGCACAATTGTGAATAAAACAAAAATTAATAATAAATTTAAAATGTGATAAGTGTCTCTGATATATAATGCCATAGGGGAAAAGTTCTCCTGCTTGGAGGACGGAGGATTGTATTTTTCCTTCATCTCAGGACCTCTACACTTGGCAGCTAAGTAGAGATCAGTGATCCTAACATTTGCTGTCTCTACAAAAGCAAACTTTCCTAGAGAAAGTGGCAGGTACCTTGGAGCTCAACATATCTGTACAAACCCTGACTTTGGAACCTGTTAACAGTGAACACTTGAGCCAATCTATAATTTCTCTGATCTAATGTATAAACTGTGGGCAGTGGTGCTGACATTGCAGTTTCTAAAACTGTTAAATGACAATGGTTACCACCCTGTAAAACAGGGTTAAGTGTAAAATAAAATAAGGTACAAAAAGCATTTGGCCTGTGCCTAGAAGAATGATGGGCAGCAGTATCTTGAATATGAATACATTTATGCCTCTATCTTGAAATTTAGAAAAGATATTTAGCAGTCAGAAATAGGATGAGGAAGGGATGATGAATTTCAAAGGGAAGGGACAAGTTTAAAAAATATGTGGACATGTGACCATAGAAAACAAAGTCCAAATGCTCATTTTGAAATAGAAATTGGGTATGAGATGACATTGGAAAAGTAGATAAAGAACAGAGTAGGTCCTCAACTTTTAAGGTCAAATTACAGAGACTCTCGATAGGATTTCTGAGTAAGAGAATCAGGACACGAACCTTAGGCATTAATACTTACTAGCTGTGACATTAGAATTTTAAATTTAAGTAAAAGTTTTGGGGACTACCCCTTAGCTACTAGAACTGCTACAAATGTTTAAATCTCTGATAAATTACTCCACTTAAGAGAACATGTATTTCTATTTAGAGCAGAAACAGTCTAATTTTAATCCTATTCTTTGCCCTGAAAGTGAAGAAGATATATCAGGAAAAGTGGCTTGCATTGTAAAGTTTCTCAGAATAAGGACCAGATAGGTGTGATGACACCTGGAGTTCTCAAGGTGAGGAAGAGGCACCACCAGGACTAAATTCCAGTACAAATATACAGCCTTGAAATCTCCAAATGAATGAGAAAAAGCTAAATACAAAATCAATATGGTTCACTCACCTGGAGCTTCTCATTTAAGATAGTCTTGATATAGATATATATTGCATCAAAACATTTAAGATGGCGAAGATTTCATCAAACCCTTGAGACAGTTTTCTGGAATTAAAGTTGGCAAATTGTGGCACAAGGGATCATTGACAGAATGGGTCTATGGCAGACAGATGGGAGGCAGGCAGAGCTATGCACGCTCTGAAGCCAAGTGTCTCAAGGGCCAGCCCGAGCCCAAGGAGAGGAGCATGGAAGGGCAATGTCCCGAGTAAACCATCTCTGTAGGACAAAGTACCCTCTCGCCACATCACAGCCCAGGAATTCAAAGACGAAACTTGTACTTAACTGTCTCCAAAGTTCTTTGATCCTACCTTTCCCTTGTGTTCAATTTTATAACCACAACTACTATGTGAATTAAACATTTAAATGCAGAAATGAGGAAAAGGAAAAGATTCCCTAGGAAAGTAGGAATCCAGCTAAGTACTTCAATCTCACTTCCTTGTTCTCTGCTTTTTTTTGAACCCCAAATTTTGCCCATGATAGTAACTTACTCTAGCACCAAGCGGTGCTCCCAACTTATATTAATAGGTTTTTTTTTGTCGTTTTGCACAATTATCTTGTTAAGATTTTAAGTTATTTAAATAGTGGCTAAGTTTGATGCACATTTAAAAGGTTAAATTGTATACATCACAAAATCCTCAAAATTATTGATGTCTTAGAAAGAGTCCCTCGGATATATGCACATTCAAATGAATGTTTCTGATATAATGATTTTAAGAAAATTTGTGTAGTTTGTGTGTCTTATCACACTCTTGTAACCTATAAATATTATCAATTTTTACAGAATTTTCCCTTTTCTTTAAAATTCTAATTTTAAAGTGCATTTCTAATTTTTTAAGATGAAAATTTTTCTTGCAGTTTAACAGTTCTTCCATGACCTGTATAATGGTATTGTTTTAACTAGCTTCTTATTTGTTAAGAATAGTAGTTCTGTTTACATATATAGTAAATATACATTTCATGTGTATATTATTGTATATATGTAAATATACAGGCAGTTAAATATGTGCAAACTGTGTTCATAATTTATAAAAATCATTATGTTCTTGACAGTTTAGTAGTTAGTAGCAGCTTCTTAAGTCAAAGTATTATTTCAAAGTCTGTAGGCTTTTTATGTTTAGAAAGGCCTCCTCCATTCTAATTCTCATACTATCATCTAGAATTTATTCTGGATTTTTTCTCCTTAATTTTTTTATTGTCGACTTAAATCTATAAAAAGTCTCAATGTAAGGACTAAACTTTTTCTAAAAAGCTCAATTTCCAAATTTTGTCTCTTTTTTTTAGGTCTTTACCTTTGGTTTGTTTTTTTTTTTAATCATGTAACAATTCATGTGGTTTGACTCTTTTGAAGATTCTATCAAATCCATTATTAGTAAGATTTAGCTTTGTCTTTAAAATAATACACTTAGGTATGCTTCAGTTGTTTGAAATAATTACAAACCCAGGGAAACATTAAATAGTGAAGATCTTTGTGTTTTGTTTCTCATACTAGTGTTATATATGGCTTTTTGCTTTGTTGAAGTAAGGTAATTTTAGGTTAGTACATTTTTTAAGTGTTGTTTTATTTCAAATTACAAGCTGGAAGAATGTAAGTCAACTATTGAGATTATTAATATTTTCTAATTGGATTAATTATATGAAATAATTTTGAAACAGTCTTTAATTGCATAGATTCCAAACCTTCTGGATGATATACCATTGATGTATATTTCAATATACCATTGATGTATATTTGGTATATAATGCAAATTCTTTACATCTGTGAGGATCTGTTCTCAGGTATCCCTCAGATACCAAAATCCATGGATGTGCAAGTCCTCCATATAAAACAGCACTGTTTTTCTCTACAGCTACACACATTCTCCCACATACTTTAAGTCACCTCTATTATACTGAGTACAATGTAAATGCTATGTAAATAGTCGTTATGCTATATTATTTAGAACATAATGATGACACAACTGTTTACATGTGTGTAGTACAGATGCACCTATCATAGACCATCTACATTTTGATCAATGGTTGAACCCATAGATAGATAATCTATGAATGCATAGGATCAACTGTATTAGTATGAGGACTTTTGTGTATCCATTCATTAATAAAATCAGCTTTTAGTGTTTTTTTCCATACTGTCTTTGTAGGCACTGATATCAGGATTATGCATAATACATAAAGCATCACTTCAAACTTTTGTATATTCTAGAAATTTTACTTTTTGATACTCTTCTACATAATTTACCAGTACTATTTAATAAGTTTGAAGCTTGTTTTGGAAGTAATTATTTTTAATTGTAATGTTTTTTAAAATTCACTGGAACTTTAAATTCTTTTTTCATAATCAATGCAAATTTTCTTTGAAAACTGATCTGTTTTTCAAAGATTTTCAGGTTATTGTAGAGAGGTAGATATGTATACTGCTAATAATTTTTAAACTAATTGCTTTCCAAATAATTATATTTTGCTTTCTGATTTGCAAAAAGAGTTTTCACAGATGAGTAACCAATTTTGTCAAGTGAAATGAGCATGCAACTTTTAAAATGTAACTATTTGTTTTAGCTCTTTTTCCTTTGTTGTCTTAACTACACTTTTTGTCAATTCCATAGATCTAATTCTTGAACCAAATTTTCTTTTTCTATTTCTTTTTTTCTTGTTTTGCTTAGTTTCCTTATTTTTGCTATAAACTTTCTCCTATATTTTCATTCTAATCCTTATTATTTTCTCTTTTCTGGTACTGGGTTTAGTGTGTGAGTGTGTGTGTGTGTGTGTGTGTGTGTGTGTGTGTGTGTGTGTTGGTTCTAGCTTCCTAACTAAAAAGTTAGGTAAGTTAGGTATCTTTCTTTCTTTTTTTTTTGTAGATATTAAAGCTATAAATTCATTTCTGAGCAAAGCTTTTGTTGCATCCCACAAGTTTTGTCTTGTCCTATCTTCATTTTTCATTTTCCTCAAACTATTTTCTCATTTCTTTTGTTTTCTTCTTTGATCCATCATATCCTCAGAAGTACATTATATTTACTTTCCATGTATTTGTGAATCTTCCAGTTTTCTATTATTCACTTTTTTTTGTTTTGTTTTTTTTGAGACAGTGTCTCACTATGCAGTTCAGCCTGGCCTTGAGCTCACTTTGTAGCCCAGGCTGGTCTCAAACTCACAATGATCCTCCTGCCTCAGCCTCCCGAGTGCTGGGATTACAGGCGTGAGCCACCATGCCCGGCTATTATTCACTTTTGGTTTACACAGTGGTTGGAGAAGATATTTTGTATTATTTAAAGCTTTCTACATGTATTGAGATGTGTTTTGTGACTGAAAATATGGATGAAGTGTGGGCTGTCCTGGAGAATGCTCCATGTGAACAAGAAATACGTGTATTCTGCTGGCGTTGGATTGTTTTCTATATGTCTAAGTCTAGTTGATTCATATAGTTGTTTAAACCTTTTATCTCCTTATAGATCTCTTAAGATTTTCTATGCTTTACTAAAATTGGCATATTAAAGTTTCCAACTATTATTGTAAACTGTTGTTCAGGTACGGGGATGCACACCTGTAATCCTAACACACAGGAGGCTGAAGCAGGAAGATTGCCATGAATTCAAGGCTACCCTGGGCTGGATAGTGAATTCAAGGTAGCCCGAACTACATAATGAGATCCTGTCTTTAAAAAAAAAAAAAGAAAAAAAAACTGTCTGTGTCTTCACATTTATCAGTATTTGTTTTATATTTTCTAGGACTCTGTTGTTTGGCATGTTGTATGTTTAAATTATTATGTATCCTGAAAAACTGAAGCTTTTGTCAACACATTACATTCTCCTAACATGTTACTGTGAAAGATTTTGATGAAAAACCTATGTTTCATATCAATGCAGATATTCAGCTCTTTCTTGGTTAATATTTACACGGACTATACTTTTTCATCCTTTCTCTTTCAATCTACAGTTCCGTTGGATCCAAAGTAAGTCTCTTAGAAACATCATACAGTTTGATTATGAGGTTTGTTCTTATCTATTCTATTAATAAATGCCTTTATGTTAGACAGTTTAATCCAATGATTACAATAAAGTAATCATGATATGAAAGGACTTGTACCATTTTTTCCTGTTTCCCTATGACTATGGCATTCATTTCCATGATTACTGCTTCTTTGTTTAATTGGTTTATTGCAGGGCTGTTATTGCTTGGGTCTTACATGTCTCCCATATAATAAAAGCTCTGACCCCTCCTGTGACATTTGGGGGAGATGACAGAATCTTCAAACCCTTAGGAAGTAGCACTTTATGGAAGGAAGTTAAGTCACTGGGGGATGTTCTGAAGAGCATGCTGGGGCCCTGGTCTCTCTCTGTCTCTTATATCTGTCTTTCTGTCTCTCTCTCTGTGTCTCTCCCTGCCTCTCTCTGCCTCTCTGTCTCCCTCTCTCTCTCTTCCCTCTCTCCCTTGGCTTCCTGGCCACCATGAAGTCAGCAGCTCTGTTCTGTCACCTGCTCCCAGCCATGATGCTCTGCCTCACCACAGGCCTCAAAACAATGAGGTCTACTGACCATAAACTAAATATTCTAAAACCATGAGTCAAAATAAACCTTTCCTCCTTTAAGCTGATTTGAGTAATGGAAAGCTGACTAAATCAATTGCTTGACTAACACAAGCGCTCATCTTTATTCCTTCTCATTTCCTGTTTTATATACATTTTAGTTTTTTTCTTAGTACTTCCTATGAGATCGTAACTTAACTCCCAAAATCTGTAACAGGTTGATTTACATTGATACTAATTTATCTTCAAAAGCATGTAAGCTACCCTAAGTAGCTCCATTCTTCCCCTCTTTTTTGTCAAAAATTCTATGCCTGTTATTGTTAGCTTTGATTTATTCAAAAATACTTCAATTTCTTCTACATTTCTGAAGCAGAGTTTTACCAGATCAGCAATTATTAAACTGATAATTTGTATTTATTTCTCTTCTCTCAGCCCTTTAGGTTTAAAACTTCAAGCTTTTGATGTGATCTGGCACTAGCCTATTATCCAACTTTCACTGAGAACTCCCCATTTCGTTAAGCCTTAGCCACACTGACTCTGTTTCTTTTTTTATTTTAAAGAAGATACAACAGAATAAAACCAATCAAAACAAACCATTGTAAGAGACACAGAACTTTAAAACATTATGAAATCAACAATAGTTACCATAATGCCTTTTGATGTCTTCAAAATAGGGGCAGATAATATCAACATAGTAAAAATCAAACAGAAAAGAGTAGAATAGCAACAGTAAAAACAAAACAATGAATGCAATAAAGGATTTCAAAACAAGCCAATAGTAAATCCAAAATTGCTACCATAATATATCTTGCTATCTTTGAAATAGCTGCTCCTGCCATCAGATTTAACATAAACAAAAGAAAAAATCCAAGAAAACAATGGAAACTATACAGAACTTCAAAACAAGACCATAGGGAAACAACAGTGGCTACTACTCTCAGAAGCAGTTCCTCCCTCCATGCCACACTGCATACTGCATGCTATTATCTGAACCTATGATCAGACCACTGGCCCTAGACCTGTGTTGTTAGTGTAACACCAAAGCACCACAAGCATCCAGTTGCATTTCACCTTGATAGCTCCGTCACAGGCGGTGTTTCTCCAGATATGCCAGTTGCTTATGCACGGTACGGGTGGGGGGATGATTGGTACTTCTTGTTTGCCAGCCCATGCACAGGAAGGGGCTGGGGTCTGGCTGTTCCCAGTCCGGTGGGGGCCCACACATGGCACTGGTTTCCAGACTGGGCTTGCTTCCTGGTGCAGCTTTCTTCTCTCTCCACCCAGTCTGTGAATGGCACTCACTCACAGGGAGAGGCTTGGGTCTGGCTGTTGTTCCTGGTCTAATGGTGGTCCACGCATAGTGCTGAGTCTGTTTCTTGAACATGGCTTTCTTCCAACCGTGGGTACACAAACATGGATCAATGACATTTGCTATACTTGTGAACCAAAGCAAATGTAATAACTGGCTTGTAGTAACCTTTTGTTTACTTTGGGGGTTTTTCTCATTTTTTATAAAGTAGATGACTTGGATGTCATTTCATGCAGTGAAATGCCATCTGTGCAATTTAGAATACTACACGTGTTTTTCCTGACAGCTATCCTCATTTTGGCTCCAAGGAACTCTTCTCACACTCTACATGCCTCAACTGGCCTTTTACACCACCAACTTCACTCTTGCAAATGATAAACTTTTTACTTTTAACTCAAAACACATCGCCTGGAAAAATGAAAGACACCTAACTTACACATGCTTAGAAGATACCAACTCAAGAAAAACAACCAGAAAGTAAGAAAATTCTGCCCATAAATTGCTCAAGATAAAAAAAAAAAGTATGGTATTTAGCTAAGACTATAAATATCTTCTCCTTCTCTGAATATGCTATCTTATCTTTGGATTATCAGATACCTAATATACTCAAGGAAACCATATTAGCTTAATTTTTGCTAAATTTCACTATACGATTTCACATAAATATAACATTCATCTTTAATATGCCCAAACAAGAAATGAGAAACTTTTTTCTGCATTTATTGTAATTTTTTATAATGTTCAGCACACAGTTCAAAAATTTCTCTGCCAATTTCTATACAATAATATCTTTTTGAAATTTTTTCACATGACTACGCAATACCATGGTTATATTTTCCACTGTAGCCTGGATTTAGGAAACTGAGCATAAAAATTGATGCTTAATTTTAGCAGTGATATCAAACTTTAAATTTAAAATAATACTAATTCTCACTTTGACACTCATTGTATTATTTCTTATTAGTTTTATGTGTATATATCCTTAGTGGTCTGAATATACAGATACACACAAACACACACATGATCTATATAGATAATTTCATCTCATCTCAGATGAGTTTTTAAAAGTCACGGTATGAAAACTACTTATAAACATGATTATAAATACATAAATAAATTTTAATAAAAAGCATATTCATTGCAAAGATCCTTTTCTTCGTAAAACCTTTATGAGTGCATTTTTCACTTCCTTGTTCCTCAGACTATATATCAAGGGATTAAGCATGGGAATCACAGTAGTGTAAAACACCGAGGATACTTTCTCCTGGATGACTGAACTCTTGGAAGCAGGTTTGAGATACATAAACATGAGAGACCCATAAAATATAATAACAGCCATTAGGTGGGAGCTGCAGGTGCTAAACGCTTTGGACCTGCCCTCTTTAGAATGGATGCGGAGGATGCTGGTGAGGATAAAGGCATATGAAACTATGATGGTCAGGCTGGTGGCTACCATATTAAATCCACCAATGCCAAAAATCAAAAGCTCATCAATGTAAGTACTGGAACAGGAGAGTTTAACTAGAGAAACAATATCACAGAAATAATGGTTAATGACATTTGGCCCACAGAAAGACAACCTTAATGTACAACCTCCATGAATCACAGCATCAGTGAAGCCTATGGAGAAGACAATAGCCACCAGCACAAAACAAACCTGCGGGGACATGATGACATGGTAGAGCAGTGGGCTGCAGATGGCCACATAGCGATCATAGGCCATGGATGCCAGCATATAGCATTCAGAAATAACAAAAATACAGAAAAAAAACAGTTGAGTCATGCATCCAGAATAGGAGACAGATTTATCCAGGCTTAAAAACCCTACCAGCATTTTGGGGGTAATGACAGAAGAATAGCAGAAATCTAAAAATGACAGACTACTGAGAAAATAGTACATGGGGGTGTGGAGTTGAGAATTCAGTGTAATTATTGTGATCATGCCAAGATTTCCCACGATGGTTACTACATAGATCCCTAAGAAGAGGTAGAAAAGGGGCAGCTGAAACTCTGGCTGTTCAGTTAATCCCAAAAGAAGAAACTCAGTCACTGTGGAATGATTTCCTACACCCATTCTTCTCCAAGAAATCTGTGGAGATGAAAGAGAACCAGTTAAGATAAGCAGAACCCCATCTCTTCTCCATTTCCCTAGAGATCAAATGTGGTGAGGTATAAAAATCCTGACTATTGTGAAAACCAAAAAATTAGCATTTAGACAAAATGGAGTCAGTAAGCATCTACCTACAATACATTTTATGAAGCATAAATATAGTTTCCCATCTTCCCCTTTGCCTCAAATTCTTTTAGCAAAGGACAAAGTCTTTCAAACCATGGCTAGGGGCAAGAGTAATGCTGAAGATAGTGGAGAATTTCTTCCAAAGAAAATCAGCAAAAGTAATACATAAAGAAGAGGCTGGGAGCCAAGATACTTTGCAAATGACATATCTGGCTAGTGCTGACCTTGTTTTTAGGATTTTCTATAGAGAAAATGTTGGTTGTGAAGGTCAATTACAATTCTGTACACAAAATTTCTAATGTTGTTTAGCAGAATATCAACTCCAGGAAGATGTTAACAATTGGGACCTAAAACCAAGTAGCCAACGATAATTTGAGGCATGCTTAATTATGCACAGTTAAACAGTTTTCTTATTGTCTTAGTCTATAAAATTTTCTCCAAACTTATTTGATGATAGGCACCACATACTTTTTCTCAAAATATATCTTTGCACCAGTATGGCCCAGAATATATTTTACAAAAGTGTTTTCATTTGAGTGCTTACTCCATTTTTAATTGTAACATAAATAGATTTTGAGATGGAAAGTTCATTCTTCTGACACTCAAGTAAAAGTTTATAATGGCAGAAAATGTGACTCCTAAAACTGTTTGAATCTTCTGACTATCTGGTCACCCTCTGGCCTAAGCTCTCTTTTCTCACCAAGGCCACTGAGTTCAACATGAAGCACTAGTGTTGCCACTTCTGGCAAAGCTGAAAACTAGGCACTTGTGTTTCACTTCAGGGCTCCCACACAGCACTTTTGGTCTATACCCACACCTCTGTTCAGCAGGGTGAAGACGGCATCAGCTTGGAAGTGCCCATGCCAAGGTCAGGCATGGCCTTCTCTCTGAAAAATCTGATCACTTTTTATTTGGTGATGAGCTATTCCAAGGCCTCCTGGACACTCACATTTGCCCAGACATTATGTAGAATCCTACCAGACATCTGAACCATAATTCTCTCCAGTTGCCTAGGATGTGCCTCTCCCTGGCTTTCCAAGATGTTCTGTTCCAGCTGGTTGTTGTTGTGTTTGGAAACACCTCTTCACCTCCCAGATCCCGCTCTCTCATTCTCGCACTGTCTCTGTCTCTGTCTCTCTCTCTCTCCCCCCACACCACTCCCCACACACATATTTCATGACACTCAATAGTTATTCTCTGGGAAGGCCTCCAAATTTCACAGAACATGTATCTTAAATATCTGCTTTTCTTCTGTCCTCCTCAGGAACAGAGATGGGAAATTATGGGCAATAAAGAGCCTCAGTTGCTGTTGGCCAGTTACTGAAATACCCTGGGAACTTCCTTTCCCATAAACCCTCAACGATTAGCTTGCACCTGTGTAGCCACAGAGATTACACAGAAAGAAATATCAAAGGAATATTTTCTAAGACCCATATACCTTTAATCTCATAGATGTTTGGCCTTAATCCATCCTAAGTGTCAGAAACACACTGACCATCCTCATTCTGCCACACTGCCACTAATTCTCATGGGCCTAGTATCAGGGTAAAATTTTTTCATCCTGCCTAAGTTCTTATTTGATTCAAGTGCCCTGCATTCTTCTGCATTCTTCTACCCCAGTCAAGCCAATGGATTTTTCTTTCTTTTATTTTCTGCTTCTCAAACAATTCTGTGCTTTAGGTCCTTGCTACTAAATGTGCTCCAGTGATTAACTGCTCAGCATCACTCACGAACTAGTGAAACTTGTGGTCCCAACCCTCATTTTCTGAGTTGGAAATCTTCATTTTTACAAGATTCACATGATCTGTGCACACTTAGAAGTTTGAGAAATACTGTTTTATTCTCTCCTAAAGATAAAATCATCTTTCTCCTTTCTTGTTTCTCTCATCCTATCCTCTTCCTTTTCCTCCTTCTTCTTCTTGTTCTTTGTTCCAGGAGGCATTACTTGATCATCCAAAAACCATCTTTGAAAATATCTCAAGGAAAGCCTTCTAGGAAGAGGGATAGAAACTGTAGTTTTATAGTTCAGTATTTTATCACCTAAAAATAAATTCAAAGATTCCATGGTGTGTAATGAATGTATCAAATATTGTATTACAACAAACTGTCTTTATAGGAAGCAACATTATATAAATAATGTCTCAGTTCACATAAAATTGAGCAATGGTAGCCAGTACCACTTTAACTAGCTACTAAAGTATGTATCAGTACTCTAGGAATAAAATTTTGTTAGGATGTATGTCTGACCACCTCCAAAGTAATCTACTGCAGTGACTCAGACCTAATTTAGGTTTCATGTACTTTTAGCAATTTATAAGTATAATAAGTATAATTTTACATAAGTTATAAGTATATAAGTATAATTTTAAACATATAAGATTACATGATATTATCAAAACTATAACTACTGAAAGTATTTTATGAAGATAGTCTAGATGAATGTTGCCCAAGAGAAAAATTGCAGCCATGTGGGATATTTGAAATATCTTAGAAACTCTTTATTTATTTATTTCAGTTTTTGAGACAGTCTTGCCATGCAGTTCAGACTGGTCTTGAACTCACTATGTAGTCCAGAGTGACTTCAAACTCAGAGCAATCCTCCTGCCTCAACCTCAAGTGCTGGAATTACAGGCATGTGCCACAATGTCCAACACAGAAGCTGAATTTTTCATAAAAGCAAAATTTTATTTCTGTTTAACTCTGTATATTGCAATATTACCACTTCAATATGTAATCCATATAAAAAATTTAACTAAAAATTTAGATTTTCCTTTTTTCCTAAGCAGGACAAATCACAAAATCCACAGTGCATTTTTGCACATGTAACACACCTCAAGTCAAACTAGTCCCATTACACAAACTCGAGGCAACTCAGAACAAGTGCTGGGAAGATTTAGAGGAAAGAGGAGCGGAGGTGTAAACCTTGGCAATATTTTTGCAAGCCTTAAGGGCTATAGTCAAAAAAGGTTTGACTGCCTAAGCATCGAGGGCAGTGACCACAAGAAAGAGGAGGATGATGGAAGTGAATCCAAAGAGGCGAACTTGGCACCTGTGCCCACACTGCCACCTTCGCCCTCCTGCAAACCAAGCTTTGACTGAGTTTGAGTGAGATTTCTCAAGAATGCCAGATTCCTTCTCTTCAGCACGTTTAAAGTTTTGTGCATTTAACTGTAAACTGTACTGGTCTATGTGGGACAGTACATATTTCATTTACTTTGTTTTGGCTAAATTGGCTTCTGTTTCTAGTTAACGAATGACCTAAAAATCCACAGCAGTGCCATTGTCTTCACACAAATATAGAGAAGAAAAACCATCCTCTTCTTCCACCACAGTATTAATCTAACAATGGAAGGTTTGCTCCTTTACAGTTTTGAGACATTTTTCTGTGCATGTCAGTAACCCCACATTCTCTGCTTGAACACAGTATTTTCCTAGTAACTCTCCCACTGCCGTGTCTTTCTTCAGTGCCTTTCCCATTCAGTGTTCTAAGCCTGTGGCAGTAAATAGAAACTTTGTGCTATGCAACAACAAGGCCACTAAATCTCCTTCTAGTTTTTTAAAATCACCAACATTATATTGCAATAATACAAAGAAAAAAGTCTCTACAAATTGCTTTTTAAATGCATTTTTTAGTTAGTGTGCTTGTGGGGTGTTTTTTTTTTTTTTTGGATAGTTATACCATTAGAACACTATTTGCAGAATCTGAATGTAATTTGTGTGATAAACTTTTCAGAGCATTAGCTGTCAGAGTAGATTGCGCAATTTCTGCATATTTTCAGGAGCTTGTATACAAATTTTGTAAAAATTACATGAACCCATAGATATGGTAAAATTCATTCAATGTGTTCAACCAAAAGAAATATGTTGTACTACATAAAATGTAGAAGAAAATTTATGTAGCCAACATAAGTTAGAAGCCAATCTAAGAGCTTTGCACACGTGTAAAGCCATGTTCCCTTTCAAAATTCATGGAGGATTTATGCCTGTAGTGTTGCAATCAGAGAGTAAATACTTGAATATATATGATCATAGCTAAGAGGGGAAAAAACTAGTCACAATTCAAATCTTCAGTTTCCACTAACGGTGCTTATGGTAGTGGGCAGCACAGGTCAAGAATGTGATAATTTTCTCTAAATCTGAAATCTCAGTGTTAGCATGACTACAGAGATGGCAGAAAGAGCACCAATCCCTGGGTCATAAGCTTCAGTTTCAACTCCAGCCCTAAGACTCGCACTGTGACAACTGGACTCACCATATTCTGTGAGGTTCATGATTTAATCTGCAAAAAATAAATTCTTCAGAGAAATGTTTGTACGAATGAAATGAAACAATAAGTGTAAGCAGACTTTATCATCATAACGTCTGCATGAATATACTCTGAAGTACTTTTTCGCTTGCCAGGCAGGTACTTATGCTGCTGAGCTAAATCCCTGGCCCTGAAGTACATTTTAAAAGCTGGTGACTTCACAATTGATGCACAGATTAGACATCAGGATACACAGGTTAGGTGAGCAGTTAACACAGAACCAAGTCTAAGGTGATGCCTATGGTCTCCTCCCTGCATTTCTATTACTCAGTGGGCTAGATCTCTCAGGGGCAATCAGGAGCAGATTTTAGAATGTATTTTAATACCCATACAATATGAATATCGTAACTCTGAAACCTCACCTTCTTCCTCCTGAAGACTGAGTTATCTCTTCTTTCTTCTAACCTCACCATTTTAAAAAGCAAATCTGGATAATTACACCTTCTTCCCTAAATGTCTAAACAACTGCAGCTAAGAAGCTGTGATACTCATGCTTAGTTTAAGTATTTTATGTCTATAAAGAGCAGTAATTCCCAGAGTTTCTTAACTCTTGAGGCTTAACAGCCTGTGACTTTGTAAGAACTGTCCCGAGCTGGCCTATCATTTGGGAATCTACCACAGATTAGGCACGCTGCCCCAAGGGAGTCTCTTCAGATCTTGCTGCCCAGGGTAGCTGGGCTAGGGACCAACAAATGCCTTGACTGCACATACTGCTGAATATAAGAAATGTCATGAACAGCAGAAATCTTCAAGGAATGAGTGTTTAAAGTATAAGTTTATTACAGTAAAAGACATATTGTCATTATTCCCCCCTCAACATACTCTCCTTGCTTCAAATACACTTATTCCATTGCTCTGACATGTCACAGGTTGCTAAGCCTGTTTTATGAGTCTTTACAAGGAATGACTGATTTAAACATTCACCAAATATTCAGAACACACCTCCCCTGTGCTCATGTTACTTTAAAACTCAGCTATGGAGCAGATCACTATTGTTTGTAAAAATAAAGGCAATCTTCATGTATGGTCACAAAAGTGGGGAGGATTCACAAGCTGAAAAGATACTCAACATGTAAATAAGGACACAAGCAAGTGAACTAAGAGGCAAGGAATATGTGGAAGGTTGTGGAAACATATGAAGTGAAGGCAGAAGAGTTAGTGCCCCCAGTGTCTAGTAACTATGCAAGTAAACTGCATCAGGGACAAGTGAGTCCAGCAGTCCAGTTCCTAGGGATGGCTTTCCAGGACATCTGACAAAATATTCCTGGCTTCATGTAGGTGAGCCATTTCTTATGCCCTTGAACCCTCCAAATTTTCAGGGTGGATTCTTTCTGTCTCTCTTTAAGGAAAATTGTGACACTATTTTGGATTATATCATAATCAATTCTGAAGTGTCTACTATGTTAAAACCAAAATCTTTGTAAGTGGAGCAAAAGGCAAATAAAAAATGGTCATTACATTATTCATATTGTATAGGTATTAAGACATATTCTCAAATCTACTTATTTTTTTAGCAAAAATGCCTTTGGTAGTGCTCACATATCCTTCATTATTTACTCTCCCTTTAAGCTGACCTCTACCATAGCACTTCTCGCCATAAATACTTATATGTATTAGACTCTCCTACTGTGTGGGCACTTTTCAAAATTAGGACAATTGAGGGGCGCTAGAAACCAAGCAGCTAGTTTGCCACTCTAGTAAGTGGCTGTGGCCTGGCAGACCGTGGCCACCCCAGGGCAAGAACCATCAGCGTCTCCTGAGATCCACGCCATGTTAGAACTTAGGGCATTGGTAAACCAAGCAACCAGCTCGACTCCTTGGTAGATGGCTGTGAGCCTATCGGCACATGGGCTAAAAATCAAACATCCCCCTCCCGCCCCACCCCATTAACAAGTGGGAGCCAGAGATCTGAGCATCTCTTGCAAGTTTGACTATATGCAATATAGCAAATAAGGGGGATTTCCTTCTACCATCTCTTTGAAGGCAAATATTTTTATCACTGTTTTGCTCTGTTCTGATTAATGGTATTGCTCTATTCAATATTCTGTTATGATAAGTTCTATAATGTTCTGTATTTCCTTTAATTTTGTTATACCTGATTGAAAGAACAACTGTTGTGAAGAAAATGAGATATACTATTGTACCTACTACTGTTATCCCGGTAACCTGCTGTGAAGTTCTGTACCAATTTCACTACACTGTCTTAATTGGCTTTGTTCCATCCTGTTCTGTTGTATTTTACTACCTTCAAAATAAAAATTAAAATAAAATAAGGACAATTGCCCATTCAGCATGCATTTCGAAGACCTAGTCCCATTCCTAGCTTATAGGTCAATGTATTTTTTCTATCTCATGACCATTCCCATCATGCATCCATTTCAATAAGAATATTTTGTTCTTGCCTCTTTAGAAAATAATGATCTGAAAAAACAATGAAAATGTGTTCATAGAGCTGAATTTTTAACAAAAAAAGAACAATTCCTAGAATAAATCAATCATGAGTGGTGGAGTTGATGCAAGAAAAAATTTACATGACAAATTTCTTACTTATCTCTAAAAATCAAGTACCATAGCTAGTAATCTACCCTACTTGTATTTTTACTAGAAGCTTATGTCACAGACATTGGAGAAATCATGGCATTTGCTCAAGGCCATGCAGCTGGCAAGAAGCAAATCTAGGAATGCCTCACACCAGATCTCATGTACCCCAGAAGGCGAGCAGGAAGGAACACAGATGCTTATACATAGAGAAACATCTAAGGAAATTTTAGGGTCTTGCTAGTTGACTTAGTGCACATGATGGAGACTTGAAAATGAAACATGGGTTTGGGGCAAAGTCTGTACCCAAAACAAAACTAGTATATTTGACTAGGGAAATATCTGCTAATATTATCACTGACCTCTCAAGATAATGCATCAATCACAAAAGTTTGTATAGATATTGAGGTAATTTACAAAGAGAAGCCCCAGAGGCCAAAGATTCCATGGACTTGGAACTCCCAGATTAATGGATTTCTTCTGCTCCATGTCAAAGAATCTGAATATTGAATGGTCACAAGAGGACAAGGAACACTTCCAAAGACCAGGTGCCACAATTTGTCCAGTATCCTGAAGTGCCAGCCTACTGGTGCTATTAAGAGATCCTTAATGTTAACATTAGTAGAAACAGTATAGGAAACAGAATGGCAGACCTCAAAAAATGAAAAACTAGAACTACCATGTGACCTAGAAGTACCACTACTGGGTATGTATCCAAAAAAAAAATCCCTATGGTGAACAGACATTTGCACTCCCCTGTTCATTGCAATTCTATTCACACTTTGCTATGAAATCAACCAAAGTGTCCACCAACCCTGAATGGATAAAGATAATGTGATACATATACACAATCAAGTGACATTCATCCATTGACAAAGAATGAGATCTTGTCATCTGTAGTAACATTCAAGGTAAAGAAACTGTCATATTAAGTGAAATAAGCCAGACACAAAGAGATAAGTATCATATAACCTTACTTATATGTGGAATACTTCTTAAAAGTTGATTTCATGAAAGGTAAGAGTAGAATGGGTCATCAAACCCTGGGGAGAGTAAATTGATCAGTGTGTACTAAGTTACAACTAGAAGAAAGAAGTTCTAGTGTGCTATTTTTTAGCAGAGAGATTATAGATAACAACGATGTACTGTGCATTTTAAAAAGTTACAGAATCCCGAGCTTAATGACACATGCCAGTAATCCTAGCACCTGGAACACTGAGACAGGAGGATTGCTTCTGGCTGCTAATGCAAGGCCAGCCTGAGACACTGAGTGAGTACAAGGCCACAATGTAGTGACATGCTATCTCACAAAACAAGCAAACAATGGCAGCATCAAAAAAAAGTGAGAGCAGAGATTTCCAAAGTTTTACCATAAAGAAATGATGATTGTTTGGCTAGATAGGTGTACCATTTAAAATAAATTTAATTAATAAAAATGAACACACAATAAAAACAAAATTTGAAAATAGATGTCAGTACACTAACAAATTATCAAGGGCACCTGATAAAACTGGTTCTGCACCCTTTCCCCCAGTCCTGCCATAGTTTTGATTCTGAATCTGGAGTCAGAAAAGAAATCTTTGGTTTCAACAAGCATTTCAGAGACTTACAGTCAAGAAATTCTGCAGTGTTGGCAAAATGCCACTATCTCGTACTGCATATCAGGGAAACCTGCCCTAAAGACCTATTTCCCCACCTTAGGAAGATCCCTAAATAGGGAATGAAATAATAGGGAAGCCAAGTGGCATAAAAATCTATCTGAATGGGCAATAGGTAAGTGTTTGTCCCTAAACACCACAAACACGGCCTTTACCAAGGCCCCGTGGAGGGAGGGGAACGTCTCATTTCTGCATAAGTGTCCTCAGGTTTCATGCTGACACTTTGTGCCCTTCCCTTCAGGATGCTGTCCAGGATGGCTGTTTCAACTACAGGAAATAAGATACAGCGTCCTTGCAATAAATGTTCCTCCAGCAGGAATCAGACTACCAGGCCTGGTACAGTCAGGAATGCTGGCACGGAGCCTCTCTCTGCCAAGATAAAAAACGTTTCTGATGGTGTCAATGGAGGTAGAAACCATCCTTTCATTTGTTTTGTTTTGTCTTTTGCTTTGCTTTGGTTTGGTTTGCTTTGGTTTGGTTTGGTTTGGTTTGGTTTGGTTTGGTCTTGAAAAGGGGAAGCAAACTTAGAACCTTGCTCTTGCCAGGCAGGCACTGTGCCACTGAGCTATATCCCTGGCCCATCCTTTCCTTTTAAAGTGAAAGAAAACAGTACCAGGTAAGAGTTCCAGAATAATACAATTAAAACTCATCCACAAAATTCCAGCCCTGGGCTACACAGGCTCAGAAGTTCACTATCAGTTTTTTCCTGTTCTTGAAAATATTGTTTGGGTCACAGAGGCACCTAATCATGTTGCTAATTGACAAAGCACTGAATTACATTAATAAGGATTCAATTTTTCTTATAGTCTCCAGAGCTTTAGTTATTTTTAAAAAGTTTTAATTGACTCAAATGGGACTATGCACAATTATCTGCAAATGAATCTACAATATTATAGTGTCTACTTCCCAAGAAAAATATAGGAAGAGAAACATTTTTACTTGTATACACAGTCCCAAATGTATTTCAGGGTTTTTTAAACTGGATATAATTTTTATTTAAAAATATTGCACATAGTTACAAAAGCAAATGTCCCAATCATACAAACTTTTATATACAGTGAGTGTGTGTGCACACATATATAAAACACACACACACACATACACACACACACATACCCCTATTTAAACTTGACTTATCTTGGCCAAGGGTTTAGCTCAGCAGCACAAGTGCCTGCCTGGCAAGTACTAGGTTGTGAGTTCAATCCCCGGTACTCCAAAAAAAAAATTTAAACTTGCCTTGTCTTTCCACCTCTTTATTTGAATAAAAAGAAGTATATGCCCCTCATTCAGGTTTTTGATGTTGTAATAATTACCTGAACATAGAAGGAATCCCCAGTAGTTATTATATAAGGTGTTTCATGTAAGGTACACAAAAGTTCATCAACTTTAACATTGAAAGCCAGTATATCTTCATCAACATGTTGCTTTCTCTTTTCCTGATAGGGTCCTCATATTGCCTTTCCAGTAAGAAAAAAAATGATGTATACAATGTTTTTTATACTTTCAACTTGCTATGTTCAACAAAAAATTGGTATGTATCTCATAGCCTTATAAGAGCCAAGAGAATAATCTCTTATTTCTGGGTCTTTCACTTGCTTTGGCTAGAAAGGATCTCCAAGGAATATAGCCCAATATACCACTAATCTACTTTTTCTTTCAACGTTATTGAGACAGATCCGTTTCCTATTATCTGTTTTGTTGACTTTTCCCACATTTCTTTTGTCTTCCTTTTATATGCTACTGTTTCTGGGGATGGTATTCCACCAATCACAAATATTCCTGATGGTGTTTCTTGATAATCTATTTGCTTCCCTCACCAGTATTCCAAAGGTTTAGAATGTATTCTCTTGGTCCTACCAACACCTGGTGCGTTGGAAGGTAATACCGAACTTTCCTGAAACTTCTTCTTCAATCAGAATTATTCTTCCCAGACATTAAATAATGCTTGAGCCCAGAAGGTTCACTTTCTTCCTAAACTGAAGTTTTAGACTCTCTAGAATCCAAATTACACTCTACTGGTGTCTTGCATGTATCTTCACTGGTCTAAGACTTGCAGTGAACATTCTGTGTGAACATAATACCATCTTGATATTTGCAGTGTTCTGCTCTTCTGGAACAACCAAGATATTTTTTCTTAGTTAAGTCTGTCTTGCCAATTTCCAATGGCTCATTCTGGGGACAACTGGAAACTTTGTCATGGTCAATAAAACCTCCAGAATCTTTAACTCTTAAGCTGCCTTGAGTAGGTATCTTCTACCTTTTTAATGGAGTAGTTTTTTTTCACAACATTCTTAGACAACTGATCTGTTTTCTCTGCAGGTCTACTGCTGTGATACACTGATACATAATTTCTTTTTTCTGAAGAGTAGGAGTAATTTAATTTTATTTTTCTCAGGCAGTAGGCTTATATCAACAGATCCAGGAAGTCTAAGAAGATGAGGCGCTGTCTGTGTAAATGGAATACAATGTGAGCAAGGGGATCTACTCTGAACAGCCTTTGTATTTGTGCTCTTTACTTTGAAAGATTTCAGTTAACACCAGAAGTGTTATTTTTTGGAGCTGCAGACCAATGGTGTTGGTTACAGTATAGTTATTTTAGAGCTTCTCAGCTAAGCTGGAAATGATACTGCTATTTGAACAGGTGAGTATATGCTGTATTCTCTGAAACATAATTGTGCATAATTACCACTACTGCATTTATGACACATCTGTTATCTTCCTACTTCAAATACATTTATTTAATGCATAGTCAGACGTATTTGCTCATTTTGCAAACAGGTCTTGTTCTGGTTTTTGGACCACTTCTGAGACTCTGGAAAATCACAGAACATACTGCTCTAAGCTGTAGCTGTCCTGGAAGGCTTATGAAGTTTGACAAATAATGCATGCGTTCCTCCCAATCTTAAGATAGTATGACTGAGAGGTCTCAGAAATCTGGGTGAAAATTTAACACATTGATTTCTTTTTTAAATGACCAGAATATAATTGGTACAACTTCAAAATATATTTGGTAGGGTTAGTAAAGATAGTTTCCTAGGGTTGCGGATATCACTCACAGGTAGAGCCATTGCTGAATATGTGTGAGGATTTTGAACCTCAATATAGTAAAAAAATACAATTTTTTCAAAAGTAAAGATAATCCTCTAATTCGGTTTTGTAAACTGATTTAAAGTTATCAATATTTAGAAGTTTTTCTAGATAACTAATTATGATATCCTTTCTACCTCTACCCTCCACCCTTTTTAGGCTTTCTGGGTTCCAAAAGAATGGAATCTCCCAGCTTTTTGATCCTTCATTCTTTTATTTCCTCCCTAAGCATAAAATGTATTGTAATCACTTCTCAGCCTTTTACTAAGATTAACTATAAAATGTATTGCAAAGCAGTTGAGGGTTACAAATGACCTATCAAAGTTTTCTACTACATTTTCTTTTTATTTTATTTTAAAGGTAATAAAACAGAACAGTAAAATGAAACAAAACAGTAACCGGACAGTAGGAAATCCACAATCATTGCTATATTGCATATTGTTAGCCTCTACATAGTTGCTCAGCCTACCAGCCTCAGGCTTGCAAAATCCATCATCCAACACAAACGTCAGGGTGCTTCCCTACTTCAGTTATTATCATCTCAGCCTGTGTCACATCCGGTTGCTTGGGGGTGGGGAGCAAAGGCAGGGCTGCCGCTGGGACACAGGGAGGGTGGGCGACTTCCTTGCTGCTTCTCCCCAGCAAGCTGGGCCTCTGCCAACTCAGAGGGAGTGGTGGCTACATGGCTTCCTTGCAGTTTCTCCCTGACCCACAAGGCTGCTGCCCGTGGTTTTCTTTTTTTTCTTTTTTTCATGTTTCCTGGATCATTTCTATCCATGGGCTTCAAGCCTCAGTTCAGCTCCTTCCTGTGTCCATGGGACCCATCTTCCTCCTGCTTCTCTTCCCTATGTTGCTATATTCCAGGGTCTGGACACCAAATCATGGAGAGGTCCTTTCTGCTGCAAACCACTCTGCATTTTCCCAGAAGTGATACACCATTTCTTAATGAATGGCTGTGAACAGGACTTTCCTCTGAATGTACCACCCACCAATCAGACGAATGCCTGGAAATTCTGTGACTTCTTGTGAGGGTCAAAAGTCATTTGCCCAGGTGCCAGTTTTTTCTTCTGAGACTTAATGTAGAAATGTTTGTTTTAGATTCTTTCTTGTCTTTTCATTTTCATATTTTCCACAGGAAGCATCTCTCTTTTTTTAGCATTGTGATCATTTCTCATCTTCTCACAATCTTTAATAGTTTTGTCTGAATTTCTTGGTAACTTGTTTTGGGCAGTATCTGACATATTTTCATCTTCAGACTGTCCTGTATCAGGCTGTACCAACTACATTGGTCTTTAGTTTAGTTTTGTTTTGTTTTTTTTCTGTTCTTCTTTGCTTTTCTGTTCTTTTGTTTATAGATGGTCTTTCAGCTTTCTCAGAATACATTTTTATAGACATGATTATTTTCTAATTCATATATCAAAATACAACTTGTACTTGGATTTGTTCAGTAGAGGACTCAGATTTCTCTTCTGGGTGGGTTTTATGTAAACGTTTGTCACTCTTCATAGTCACAGGTGATACACTCTAATGTTTTCTTACCTTCTTACTTTGAAGAGCTGTAGCACTCTCAGCAGAGGATACTGCATGATCATTCAAAGTTTACCCTTTTGTGATATTGTAATCCAAGACTGATGGACAAAACTTCTGACTTATCAATCATAAATTCATCTTCTAACAATTTTGCATCATTTGGAGGAGATGAATGAGATAGAGCCACTGCTGTACACCTAACAATGGGCCTGAGTTCACCTTTTCTCTTTACTATTTTTAAAAACAATGCTGAAAATATTTTAGTTTGTGACTGAATTTCATATTCTGTATCTTAGTCTCTTTTTGGAGATGTTTCTGATAGTCTCCTTTCTTCTTTTCCTAATATTTTTTCTTCTACTTCTGACTTGTTAGTTTCTCTCTCTACTTTTTTCAGAATATCTTCAAAGTTTTAATCTTTTTTATTTTAAGATAAATCTCTGTTCTTGGAGACAGCATATGTACTGAATTTACAGAAGTGTGATTTCTCTCTTTTGGGCAAATGAAACAGCACTTTGCAAATCAGATGGTTTTTCTTGCAAAGGAACAGTGGGCGAGCCAACTGGTACGTAAAATTCTTCATCTGGTTCAGCGCAAAGACCATTTAGTTTTTTACCTGATGTTTTTTTCAAGTCAGATGTACTTTTACAACAAACATCAGCTGCCAAAACTTTCTGATGAATTTCATGGACCTGAACTAATCTGCTGGCAGCTTCACTTGGCTCTACAATGCTTGGCAGAGAGGCTGCGCTCTTCCTAGAAGAAACTAGAAATGACTTTGGGTGTGATTTCTGGCAATCTTTACTTGGTGACTGAATACAACTGGTGTTTGTTTGTTTGTTTGTTTGTGTGTTTGTTTTTTGGGAGGTACTGAATAAAGCACTGATTTTGTAGAATTTGTGATAAAATCATCAATGAGACTTTTCTTCAAAACCGTTTCCTAAGATTTCCACCATGTTCTGGCTTTGCTCGATACTAATGTCAAGTGCCCTGGAAGGCCGACAAAATCTTTGAAAGTCATTTTTGGGATGATTCAGACTGGATGCCTTCATGTTCTGGCCCTACTCAGCCTGGGCAAGTGGACAAAGGACAAGCCGCCAGGCTAACAGCAGGCAGTGGCCCAGAAAAGCCCAGGAGGGGACCAGCGGTGGGCACAAGATATCCAAGCACCTAGGCAGGCATCTCAAAAGCTCCCAGCCCACGAGCTCCGCCCTTTACTAGGCCACCCCACTCACAGATTTCATATTTAATACTCATACGATGAGATCAATTTGCATGTCTATATCTGGTAATCTAAGCAATTCTTTTGAAGATAGCAATATGCAGTATTACAAACATTATTAAATTCCTATCTTGCTGTTTTGAAAGCATATATTGTTACTGTTTGGGGTTTTTGTTGTTCTTGTGGTTGTGATTTATATGTCTCTTGTTTTTCTTTTCTGTGTTTTTTTTCTCACTTTAAAATAAAAAACATTTTTTGAACAATAAAAGATTATTTCTCAAATCTTCAAAATTACATGTCAAGGATGACATGATTCATGTTGTATATTTCTTTTATAAAAGCCACCAACCTGATTATTGAATGACTGAATGAAAGAGAGAGAGAGAATATGCACACATTGATATATTGGTTTTTCATTTTCAAGACCTACTGAGATCCATTTCTGTTATTTACTAGCTATACACAGTCTTTGGGCAAGTTATCTCCCCTCTGCAACTGAAGATTTCCCTCTTAACAAGATAAACATAAAAGGAATAGTCATTCTATTTAAAGTTTAGAGGGTTTTTTGAAGGTTACATAAGAAATATGCACAGTAGTATGTTATAAAATACAAAACTAGCAGCATAGAGGTTTGCCGCCATTAGCAGTATTTATTGCATCCCTTGTGGTAGAAAGCACAGGGAGGGATTCAAATCACCTAAATTCTCAGACTCCATCCCATTTTTCAAGATGAGCTTCAGTACAATCTGTGGACACAACATCTGTATTACAGGAGAATGCTATCACACACTCTTCAGTGGCGGCCTTTTCTCCGTGTCAGCTGCTGACTCATGAGACTAAAAAATGTTTCCCTTCCTAAGATCTCTGTCTTCAGCTTCTTCCGAGACTTACAGATGACTCAAACTTCATGCAAAGCTGTAGCCAGAGATTTTATCATCACATCTACATTTTTTCTGGAGCAATAACCTAGGAAGGAAATCTCACCAGACAAATAAATATCAGGGGAGAGAATCACATGAATGGGATGGTGAAGAGAAAGAGAAGACAAAATAGCTGAAACAAAGAAAGGGTTTGTACTAAAACATCAAATCTGGCAGAATGTAAACTGCTCTGGTGACATCTAAATACAAGATAGTATTTCTGTAGCAGAATTGAAATAAACTAACAGCTAACGCCTCTTTCCCACTTCATCAACACCACAGATCGGACGTCTGAGGCTTAAACGAACTCCTAAGTGTACTCATCTACTGAATTTTACAGGCTGAACAAGGAGGATAGTAAGGATCAAAGACAAGGTGAGATCTCTGAAAATTCATGCTGCTGTAGGCATGGAGGATGCAATTATGACGGAAGACAATGGCTTCAGGACAGAAAATTGTTTCTCCTTGTAGTTCCTCTTCACCTATCACTCTTCTGAAAGTACTACGGCCGAAGTCGCCAATGCGATTCTAATCACTAAATTCAGCGGTCTACTTCAGCTTCCAGCTAATTTTATTTTTTGGCAGCATTAGAAAATGTGATTTAATTCCTCCCTGTAGTTTTTCAAAATAATTAGAAAAGTTCAGAAGTTCCTAATACAAAGAGGAGACATTGTTCTATTTAATCAGCAACTAAATTTGGTAAGTTACAACAAAGAGAAGAAAAGCATAATTGCAGCTTCGAGGGGAAACATGCAATTTTGAAAAAAAAAAACTGGGTAATAGTATAATGAATCTCTATGTATCCTTTTCTGCCTTCAATGATCATCTCTTGAATTACTCTGAAAAAAATTATGAGACATAAAATAGCTTTATATATTTTACATTATTGCCCCAATGTGATATTTATTACACATTGTATGTGTATAGCAAATTATCACACTGTACCCTGTACCACAAATATATCCAATTATTTTGTATCACTAAAATGTTAGAAAAAAAAAAGGGTCTCTTTCTAATGCCTGAAAAATCTTCATATTTTTTTCTTTCTTTTTTTTTTTTTTTTTTTTTAAGACGCTATGCAGTTCAGGCTGGCCTTGAGCTCACTTTGTAACCCAGGCTGGTCTCGAACTCTCAACGATTCTCCTGCTTCAGCCTCCCGAGTGCTGGGATTACAGGCGTGAGCCACCACGCCCAGGTATATTTCTTTACCATATCCATTACCATTCCTTCTTTGAGCCTTCATAAGTGCTGACATTCTCCAGAATGTCATTCATCGTGTCACCTTCTGTATAATATTTCCTCATGGTGACATGCACGTTTCAGTTTTAACAACCAATCCTAGCCTGATAGCTTTCTAATCCCTCACATTCCACAACTAAATTCTTTTTTGTCAATCTTGTGTCCTAAATTACCTTCCACTTACCCAGCATCAGCACTTACTAACCTCTTCCTCCCACACTTGTGCTTCCTCCTGAAATTTAAACTGCATGGAACGGCACTGTTTAATACCATGTCCCAGCTGAAAACTAGATTTCTTCTTTGACCTGTATCTCATGCACCTTTTACATCTTCTGTTTTTCTCTCATTTCTCTCATACATTTTGAATCTTTAGTGTCACTATCTATTAAAATTTTTAAAGACATAAATCTTCCAACCCAGGAATCTTACTCCTAAGGATCTATATGTTATAGGAAGAAAATCATCAATATATAAGAATATAATGACATGAGGTGCCTACCTACTTTCTTGGGTCTTCTACTATAAAGCAGAAAACTATTGATTTCATGGCAGTTGGCAACCTTCTCCAAAAACTGGCCTTACTAAAGGAGTAGTAAACTCTCATTCCCCACAACAACCAAAAGTATTAACTCTGGGCCTCACACTTCTGAGACATTTAGGAATCATCCTTGATCCTGGAGAAAACTACTACCCAGGACATTCCTACATTCAAAAGCTGATGCTCCATGGAAAAGCTAACCTTTCTTGCCTCTATTCAGAATGATTCTGGAGGACCCCACAGATGCTCCCACTGGGACTGGCTACAGCTTCTCCTATTACAACAATGATGTTTCAATGCAAACCCTGCTCAAATCTGATCCCCTTTAACAATCACAGATATGGTTCCCAGGAGCACTTGGGAATACACTGTCTTCATACAAACCTCTGCCTCAGGGTCACTTTCCCAGGGAACCCAAGTCAGCACAATAGTAACTGTTTATGTACTACTGATGGTGTGCAAAGACCTTCCAAGAGCTTTGTATCTCAAAATTCACTCAATCTTCACAAAATCCTTATGTAGTAACAACTACTGCTATGTCTAAGAGCACACTACTGCTGAATGATACAGCCAGGATTTTAACCCAGGATACTGAGTCAGTGCTTTTAACTATAAAACCTGCCTTGTAAGACAAAATATATTGTTGGTCACTGCTTTTTAAAAAAATGAAAAAGATAAAGGATATACAAAGAGCTCTGGAAGAGAGGTGGCATAGCCTATATGAAGCAATTTACAAGCCCATTTTGACCTAAAGAAAGTGACCTGCAACATGATAAAAAAAAATTAGGCAAAAATAGTCCTTTGCAGATAGTTTCCCTTGCAGTTGAGTAAAATTAGCATTTGGGGAGTATCAGTACAAGCTCTTGGACCCTGAATCTAGTGTTTACCATGGTTGTTTATTCAAGCAACTGAAAAATGTTTTCTCTCTCAAGTTACAAAGGCAGTTCTGGCAATAAATGTTTTCTCTGCCTTGTAAATTATGTTGAATTGCAATGGCTCATTGCATCAGACCAGTTCTTTCAGTTTAAAGGCACCGATGGATTTCCTGGCTGACTACCTAAACAAGATCCTTGGGAAATTCCAAGGAGGACCTCAGTTTTTTGAAGCATCCTAAATTTTGAATGGTCATTCACATTTATGACGCCAGGTAGCTGAGTGCTCATCACCAGGGTCCTGAGTCCTCCTCCTCACTGATCCTTACCAAATGTTAGCTCATTGTGTAATGTGCATGTCTAACTTTTCAAGGCTTTTATTTATCACCCCTCACTTTGTGATATCAGGTCTCCATATATCTGCTAGCTCTCCAGGGACCTCAAGGCACCTTGATTCTTACACTGCACTAGGCCCCAGGGTCAAGGGTCAAACCAGCAGATGATTCTATGGCAGTTTGTAGCCTCAACATAGAAGCAGTTGAAACAGGCAGTGATCTCTGTTCTCTAGGCTACTTCAGCTTTTGCCAGCAGCCAATGCCTTAGCCATAACTCAAAGCACAGAGAGCTCAGCTTCCTATGAGTAACCAAAACAGGAAAGAGACATCTGAAACGTAGGGGGTGGGCTCATCAAAAATCTCCACTCTCGTATGTCAAAGAGAAGTATCAAGACCACCAACCTACTCTTCTCCTCTTGGCTGTAGTCTCATTGATGGAAGGAATCTTTATGAAACAATGGGTTGAATTAGTCCCAAAAATGAAAAAGGACAAGGTCAGCCACAGTCCATGGATGACATGCTGCAGTACCATTTGGCCAGAAGGTAAGAACTATACTATGAAAAGTGACGCGTGGAGAGGAAGATTTCATTTTTCCTTGTCTTTGATCATCTCGCCATTACCCATTATTCTGTGGAGCAACTTTTACAGGCTGCAGGATGCCCACTTCATTATCAACACACTCAAAGCAGACTCCAAAATCCCACAGTGGGGATGCCTGGGAGGAAAAATTAGAAACTCTCAAATTAAGTCTAGCAACTGCTGAACATTTGAGAAATTCTGACACTATCATCAGAGTGGTCAGCACAACTAGAACATGAGGGATATGGGAATAGGTAACTGACACGAAGAATAAGAAGTTATAATTCCCTTGAAAGAATAAATTATTTAACAAGAAGTAAGGGATCAGAAGAAAGCAGAAGAAAAGTTACAGAAGCACCAAGATAGAAAGCAATTTATTCTTATTCTCTCATGCAATTGAAGGAGTTCTGTCTTTTTGTTCTTTTCCCCATCCACCCTTATTATTTCATCCAATCTTTCCCGATTCCATTTTTATTTAGAGATTTGTGGGCCCCGGTATACTAGAAGAAATATCTGTCTTCTCAGCACAGCTTTTGCTCTTCAACAGATAGCCTGAGAGTCATCAGGATCATGATGATGCTGGTCCTCTGCCTTTCCTTCTTCCTTAACTTGATCCTGGGGATGCAAAACACCTCCCTGCTTCCTCAAAACAGATATATACACCTCAGCACTGCCTTCATCTGTTTCCTCACAGGTAACTTCCTGGCTACCCAAATACAGATGCATACAGGTGTGAAATGAGGCGGGCTTGTGAGTCCTAGGCTGCAGTCTCTGACTAGCCGAAATTTCCACTTCTCTGATGCATACATATAAATATATATTCAGCTTCTGAGTCCAATCTAACACTAAAGTGGGCTGTCTTTGGACAAAGTGCACTTAAACAGGGTGGACTGGAAGTCTGGTGTATTGGGGGTGAAAGTAAAAGAGTCAAAGTTCCTGAGAAAGGACTTTTTCTCCGTTTTGTTTGTTGTTTTTTTGGACATCAGGTTGCCTCCTGCTCGGTGCGTTAGCACTATACCATCACAAGCTAAAACAAGGTCAGTCCTTGTACTTCTCTAGTTTCAAGATCACATGGGTTCCTTTCACTGCCTACTTAACAGCTGTCCTCTTTATTACCTGTGGTGAGTGTCTGCAGGGCCCTTGATGAGTGAAGAGAATCAGAAGGGAGAGGGAAATGGAGGAAAACATGCCAAACCTGGCATGTGAAAAGGTTAAGCACTGCCTGGATTTATTCTCTGAGGACAGATCCTACACTATCAACCAGGATATCGGGCCCTGGGTAAAGTGTTTGCTATGCCTGCCTCCACAGAAGACAGAGGCTCCTAATCTCTGCTTTTTCTACTGTCTTTCGTAGGTTCCCACTTTATGGCAGAGATAACCATCAAAACTGCCACCAAGGGGAGTGGCTGAGCCAAAATGGGCATTTGTGGGAGAAGGGCAGTGACCCTAGGAGAACAGCTTAGTGCCAAGACAGTTTGAGGGCAGAGAGAATCAGTATTGGATGCTAACAGACCACCTACCCATTGGGACTTGCACTTTGTGACCATATAGAAAACTGTTGTCTTTCAAAAAGAATCCTTAGTTTCCTTGAACATACCCACTCTCTTCCAGGATGGCTCTAAGTAGGTGACAGGAATCCAACAGGCTTTGGATTGGGGTCTTCAGCCACTATGGAGAGAAGTAGTTGTGTGATTCTCTATTGTTCTTTCATCCTGCTCCTTTGCTTCCCCTTTCCCTAGGTTTCCTCTGTCTGTTACAGTGCAAGCATAGGTGTACCTGCCAGAAAATCCACTCATCTACTGAACAGAGTATAGATAATCCACTCGCTAGGGATTCTATCCAACTTATTTCACTTCCAGAGAGCATCGCAATGCCAAGGAGCATTATCCATACACACTCCGTGCCTTCAAAGGAAGATTCCGTGGACAAAAAACATCTCCAAAAGCATCACGTGACCTGGGCTATGTGACTGAACCTTCCGTGCCGCCCATTTTTGTGGACACAGTTTTATGGGCCTGCGCCTTGCTGCACATCTCCAGTCACTTGGTCTAGGTTTTGCATTAAGGAAGTGACTGTGAGTGGGCTGGAGTCCGTAAGGATCTGCAGAAAATGGCCTTTTTAAACCTGGCATGCTAAGCAAAATACCTTCTTCTAAAGCATTTGTTAAAAAAATAAAATTAAAAAATAAAGCATTTGTTATTAATATGACAATACACGAATACTTGCTATATTAACTCTACATAGAAAAGATTTATGATATAATATTTTTATTTTATTGTGTAATACATATTTTAATTAGCACATGTTTGTGATACCTATACCTAAAAATTACATTTATCTTAGGAATACATATGTAAATTTCACATCCTGATCATTTTATTATTCCCACTTTCCCTACCCAATGCCCTTCCCCAGATCCTTGCCATCTCCACAGTCTACTTCCCTATTTCCTACTATTTTTCTTTTATTTTGCTATTTGAATTATTTATATTTTGAGTTTCCTATATTAGAGAAACCATACAATATTTAACCTTCTGTGTCTGATTTCTCTTGGCATTATGATTTCAAGTTGCATCTATTTCCCTATAAAAGACTGAAATTTACCTTGCTGTATGACTGCATTACTCTGTTACAGTGTATAAATACATTTTTTAATCCATTAACTTCTTAATGGACAAATAAGAAGCTTCCATAATTTAGCTCTTGTGATTACACTGCTAAAGGGAGCACCATGATATGATGATTTTAACTGCATCAGGAATATACCCAGAAGAGGTATAACTGTGTTCCATAATTATTTCCATAGTGATTTTAATAGTTTATATACCCAACAAAAGTGTAGAAGAGTTCCTATTTCCCCAAAATCTCACCAATATTTGTTCATTTTGTTTTTGTGGAGCTTTTTGTTGGTTTGTTGATTTGTTTATTTTTGAGACAGTCTCACTATGAAGTTTAGGCTGGCCTTGAACTCAACATTATCCTCCTGCCTCAACCTTCCAAGTGCTGTGATTACATACTGGCTGTATTTGTTGATTTTTGAGTCCTTGGTAATAGCCATTCTAACCAGAGTAAGGAGGAATCCCAGTGTTGTTTTGATTTACATTTCTCTAATAACCAAAGATGCTGAACATTTTTTCATGTACTTATTGATCATTTATACTTCTTTTATGAAAACTGTTTATTCATTAAAATTGCCTATTTTTGATTACTTTATATTGTTAGAATTCTATTTTAAGTTCTTTATATATTCCAGATATAATTCTTCTGTTAAAGAGTAACTGGATTTTTTTTTCTTTTGGTCACTCTATAGGTTATCTCTTCACTCTGTTGATTCTTTCTTTTGTTTTTCTAAAGCATTTCAATTTGATGTGATTTAATTTGTTGATTCTCAGTATTATATCTTGTCAAATCCTTGACCATGCCTATGTCTTCAAGAATTCAACCAGATTTTCTTCCAGTACATTGTGTTTCTGCTTTTATATCTGTGTCTTTTATTCTTTTTTATCTGACGTTATAACATTAATCTTGGGGAATATATATACATTTCACATCTTGATCATTTTATTACTCCTCTTTTCCCTACCCACTGCCCTTCCCTCTCCCACCTTTCTTAGATCTCTGCCATCTCCACAGAGAGGTGGTGAGAGGTATGAATCTAGATTTATTCTTCTGCACATGAGTAATGAGTTTTCCCAACATCATTTGTTAAAAGAGTCTATCTTTCCTGTAGCTTTTGTATTAGCCACTTTGTCAAAACAAACAGGTCGTGACAGGTGCTGCAGGTTGCTTCTATTCCATTGAGCAACACATTTGTTTCTTGTGAAAGAAGGGTGTGTTTTTATTACTTTAGTTTTATAACTTGAAGTCCAGGATTGTAGTCCCTCTTGTTTTCCTCTCGTTGCTTGGAATTGCTTTGACTGTTCAGGATCTTGTTACATATAAATTTTAGAATTTTTTTTCTAGTTCTGTGAAAAATGCTGTTACAGTTTTGATCAGAATTGCATTAAATCTATATACCATTCTTGATAATATGACATTTTAACAATATTGGTCCTACCCATCCAAGAATATAGGATGGTTTTCCATTTCCTAGTGTCCTCTTCCCTCTTTTTTTTTAAGAGCACTATAGTTTCTGTTGTAGAGGTCTTTCACTTCCTTGATTAGGCTCATTCCACAGCATTTAATTTTTTTGAAGTTACTGTCAATGGGACCAATTTACTTCTTTTTTACTCAGTGGTTTGTTGGTAGTACAAAAGAATGCTACTGATTTTGCTGTGTTGGTTTTATATCTTGCTACTTTGTTGAATTTATTAGTTCTAGGAAAGATATTATTACAGATTGAGAGAAGATATAAGGTCAGAAGTCAAATGATATGTTAATGGAATGCTTGTGTTTGACCCCCTTCACATAATTTTTGATGGGGGAGGTTAACTCAACATGCACATAGAAGATACTATCTAAAGCACCAATGGGACAGGTGGGCATTGGTTGGTGATTCCTAGGTTGGTTCCAGTCTCAGCAGCCAGCCACTGCTGTTGTATTCAGCTTGAGTGTGTCTTGTGGTATTTTCCCAGGATATTGTGTTTACCAGACATGGGGTATAAGAAGTGTCAGGATCTACAAGGGGCTTCACTTCTTTTTCTAAATACTTCTAGTACTGGAATACATTGGAGAGACTTTTTCTTCATGATGGCTTCTCAAATTAGGGTCTTTGTTCACCATCCACTCCTGTTTCTGAGTATTCACACTTCCAGGGCACATCTTCCAGGTACCCCACAAGCACATGTGCCTCTAGTCCACAATAATAGAAATTCCTGTTGTATAATATTTTGAACACACTGAGAAGAATACAAGACAATATGACAAATGCCAGCATAACTCACAAAGCTTTAACATTATGCCCTTAGTTATTATTTATATTGGAAGTTTTCAATTAAATTTATAACTGATATTCCACTAAACATTTTTCTAATTTCACCTCTTTCCCATGTTTCCCATCATAAAATACTTTCAAAAATGCACTGATGATCTTACGCATTCATATTATCATATGTATTATAATGCACCTATAAAAATTATGAAATTGTTTTCTAAATTGTTATTAAGTATCATAAGATACCGATAATTTTTTATCTTTATTCATGACTTTATTTGTTTTGGAAAATTCACTGATAAGTTTAGTTCTATATCATTCAATCAAACTACGCATTCCAGTATAGAGATCTAATGTTGAGTATTCTCTATTTAATAAACATCTATTTGTTTCTCTTCATTTTGTATAAACAATGCTACATAGTTATGTATAGTTGTCTTTGACCATAAACTACAATTGTTCTTGTATTTATCTAGGGCTGAAATTGTTCACTCAGAGAACATATTCATTTTGATATTGCCTCAGCATTGATAAAATCAGCTGAAAAGGGGCCATGCAATTACACTTCTATCAGCACAAAATGAGCTATGGTTTTCTTTACTTTTATAAAGAGTTTGGTGATTAGCCTTTTAATCTTTGATTATGTGAATTCTTGCACACTTCACTGAGTTATTCAGCATTTTCACTTCCTCTTCTACAAACCATTGTTTGGTCATTTTCCTGATGGAGAAATTATCTGTTTCTTATAGGAATGTGCACTTCTTACATGTTGGACACTAAAGCTAAATGATTGTAAGCACTGAAAATATGCTTTTAACTTTATCATTATTCAAATTAAATATAACGTAATTTTATCAATCTTTTTTAATTGGTGCTTTTCTGTTTTTTTATCTTCTAGTTTAAATCTTATGCTCTTTGAATAGGATATAGTTACATCAACTGACATTTTAACTGTTCATGAGTCTGATCTCAGTGCTCAGGATACGAAACACAATCCTTATATTTTAATTTTTTTACACATATTGATTGTATATGTTAATCGGATTTGGTGCATTATTTCCATACACACATATAGTGTGTATTTGTTAAAACTATCTCCTCTTATCCACCCTACCCTCTCTCTTCCCAACTTCCAGTAAAGTTCTTATCTTTCTGTGTCTGGTTTATTTTATTTAAGCGATTTCCCCTTAAACTTTTAATAAATTCATAAAGGTAATATTTCTCAAGTTTAAAATTTATATTTCAGTGTCAAATGGTTGCATTTATAAACTCACTATTCTAAGAAAATGAGCTTACCACCTTCTCTGTACTAAAACTCAGCCATCCATCCTATTAGGTAAGCATTTTGTGATGCGATTGTTTCCTGAGGCAATTTTTACTTATTTGAAGACTGGAAACAATATCCAAAACAATAAAATTATTTCCCATATTTCCAACTAATCTAAGTGCACCCAAGAATAAAACTTAAGAAAGTTTTTAAGACTATAGAAATCTCCTGCACCCCACAAAGCAAATGTCACAGTGCCTGCTACCCAATGGAAACACTACCAGATAACCAAACGCATAGGCTACAAAACACAAAAATCAACAAATGAGACTAAATCAAACTAAAACATTTTTGTACATCAAAGAAAATGATCAACAAGCAAAGAGACAACTGAGAAAATGAAAGAAAAAATTTGCAAAATGGTAATATCTGGAATATAGAAGGAACTCAAATTGCTTCTCAGTTTTTGGCTAAGACCAAGTGAACAATACATAAGGAACTCAAAAAACTCAATGGCAAAGAAAAAAGAAATACTGACTTGAAAAATATTCTAAGTATCTGATAAACATTTCTTCTAATAAAAGACATACAAATGGCTACCAAGCATATGAAAAAGTGTTCAATGCCACTAACCACTAGGGAAATGAAGTTAAAGACACAATGATATGCCACCTCAAACCAGGGGAAAAATGGTTGTTTTCAATAAGAAAAATTACAAACACTGGTGAGAACATAGAGAAAGAGAAACTTGTACACTTTGTTGGGTGTCTTGGTTACTTTACTCATTAATAAGACAAAATACCTAAGTTGGGTTTCAGTACATAATCAGCTGGCTCCAAGGCAGGGCAGCATACAGAGGAGAAACAGTTCATGGAGGGCAGGAGGCAGCAAAAGCAAGCAATGGACCTTATTCACTATTGTCTGTCCCTTCACATTCTATCTACCCTAATGGGATTAGAGCCATACCAAACAAATCAGTGGACATCAACATTTACTTGGGGTCATTAAGAACAGTGAGAATGCAGAATATCTGAAGAAACAATGGCCACAATTTCTTCAAACTTTATGAAAACGATTATCTCCACAGTCCAAGAACTTCAACACAGCTTCAAAAATAGAAATGAATGAAACTATACTGAGCCGTATCTTTGCTTAAAACCTATGATAAAAGAGAATATCTTAAAAACAATAAGAGAAAAAAATTCTTCATAGAGGGACAAATAACAGCAGATATCCTTTATAAAGCAACACATGACAGAGGATATTGGAGTAACATCTTTAAACATTGAAAGAGGAAAACAACCTAGAATTCAGAAAAAATGTATTAAAAACAAATGAAAAAGAAATTTTCAGGTATTGACAAAACTATGTCTTTAAATTCTACATAAAGCATATAAACATATACATACAAATTTACAAATTACATAAATTGTATATATATGCAATGTGTGTGTGTGTGTGTGTGTGTGTGTGTGTGTGTGTGTGTAAAATCAACTTACAGACCATGAAAGGGCTTTCATGTTTTAGTTTACTCATAAATTTTTTTAAGTATTCTATTTTCTTTCTTAAATGAATAAAGCAAAAATATCTGAGGGAATCCCCAAGGAGATCCTAACAGGTCTACTTCTGAAACTTTGTAATTGTGATTAAGTAGTTCAGAACCAACTTTCCTTCATAACAATATTATTAATTAACTTCTTTTGATCTGTATCCCCAAGAGCTGTTCTCATCTAAACCTCTAAGGCAAATAAGCCCCCGAAAATATAGTGTTCATCCACTTAGCAAAAAAAAAAAGATACAAGAAGGGAAGCTTCCCTTTATAGTGAAAAAGGAAGAAGTAATTTTTTTTTAAAATTACCCGTCATCCTTAATCTTATGAAACATTTGGGGCCTTCAAGAGAACTTAGTCAAAGCTTCCATAGAAATATTTTCTAACAACCATGAAAACAGAATGAGATATCAAAACTTCACTAAGCTTCCTTCTTTGGGCCATCCTTTGGTGAGTACACTAAGAAATTACACTTTAGCCACATCCAGATGAGCTACTTGTATGAGACGCTACATTCAAAAAATTCAGTTGCTGAATAATTTAAATGACTGAGAATTAATCAAAGAGACAAAAATATAATATTCCAACACGGGGAAAAATACTGAGAATTGAGAATCAATAATTTTATGGGAGTTAGTGGGATCAGTGACCCAGCATAGCTCAATTAGTTCATCTGTGGGAAATATTTCTGAGTTACAAACAGGAATATGTTTGACCAAAAAAAGTGCAGTATTTACAATTAATCCATGTAAAAATAATGAAGTTGGAGTCTCTCATTCCATCTGTATAGATAAAACATATGGGAAGAACTTTACCTCATCTCATATAATCAGTCACATCTAAGTATAGTTTCTCATACATATTTTTATTTACTAATATCACTTTTGTGAAATTTTCTTTTCTGGTGCTCAATCTCTGGTATCTCCATGTTCCTACTGCGATCAGAAGTCAATCTAGAGAAATTCAGGTTAAGTATACATTAAAAATATTCCTTAGGTACAAATTAAACTTCTATGTGATTGATGATATTTATCTAAATAAAAAAAATCACATTTAATTATTGATCTGTTTTAAGTCAGCTTAATCTTTTCTGAATGGAAGCGTATCTTTTAGAAAGAATCTGCTAGGTATTGTCATACATATAATTTAATTTCAAACCCTCTGGAAACTCATTTGAATACTATAATTATTTTTATTTCTGAGATGAAGAAGCCATGACCTAGAAGGGAACATTGTAATTAAGTATAGCAAAGCTCAAAGTGGTAACATTGAGACTGACATGAGTATAAGCAAAAAACATTGTACACATTGGCCTCCCCCTACACACAAAAAAAGCATGTGAAACAAGCTAAGATGGTAGGGTGAGGGATAATGTGGGGGCAGTTAAATGATAAATAATTAAAATAAGATATATATATATATACAAATCTCTCAAAATAAAATCCATTAATCTGTACAGCCATATGCATTAATTTAAAAAGAAATGTAAGCAGAAAAACTGAAACCTAGTTGGTCTTTTCTTTTTTAACTATCTCACTAACCTAATTAATACTCAAGTCTTAAAATGTAAAACATTTGTTGAGCAACAAATGAGAGCAATGATAAAAGATGAACACACAAAAAAGCAAGCAGAAAGTTCACATGTGACTCCACATGCTGCCCTGACCAATGCCTCCCCTGGGCTCTGGTCCTGATGATGATGAAGTCTCAAGTCCACAGACACAGCGGTGAAGAATAACAGTAATAGTTTATTAGAAAGAACAAAGAAATGCTCTTGATAACTGAGGGGCTCCCAGGGAGAATGTCATAGAGATGCCCAAGTGCAGGGATTTATACACAGGCTGGAGAAGGGGGCTATTTTGGTGGGCACAAAAACAATGATTCTGCAGTTTTCAGTAGGCCTCACTCAGGAGAAGCAGAGTTCCCTAGCACCCCAACTTCTCAGGGTGTATCTCGGTTTGACCATTTCCCTTTGAAGCAATGGGTTAGCACTTTTGTCTAGGCCTCTGAGTTTAGGGGCACAGACTTTCCAGGCTCCCCTGCCCTCCAGCTTCCTGCAGTACAAGAGACTCTCTCCCCTTCTGTCTAATGTTCCCCGGCTTGTCTGGGTTTACTCTGGTCCCTCTCCTAGCTGCCTACTGTTTGTCTGTCTCCTGGCCTCACTATTGTATTTGTCCATATATCCATGATTAGAAGCTTCTATGCAGTAATTTAGAAAATTATTTGAGCAGTTGTTTACTGGAGAAGAAAGAAGTTAGACTCTTTGAGATAAGTTATGAGTTGAAAAGAAACTGATAGCAACTCTTGAATCACTAAATTGATCTTACGGTCCACCTTCCTAATTTTTCAGGTAAAAGACTTGAAATCCAGAATATAAAATGCATTTTTTTAAAAAAAGAACAAAGCATTTTCATTTTATCCAGACATCAGCTTTCCAGGACTAGCTGCATTATAAGCTATGACCAAAAGGAACTCAAGACTGGAATGCAAAGTAATTACACATAATCAATTACTTAATAAGGTAAAATTGAAGACCAAGTCTTTCTTGGATTTTTATACTGAGAAAGATAGAGAAGATAAATAATCTATTGGAAAAAATTATCAAGAATTAAAAAAATTATCAAGAATTAACAAAAACAATTATACAAAATTTATGTAGAATATTGGATCATTATATATACAAACAATTTAAATTTCCATCACTAGGCAACTGTCTAAATATATCTACCATATTATCTATAAAAATGATTTGTGTAGATTTCCAGTAATTAACATAGAAAAATAATATATTGTAAAAGAAAACAACAGAAAAGAGAAATTAAAGAGTAATTTTCTTACAAAATCGTACAATAGTATGATTGATTTTTAGATACATTAGAATGCAAAGCAGCCTGGAAATACATATCTTAAATGTTGCCATTATTTCTAAGAAGTTTGACTACAGGTTATAATTTTCCTTTTTACCTATGTATTTTTAAAATTATGTTCACTAAAAATACTCCTCTAATAATAGGGAAATGTAAAAACAAAGCAGGCTGTCAAACTGTTTTGTCCAGAAGAGTTATGGAGGCAGGAAAATGAGATGATCAGGGGACAGCTGCTAACTTATTTATTAAGGAGGAGTCCAGTGAAATACAAAGATAGCTACTGAGGTCAGAGGTAAACCTTGAATATTTATAACCTGCAATGATAAAATCTGCAAAAGAATATCTCAAATACTAGGATAAAAAAGGAAATGAACTTGAGACTGTTTTAAGATTTCAGCTGAACAAGTAAAGTAAGCTTAATTACCTCTGCTTTACTTTTCTGTGCAACATTGGTACCTCTCTGATCTTATCACAGTGTACAATGTCCTTTTATATGATCGCTCAGACATATGAAGTTTATATTACATGCTTTGTAGAAACTAGGTTTTGGACACAGAGACTACAGACAACATACTCACTACTCTCTTTACAGACATCATCGATAGCAGTTAATAGGGATCATGAGCCATTACTCATGGCAAACGTCTCTGAACTGCTAGGGAAAGACTAGCAATGGGAAGCTGGAGGTTCTGCATAGCATGTAACCCCAGCACTCTGGGAAACTGAGACAAGACAGCAGCAAATTTGAGTGCAGCCTACACAACTCAGCCACTTGGTAAGGTCCTGTCTCAAAATTTAAAAAAAAAAAATTTACAGGGACTGGAGATGTAGCTCACTGTAAAGACCATGGATTCAGTCCCCATTGCTGAAAGAGAGGCAGGGGGGCCTCTCGAGACCATCAGATAAAGGAAAAACCAAATAAAATAAATAAAACTTTATCTCTTAGAATAGGTCATAAAGGTTAACTGTCAAAGTGAAAAAAATTATTGAAAGGGAAAGAAAGTACTTCAAAGGATCCCTCTCTTAGTAACTAAACTCTAGAGCAATAGAAAGGAGTTCTAGCTCAGGGATGGGTCAGTAACCGGGAAAATGAAACTGGAAAAGTAGGGGGGAAATAGAAATTTCATTTAATGAGAAGAAATAGAAAGTTTAAGACAGTTCTATCCAGTCTAACACCTTCATTATATAGGGAGGGGAAATTACACTTCATATTCCCAAGAGGACGTGGTGACTTTCAGGTAGGGGATCACATGCCATGACTCATCTGTGAAAGGAGCTCTCGTTATTACAGTGTCACCAGGTCTCCATAAAATGACCTCACTGATTTCCACCTCCTGTTTCTTCAGGAAGCACAGCCCAGGATACAGCAATGACCACTGGAAACTGGAGTACAGTGACTGAATTCACCCTGACTGCCTTACCCACTCTCCTGGAGATTCAAGTGTTCCTTTTTGTGGTTCTCTTACTAATTTACACATTAACAGCAATGGGAAACATTATGATCATCTCCCTAGTATGGACTGAGCCTCACCTGCAAACCCCAATGTACTTTTTTCTCAGTAACTTGTCATTTCTGGATATTTTGTACACCACTGTTGTTACCCCAAAGTTGCTATCCTGCCTGCTGGCAGAGCAGAAGACCATATCCTTTGCTGGCTGCATCACTCAAACATATTTCTACTTCTTCCTGGGGACAGTGCAGTTCATCCTCTTGGCTGTCATGTCCACTGACCGCTATGTGGCCATCTGTAACCCCCTGCGCTACCCTATCGTCATGAGCAGCAAGATCTGCCTCATGCTACTTCTGGGCTGCTGGCTGGGTGCTTTCCTGTCTGTGATGATCCCAACCATTGTAGTAACAAAGCTACCTTACTGTAGGAAAGAGATCAATCATTTTTTCTGTGACATTGCCCCTCTCCTTCAGGTGGCCTGTACAGACACCCACCTTATTGAGATGATCAACTTTATCCTGTCTGCCCTTGTGATCCTGAGCTCCCTAGCATTGACTGCTGGGTCCTACACCTACATCATTTCTACCATCTTACGCATCCCCTCAGTCCAAGGTCGTCAAAAAACTTTTTCTACCTGTGTTTCTCACATCACTGTGGTCTCCATTGCTTATGGGAGCAACATCTTTGTGTATGTGAGACCCAGTCAGAACAACTCACTGGACTTTGACAAGGTAGCTGCTGTCCTCACCATGGTAGTGACCCCTCTTCTGAACCCTTTTATTTATAGCTTGAGGAATAAGAAGGTAAAGGAAGCATTGAAAGAGATAGTGAACAGAATCATATCCTTGATACTAAGGAAAAGGTAACATAGTATTTAGTACAATACATGCTAATTCCTACTTTCAACACATTCATTCTACATGAATACAGTCATGTATTAGTATGCCAGAAAAAAGGGCTATGCTAAAAGTATAAGAAACCACCATGGCAACTGGAAGAACCCCTTCTCATGCCTAAGCAAAAGGGAATCAATCTGATGGCAGTGCATTAAGCAGCAATAAACTGACCTCTCCAAGATGTGGAATCTCAGTATGGAAACCAATCACTTGGGGAAGAGAGGAAGGATAATGGTGGATCTCCAGGACCCGGGAAGGAAAAAGTTGAACCTGCAAAGAAAGTGAGGAGGCAGATCACAGTGCAGAAGGAGGAGGCACCCACCTCTACCCCAATCCCAGCTCACAGCAAGAGAAAGGAGTACTAAATCTACAGAGGCACAGTGAGGATGGGTGAGTCTAGAGGTCTCCAGGTAGAAACACATCACTGGAGTGGAACACTGGATGCTGAGCACTGCAGGGCTGGTGAATGACTTTAGTCCAAGTAACAGCCGTGTTCTCTGGAAAGAGTGCTTGGTCAGTCGCCCTTTTAGGGACTCAGGGCAGCTATAGTTTGGCTTCGTGTCAGGACTCCCAGTGTTGAAATCCCAAAGCAACTGGGTAAGAGACAGCCTTGGAAGACACTGAGAGCTGAGGATCAGTGGGATTCTCAGAGTGCTGCTGGCTGAAGACTCAGACCCCAGCCCCACAGACTGAGACCAGCATCAGCCTGAACTTCAGTGGAGTTGAAAGCATCAGAATCTGCACCTCACCTGAACCCTACTGCGAGTTGGCTGCAATTATTCAGCACCTTCCTAATCATACTGCAGACTTCTTGAGGATACCCATCCCAGATCTGAGCTCTGACTTGGACACTACCACAAAACTGTGGACACCAGAGGATAACCACAGCACTAAAGTCACAGAGGAATCTGTTTCTCCCATCTTTGTTTATTATTCTTTTTTCTTTGTTTTTTGGGGGGAGGAATTGGGAGTCTGGTCATTTGTGTTTTTGCTTTTTGTTTTTTCTTCATTGTCTCTTTTTGTCTTTTCATGAGCATGAACATTGTTTTTAGGGGAGGGGTTGTTTTACTTGTTCTTATTTTCATTTTTTTCCTTCTATCTCTTCTGTCTTCATAAGTTTTGCCAAGGTTTCTAGTAGTCAAGATTCAAGAAATTCAACACAAGAATAAAATATTAAAAGCTGTTTGAGAAAAGAAATAAATCACCTAAAGGAAGCCCCATCAGAATCACAGCAGACTTCTCACAAACATTTAAATCAAGGAGGGGTTGGAATGAAGTATTTCAAGCCTGCAAAGAAAACAACGTCCAACTCAGATTGATGTACCCTGAAATATAATATTTCACAATTGATGAAATAAGATACTTTCATGATAAAGAAAATCTGACAAAATGCATGATCAAAAACTAGAACTCCAAAAACTTCTGAAGGATAGTCTAGAAAAATACAATGGAGAAAATAATTACATGAGTCCCAGTATAATGAATCTGCCAGGCAAGATGAGAAATTAAACAAAAGGGAACCAAAAAAGGAACTTAATATGCCAATGATAAATTAATACAGTTATAACCATCAATGTAAATGGTCTCAATAATTCAATCAAATGAAACACCTTTTCAGAATGTATCAAGAAAGATTTAATAATATGTTACATACAGGAAACATGCTGAGCTCAAAAAGAAATTCACAGACAAAGTTAAAAGATGTAAAACAATATTTGATCTTAAAGGAATATGGAAAAAGGAAGGGTGGGTATTTTATTTGCAGACAAAATGTGTTTCAACCTAAGAATGATCAACAGAGACAAAGAAGCTTACTACATAGCTGGTAAGGGAACAATTCAAAGAGAAGAGAAAACAATGATAAATATATATGCACCAAGTACTGACACACCTAACTGTATAACACAAATACTAACTGATAGGAAAGATCAGAAGCACAAATACAATCTTACTCCATACTCCACTATCATAAATAAATTCAATAGGCAAAAAAATCAATAAAAAATAAGGCCATTATAAGAGGGCATATTGATTGTTCTTTTTTTGTGCTATAATAGTAAAGACTATTCCAAGAAGGATCTAGCCTAAAGACACCATCTCTTCTGGACTCAGAACTTTAATCGATGGAATAGCTGCTACCACAGTGCAAAGCCCCCTCCACTAATAAGGCAGAATCAGGTGTAAGTCCATCTGACATAAAAATTAAAATCCACCTCCCTCAGGGAAGTGCCCCCAGAGGATAGAACATTCCACTTGCTATTGATTCCATCAGGGTCCTTTATGTTAAAATAATTATCAGAAAAGTATTCCTCCAATAACCCCAATTGTTTTCTATGTAAGGGTGGCCAGGGGCAGACTCATTAGAGTTACTAAGGTACAGACCCATTAAAGGTAAAGGAAGCAGGGACACCCCAATTAAACTCTAACATATGTACAACTGTAACAAGCAAGTATTAGAGTTATACAAGCAAACCAAGAAGAGTTTTGAGATGTCCTCTGAACAAGAAGCATAGAGGTACTGGTTGTAAATATCTTGAGCTATGACAATTTATGTACATTGATAAGTAAACAGGGAAAAATTAAAGAAACTTTTAAGCATATAGCAAGTACCCATACAACTAATCAATCCCTGGCAAGAGGAAAGATCCCTGAAGTCCTCCCAGTAGATTTTTAAGTATGAAGATCACTATATACAAGTAGGTAATACTGGGAAGAGACCAAGCAAGAAGACAAAGCACACCTTCCTATGAGCCATGCTCCACCATGGCAATTGGGAAGAGACTCAGCAAGAAGACAAACTACATCTTCCCATGAGCCAGCTGGTGTGTGCGCCACAAAAGCATCCCCTCCACACCACCCATATGCAACTGGCTGATTCAGAGGACTCAGGGTGAGATGATAGCAACCGAGGTGAAAGGAATAGCTTCATACTTGTATTGTTTGATTGTCTTTGCAGTCTGGGGCTGGCAGTCTGGGCATCTATTTGGAGGATGGTGGTGTACATTGAGGAATTTCCTTCTGTCTTATTTTAAATCTAATGTTTTGCTCCATTTTACTGTTTTGTTTTATTCCTGTGTCTGATAACCTGAACAACTATTTTAAAGATAACAATGTGCAGCATCATAACCATTGTTAAATTCCTGTCATCTTGTTTTGAAAACCTATTTAGCTATTGTTATTTTGTTGTTGTTCTTGTCATTTTGCTTTCATTGTTATTGCTGCATTTTAGGTCTGTTTGCTTCTTGATTTTTGTTTTTTGTTTTTTTCTCTTAAAAAAAAAAAGTGGCTACTATGAAATCCTCCAAGATGGCTCTTTCATTGAAGGGTCAACTTCTCCTTTGGAATAGCCAGGTCCTATTTCTATAATATAATATAATATAATATAATATAATATAATATAATATAATATAGCAGAATCTACAAGATTGACACCCTACCCAAGAATATTCTTTATGTGATTCAATGCAGAGTAAAGCTTTTTTCCACAGCCCAGTCACCTGTCCCATTTTAATTTTTGCTTTAGCTACCAAGTGAACCTCAAGTCAACTATCATACCGTTTAGGGATAAGAACTAATGCCAGGACCCTGCAACTGGTATATCGAACAACTGGAATGGTTTCTATGTTCTGTGATAAAAGGAATGGCTGGCATCAGAGGATGTTGGTGGCACAAGAGTCAGGAAAATGGGTAAGGATAAAAAGAGATGGAAATATGAAAATGTTGGCAATGTCTCCCACGACTGGGAATTCTTTAGCAACTAAAATTATTCCACGCTTGTGAGAGCACTGAATCCCTTGAGGAGAAGGATAAAATGAAAATTTCCAAAAGCAGCACTAAGTAGAACAGGGTAGTGACTTAAAGTATTTCTATCTATCATCACTTATCTCTTGATAGCCTGGTAATGTTATTTTAAAGAAAAGTTTCAAGTCCCCCCAGGTGTGCACAGGAATGTTGATCTGCCTGTTTTCTAATGCTGCATCTGAATTCCACAGTTTAAATTGGAAGTGAAATATCCAAGACCAGATTCTGACTACCTTGAGCACCAGTGAAGTGGGCAGGATCACTGTCAATGGTCCTCCCTATGCAGGCTCTCGCAATGAGTACAAGGGAAGAGACTTCGGCAGCACCAGGTCTCCTGGTTGGAGCAGGAGAGGCCTGTTCTCTCTGGAGCTTGCCTCAGCTAAGTGTTGGAAAGTCTGTTGAAATTTGGCTAGGGCATAATGTTCCTAATTTGGGTAGCAATTTCGTCAACCAGTAAGTAATTGATGATTAATGTTCACCCATATAGTATTTCAAAAGGATTTAATTCTAGTGTCTACAGTGAGTTCCTTGTTTACATTAGGAATAGGAGAAATAAAGTGGGCCAAGGAAGGTGGGTTTCCTAGGTGAGATTTCTAAGATGCCTTTTAAGGACAACTTCTCTAGTCTTTCCTGAGTATTGAGGCCTCTAGGCACAGTGCAGGTGGCATTAGATCCCCAGGGATTGTGATACCGAGTGGGTAATGGCAGTTTTAAAGGAGAAGCCATTACCATTCTGGAGGCTCATATGGAGTCCAAATCTGGGAATAATTTCTGAGGTTAAGGTCATTACCTACTTACCTACTCTACAAGGGAAAGCTTCCACCTAATTTGTAAAGGTATTCATCCATATTAAAAGCTATTGGGGCTGGGGATTTAACTCAGTGGCATAAGTGCCTGCCTTACAAGTGTGCAATTGTGAGTTCGATACCCAGTACCAAGAGACGGAGGGAGAGAAAGATTGGATCCCCTTTCCTTTGGTCACATAGGTGAAATGTATTTTCCAGTCTTCTCCTGGGTATCCCTCACTTTACTGGCTAGGAGAAGGTGAAATCTTTTTGTATGGAAGCATCATTTAGCATATCTCACAGGCTTGTACAACCTGTTAAGACATCTAAAGTGGTCCTGTTTCCATAGTCTCTCAAGTATTTGGCAATTTTTTTTCTTTTGCCAATAGAAAGAGTTGGTGAAGAGTTTTAGTGATTTTCCACTGCCTGGATGAAGGTATGAGTGTATAGGAAACCACCCTATGAGACTGTCCCTGACCAGGGAACAAATGAAGATGAAATACAAAAAGACACAGAATTAAGTTAGAGAGTGGTCAGGGAGCTCTTGCCTCTAGTGGACAAAGAGCCTTGACCATCTGGTTCACCTCACTTATATTCACTTAGACATGAAACAAAGCAATTTAAGAGTAGCCCAAGATTCGTCGGCCTCCTACTATCTATAATGCATGTCCAGGTGAACAACCAAATTTCGGCTGTGTTGATTCTTCCCTGCTCTTGAAATGTTCCAGCATGTCTGCCCATCACCAGAGGAGCATAGCTTGCCACCTGTCTCCGTTGTGCTCACAGAGGAGGTCAATTAGCCCTCGGTCCTCATTATCTGGTCTCCCACATGAGTCGTGCCTCATCTTTTGTCTGGAATCACCCAAAAGGGAAGAACTGATATCCCTGCAATAACAGGACCCATTTCATTTCTGCCCCTGTGTAATTAGCCACAACATCTCCCAAAGGGTTCTTCCTGAAACAGAAATCTTGGCAAAAAGGCTCTTGAGCTGTTGCTTTTGCCACCATATCAGGAAACAGGTTACCCTGCAAGACCTCATCTATTTCCTTTTTGTGGCCCTGGCAATGTATCACTGCTACTTCAGACAGGAGACAGATAAAAGACAAGTCTGTCACTCTCCCTATAGTATTTAGTAGGGAACATGTTCGCTGACAGGAAATGCTTTCTCATTCCACAGAGCTGCACAAGCATGTAGCACCAGAAAGGCATATTTACAATCAGTACAAATGTTGATTCTTTGTCCCTTGCTAATCTTTAGTGCTCTGGTAAGAGCTATGAGTTCTAAAAACTGAGTGCTAAAGCACTTAGTTTCTGGAGCAAAGAGGGAGCCCTGTAACTGCGGCTCATAAGGTCACCACTACATCACAACATACCCTACTCTGCACATTCTCTCCATCATGAAAGAGCTCCTATCAGAGAAAAGAATCAAGTCTGGGATCCAAAAGGATATCCTTAAGGTCCTTCCTAGTGCCACATGTATGGTGGATTACTCAGTAGTCATGGTCCAATGCCTCATTTCCTTTTAGGAGAAAGGCAGCAGGGTATAAAAAGGAATAGGTCTTTAATTGGATAGCTGTTCTCACCAAAAGGAGGGCTTGGTGCTTGAGAAGGTGATTGTCAGAAATCCATACATTTCCCTTTGATGGGCCAAGTCCAGCCACATTCTAAGGGGCTAAAAACAGGTCCTTTCCTAATGTCAATTTGAAGAGCTCTGTAACTAGGAGGGCTAGAGCTGCTACCACTCATAGGCAAGCTGGGTACCCTTCAGCTATTATATCCATACCTCAGCTACGATATCCTACAGTCTGTTGTATAGGACCTTCCTCCTAGGTCAGGACTGCCAAAGCTATTTCATTTCTCTCAGAAACATACAAGGTAAAGTGCTGCTTCCACAGGGATTCTAAATGCCAGCATATGGAGAGACACCTGTTTGAGTCTCTCAAAATCAGGTTTCCATAGTAGCGCATGAGTATCAGCTGCTTGACTTTTCTTGATTTACTGGTATAGGGACTGTTCTATCACTATATCCAGGAATCTATAAGCAATAAAAATCGATGATGTCCAAGAATCCCCTTAAGTTTTATATGGTTCTGGGAAGTGTAAAGGAGAAAATGGATTTAATACATTCCTCCCCTAACCTTCAAGTATCTCTGGAAAGGATTAGAACAAGGTATCTGACACAAAGGAAGCAAAGTTGTGTCTTTGGTTGAGAAATCCTGTATCTTTTCTTTGCCAAGAAATGTATTAGGGTCTAAATGTCTTGACTTGAGATTTCCTCTGAGGGAGAATAAAGAAGGCCTGCCATCCACGTACTGAGTAACTTTAGTTTGTGGATTTTCAAAGCGGGATAGGTCTCTAAATAGGGGCTGTCCAGGCAGGTGAGAATTGTCTCCAGAGTCATCCAGGTTAGCTTAGCTGCATGGACTAGTCAGAAGGGTCCTCAAACACAAAAAGAAATTATGAATCATTGTGAAGGATTATACAAAAGAAGGCATTGTTAGAATATAAGAGTATAAATCATTCATTATCCTTTAAAATCTGAATGTAAAGAACAAGAGTTAAGTAACATACAGCATAGAAGCACCATAACCTCATTTATCAATCAGAGATCTTAGACTAATCTCCATTCTTCATTGGGTTTTTGTACTCCTAAAATGGAGGCATCACAGGGATTGTCACAGAGTCTTAGAAGGGCTTGTAATTTTATCAATTATAGCCTATAATCCATTTTTGGACTCTGGCTTTAAGGGGTATTATCTCTAGTGGGGAATGGAGGGTGGCTCTTTAAAGTGGATTTTTATTGGGGTGGCCTCTATCACTTACCTTATTTTCCATACCACATGAATTTCTACTTCCATTATTGGGGAGCAGAGTAATTGTTCTGGGGATGTGAGAATGATGTATTTAATTGGGTGAGTATAATTCTCCCCAATAATGGATAGGGCTTTCAGGAATATCAAGAAGACATGTGATAAAAGAAATTATCCCAATTACAACTAAGAGGTGAGGAAAGTATCTGATCATGGGTAACCCACACACACCACAAACAGTAGTGCTAATGGAAGAGAGGAAGACAGAATGAGAGAACAGAACTGAAAATCTGGTTCCAGTACCTAGAAGGAGATCAATTTCACTCCCTTTAGGGTTCAAGTTATCAGAGGGTCCCAGTCTGAGTGAAGAAAGTCAGGAAGGGGCACCCAAAGTTCCTTCAGTCCTGTCGCTACTAGACCACTTGAAATGAGAGGTTTCACCCTGTGGATCCGAGGTTCTGGGGACAATCCAACTTGCAACTAGGGACAATCCAACTTCCAACAGTCCCCTTTACATATGGTACAATGTGTAGCAGATGTATTGTTTTTCTGGAAGAAGTCTCATTTAAAGTGTCCTGGCCACCCACAATTGTGGCAGTGTAACAGAAAATGCTCTCACCCTGCACTCGGTATACTTCAGTTTCTGTTAGTTGCCCAGGGAACAGTTCTTGTTACAGTTTCTTTTACTTCTGTTTCACAGAAAAGGATCATCATTGTGATAAATAGCTGGTCACTACGATGCACGTTGTCAGAGTGAATCAATAACTGCCAAGTACTCTGCTTCTGTACTTTCTGCTTGCATATGCTGTGAAAGCCCCAAAGGATCAGAGCCTGACGTTTTTTTTTTTTTAGGTCAGCACCTATCAACATAAATAAACTTGCCTCCAAATCTGGAGTGACAATTTAGTGTTTCTGTTTTCCATAGCAGCGGATCATCATGGAGTCTCACGAATGTGGGAAGACTTGGAGAAACGAAGGTCCTTGCCTTGATCTTTTCTTGACCTCTCCTTTAAATGTATTCACTGAGATATGCAGAGCTGGTTATATTGAAACAGATGTTCCCTTAATTGGCTAAAAGAATGCAGTCAAGTGTGGCCAAGGACCCAGTGGCCTCATTAATAGCAAAGTGGCAACACATGGACGAAAACAGCCTCCATGCTCACAGATGGATGGAGACTTGAACAGCCTGTGAGATTCCAGGGCTAAGCTGAGGCCTTAGGACTCAGAATTATATCTTCCTAGCAATAAAGGTACCAGCCTTACACACATCAAGCTATTGTTGTATTGCTAATTGGGAGCTTTTGTGCCTGGTACAAAATTGCCCTGTTTCTCATTATCACCATGCCTGCAATGTTTCTTTACCCTAGCACTCCATCATAACCTCCATCCAACTCCCTAACTGATACAATAAAAGCCATAAGCTTTTGGACATGATGCCTTTTGTTCCACAGAGAACATTGGGTCATCCTAGATCTCCTCGACTGCGGAACTTTCTCTCTTTATTTTGCATCTATGTGCCAAACTTCCAGGTGGATTAGACTGATACCCTCCACAGAGCTTTGGTAAGGACTGTCAATAACTCTCAGGGTTAGCCAATAAGTTTTTGGGTTAGCCAAGTGAAGCAATATCTCTACAATATCTGCATTTTTCTCATCTCTCTCTCATCTCTCTCTTTGACCACCCCCTGGTTTCTATCATAAAAGAACATTGTGGCAACCTTAAGAAGGTGTAAAGTGTGCTGTCTGGTCCAAATGATAGCTACTGCAATTTTCTTCAGATATCAGGTGCTCATCAACTTATCTTTTCGTGTATATAGGTTGGCCTTCCAATAAATCAAGAAACTTAGAGATGCGCTTAATTAGAGCCTTTCTCAGTCTTTTGAGAAAGTCTGAAGGGTTTTCCTCATTAGCCTGAGTGACCACTGGAAGTTTAAGATAGGTTAAAGCTTTACAGCAAGTTCTCTTTAGAACCTCAAGGATACAAGCTTGGAAGTGCATCTGTCTCCATTCACTCATAGGCTAATCTGGATCCTACCATGGTTTCTCCCTGGGAACTGCCTGGCTCCCAGTTGGATATCTTTCTTTGTCTTTAATTGTTAAGCAAACAAAGGAACAATTAACCAAATGTAATTCATCCCAAATCCCTCAGATGCTTGTAAGGCAGTCCTGCTTCTCAGCAGGACTCAGCATTTGGTTTAACAGAAGCATTATGTCCTTCCAGGTTAGATAAAGGGTTTGTGTAATGCCCTGGAACATTTTGATGTATTTGTCTGGGCTATCAGGAAACTTTCCCAGATCAGCCTTGATCTGTTTCAGATTAGTTAGGGAGAAGGATATTTATACTTCTGGTGATTCGTGGGTTCCTCCTCTTACTACTTCCTACAGGCACAGTAAAGAGCAATCTTTAGGGTCAAAGGGTTTTGGGGTCATAGAGGTCCTAGATAAGGAGGGCACTATGGCCTAAAGTTGGGAGGCCTTTCCACCTTAATTGGGGGAGTCCTTGAGTTACTCCCTGAACATCCGAGGGCTGCTAGGAGAGTAGGATCCAGCTAATATATCTGGCAGTTTTAAGTTGACCCTAAAAGCCAAACAGCCTTGCACATAGGGAACCTCTGATCACTTTTCTTCTCTTTTGAAAAACATTTCTAATTGAAAAACAGTGTAGTAATTTACATTTCCCTCAGCCATTCTTTTTTTTTTTTTTTTTTTTTTTTTTTTTTTTTTTTTTTTTTGCTATCTCCTGATGGGTAGACAGGCTATGCACGTGTACCAGGAAAGGTCAGACAGTGCTTTTTCAAGATCTGGACGTCAAAAGATTTCCAATTTTTAAAAATACATCTCCAAGAGATATTAAAAGTTGACAGTGAGCTTCCCATTCTGAAAAACAATAAGAGTAAGTCATTCCTTTCAATCCCTATTGAAGTAATTCAGGCCAAAGCTCAACCTGCATAGAACTCCCATTCATAAATGGCCACAAGATATGGTTTTCAAATAAGTAGGCCAATTGGAGTAGTCATCCTTACTGATATGGCACCCAAAATCCCCTTCATGCCTGTGACCCTTTGATTTGACCACACATTGGTTCTCTTTGATCCAGATCCAATTAAAATATTTTTATATTTGAAATTAGATTTCCATTGCCAAGATGGCCATTAGGTATCTGAGGAATGTCATAGAAAGAGAAAGCCAGGCCTTCGGAGGCCAAACAGTATTTGTGGTCACAGTCTGAGCAGTTGTTTGACTCCCTGTGTACCCTCAAATCTGTACTGAAGTCCTCTAAAATCACTTTTAGGTCTTTCTACAAAGGAATCTATAGCATATGCTATAATGAGGTACATCACCACTCTGTCAGAAGAGTAGAACAGGGAATAATTATCTTCCCAAGCTCCAGGCCCACCAGGGAGGAACAACAAAGGTGGCAGCAGGACTCCATGAGGTGAGTTAAGGGACAGAAAAGTTATCATTTTAGAGTCTATATTACCCCAAAGGACCAAACTTTCAAAGGGGCTCAATGCATGAGTTTGGAGACAAGTACACTAAGGGCAAGGTTGGAATCTTGGTTTAAGGAGTTTTTAAAAGAAGTATTTGTTTACATTGAACAATTTTCTTAGAAGTGAGAAAGTGGTGATTGGTGAGGGACAACTGGTGGCAAGAATTCATGATAGTGATCCAATGTGTATCAGTATCTACAGCAAATTCACGGAGCAATCTGCCTTAGAATCATCAGCCTAGAACTGGAGTGCCAAGAGCAGATGCTGTCCCCTTGCTGACAAATGAGACAAATCAGAAAAGGAAAACACATAAGACTAGGCAGACATTTCCTGCACTTGTGTGAAGGAGAGATCGATCTAATTCACACTGAATCTTAAGATTGCAGGCTGCACTAATTGCTTTTAACTAAATAACCAGGCACCAATATTCAGAGCAGAGGGCTCTGAAGTGAAAATAAACAGGTTTAGCATAATACCGATCTCACTTACCTCCTCCTGAGATCCCACATGAGCCCTCAGAGATGTTAGGTAAATGCCAACTTAGTGTCACATAAAGTTGAAGAATGAGGATGAAGGGGGCAAGGTGCAAATAGGGAAGTATACTGCAAAAAAAAAAAAAAGGCAAAAGAATAGCTCCAACCGACCAAGAGGGGCGCCTAGCAGGTCACCAAGAAGATTCTTTGTCGAGGGACTCTCAGTATCTGGTGGGCACCTGACACAGGTGGCACCATGGGCTTGAAATAACCAATTAGGATGCAGAGTTTCTAAGCAGAGTTCAAAAGTCCAATTACTCAAAAATAAGTCCAGATGCAGGCAGATGGTTTTTATTATTATTATTATTTGGTGGATTCCATTCCACTTGCATAATTCCTTCCCAGGGTCACTGTCCTAACTGCCTACTGATATTCTAACTCCCATCACTGGTGTCATAGCTCTGGAATTCTTTTGACTGAGAAATGTGTTCATTCCCAGGAACAAATTATCTCTGTCTGTGGTGGTCTCCAACTTTCCTGGAACCCAGGTGATCACAGGTTTAAGAAAATGGCTGGAGGCTTCTAGGTATAGTTGAAAGCCTTGGCAAAACACTTAAGCTGATGTCCTCGGTCTTTGTGGTGTTTTACCTCCTGTAAATTCAGGGTTGATCAATGTTGTCTGGCCTGCTTCTAGACAAACACTCCCTAAATGATCAGCACGGCCTTATACAAAGCTGAGAAGAGGTATGACCTGAGATTTACAATAACAAAAGATACAAACTGAGGGGTAAGGTTTGTTCTGCTTTTAGTCACCAATATTGGGCATCTGTAGATCCATATGAAAAATTATGGTCAGTGCAAAAATGACTTTTAAGACCCTTACTGTAGCAGAAGGAAAAAACAAACCATGTTTTTAATAAGAAGCAGGTAAAGGACTAGGATTTTGCCAGTTTCCCAGCCCTATCATGGTTCCTGACCATATTTCACTGTATCACCTCAGCCTCACTAGTTATGATTCACTGAGGCATGAATATCTCGCATCGCAATGCTTCTGCTAACTGTTTAATAAATCCATTTTCTTTGGAGAATCTCTCTCTGCATTACTATTTTGTTTGAATAAATTAACCATGCATGTCAGGCCAAAACACAAAATCAGCATTGATCTATACAAGACAAAACTTACCTACCTTAATCCTTTTTTATCCCTACCCCACAGCATTATTACTCACCTGCTCTGAAAATCAATGATTATTTGCATGAGTTCTTATATGAGTACATTGTTGATTACTAAGACAGTCTTAAAACTCTCCTCAGTTTAAGCTTTCAACTAACTTCTTCCTAACTCATGGTCATTGTTACATATTTTCCCCTAATTATGAAACACTTACTTCCATGATTTCCTCAAATACTATTTCTCTCCATTTTTTCTCTCTGTATCTCTTAGGTTTTGTTTTAATGTTTTGTCTTTTTACAAAATGTTCTGGCCTGGGATTTAGCTCTATGGCTTAAGCACCTGCCTGGCAAGCGTGAGGTCGTGAGTTAATCCCTGGTACCAGAAAATAAATAAATAAATAAAAATTTAAAATGTTCTGTTTTTGTGATTGCCTTCTGAATAGTCCTCAATGCAATCATCCAATTCACTAATGGTTCTTCAGTTCTGTTAATCCTATGACTATTTTTTCTCATTTCAATTATTATATTTTCCATAATGACATTGGTTGTTTTGGTTCTCACTAGTGAGTTCCTATTTGTTTGTTTTATTTTTTATTTCTTAAATATCTTCTCTTAAGATCTGGACTATCTTTATTTTGTATATTTTAAATTCTTGGCTGGGGAACCAAAGATGGTGGATCAGTAAGCAGCAAAATACAGAGCCTCCCTGAGAGAAACAACACAGATGCCGGAATAAAATATCCTGGAGAGATCCAGACAGATGGAGATGGATCTTCTCAACCCAGGGAGAAACTAAAAGGAAAAAAGCTGGTCAAACACACAGTCCCATGGCTACCATTGGAGCAGCTAAGATTAGCAGTCACAGTGCTTTCGGCAGAGCCACCCAGACTCATGCCCGCTGCAACCCACTAGAGCCACGGTCGCACTGAAGTCAGGGTCGGCGAGCCCAATGGAGAATGGAGCCTGCAAGGGACCTGCACTAACCCAAATGCTCGAAAAAAGACCCTCCCATGGAAAGGGGTGACCAACTGGACAACATGTTGGAATCAGACAGGACGGGCACAAACAAGGAATGGTAGTGACTTCAGTTGGTTGATCTCTCCCCAGAGCATATTGGTGGGATCTAGTTGGTCTGGGTCACACCCCTGGACAGGACCCAATAAGCTGCCCCAAACCGATTCTGTACTCACAGCATCCACTAACGTGGTAAAGGCCCCCAGAGATTGACTGGCTCAGAGGGGAAAGGCCAGCATACACTGCCCCTGCTTGCACCTCAATGACCAACAGCAAACTGGAGAAAACAGAAATCCCTAGCCAGCACACTTCAGAAGAACCATAACCAACAAGGAAAAGGGCTGGGACCTCCACTATACAACTTTATGGAAGAAATCAAAAACATGACAAGAGAAAAAATAAGAAAAAGCCCCTAGCCCCCAACTCTGCAAATATTGATCCAGGAGAGATAAATATAAAAGAGATTGAGAACAGCAAACATCCAATATCAGACACGGCATCAGCTGACATAAAGAGATATCTTCCTGACATCACTGACAAGCTCAACATGAAATATTAATTCAAGTAAAGCAAGATATAAGAAGATTAATAAAAGAAATGCTAAGCACCTCTCAAGAAGACACAGACAGAAGAATGGAGGAACACAAAAAAAAGGAGAGAAATGTTTGATAAAGAATATAAAGAAAACCTAGAATACATGAAGCAGATTCAAAGAGATTACCAGGAAATTAAAAACTCCATTGAAAGCTGGCGAAACTGCTTGAAAGAAATTAAAGATAGACTATCAAAACTTGAAGACAGGTTTATGATGTGTGATCATGAAAGGAAAGATCTCTTAAAAATAACAAGGAAACAGGCAGTAACAAAGGCTAGAAGACGACAAGAGGATCTATAACTTAAGAATAAAAAATGTGAATGAAGAATCAGGGGTAAAAACAAAGGAAATATAAAGGCTAGTCACAGAAATAATTGAGGAAAACTTCCCAAGCATAGGAAAAGGAAATGATATTCAGATGTATAGGCATAGAGAACTCCAGCCATCTACAACCAAAACAGAGCTACACCCAGACATATAACAATCCCAAAAATTTAATACAAGAACAGAATATTAAAAGCCATCAGAGAAAAGAAACAGATCAGCTATAAAGGAAAACCCATCAAAATCACAGCAGACTTCTCAACACAGACCATCAAATCAAGAAGAGCTTGGAGCAAAGTATTCCAAGCCCTGAAAGAAAATAATCTCCACCCCCCAGATTGATGTACCCTACAAAACTGTCTCTCAAAATTAATGAAGAAACAAGACGCTTCCATGACAAAGAGGAACTGGGGGAATTTGTGACCACCAATCCAACCCTACAGAGAATACTGAAGGACATTCTACAGAAAGAGGAAAAAAATACCAGGATTTCAGGAACAGTGGCAGAGAGGCCTCAGTGAACAGGGCAGATAGTGGAATGAAGGAGAAAAGTAGACAACCAATGGCAGAAAAGTAGCATAGCAGAAATAAGGCAGAGAAGACTGGCTATAATCTCTAACAATCTCTAGATGGCCTTGATACACTAAAAAAAAAAAAAGAAAGAAACACAGGCAGAGTAGATCTGGAGGTAGGGTCCATCAGGATGCTCTATATAGGAAATATAATTAACCTGAAAAAGGGTTTATAGGCCAAAAATCAAATATGAGAAAACAATGCTCTATGTGACAGGGAACCAGAGAGAAATAGGGGCAACTCAACCAGCACCTGCAGATAGACTGAAAAGACATGATACTTATGTGCAGTAAAGAACAACTCAGCTATAATGAAGGAAAACCTTGAGGCTTTTATAGGTAAAGGGATACAACTTGAGATCAATTCCAGGAGTGAGAAGGTTTGGAACCACTTAGGTAAATAGCAGGTTGCCCCCCCAATCTAAAAACTGAAGGAGTTGGTGGGACCCAAAATGAGCAGCACCCTGTGGGAATGAAAGGGGAGAAACAGTCTAAAAAAAGAAGGCAGAAAATATTGTTAATAATGTATCAGGATTTAAAACCCACATTACTCACACAGCTCTGTTTAGATGGATTATATTCTGTTCCAGTTTGTCTACTTGTACTAGACTTGAGGGCACAGACAGCTATCCCCAAAATAGCAGGATATAGTACAGTAATCATCCTTAATTTCCTAGTAACTTAATCTGAAGCCCTGTATAACTTTCACTGTTTTACCATGACTGATCTTAATCGAATCTGGTTTGTTAGATTGCTGTTTTGTATTGACAAATTATTTGAATCTGTTATGATTGATAGTATCAAGTCTGAGAGTACAGGAAACTACACTGAAGATGACAAGATCCACTAGGATACCCACTCTGGTTTATTACCTGCTTTTGAAGTCTTACACTGTCTACAATGTTTCATTTTTATTAATATTGTTATGTACTACTATATTCAATTATACTATGCCTGATGATATAGATAATTCTATTGAAGATAACAAGAGATCATAGTAACCATTGTAGATCACCTTGTACTGTGGTTTTATGACTTTTTCATTTCCTATTTTTCTAGGAATTTTTTTTGTTTTGTCTTGCTTTGTTTTGTTTTTCCCTCTAACAGAAAGGAGAGAAATACATGTGGAGACTCATGCATGTATAGAACTTACAGTTTATGAGAATTGATTATATAACGCATGATGAAATGAACAACTACTTTAAAGAAAAAGAAACACTACAGTACCCAGTGCTGATTCCGTAGTGTCATGATGTGAAATCTAGCAATACTATTATTCTTTGTTCAGAGTGATTTTAGCCTGTTTTGTTCCGTTTAATTTCAACATACATGAAGGTATGGACAGCTATTTTGAAGAGAATGAGAGTAACTATGACAGCCATTGTTGACTTCCTGTCTGGTCTTGAAGACCTAAAACGCCTTCCTCATCCTGTTCAGATCAGTTTTATACTATGTTGTTTTGTATGAATTCTCTGTATGTGAAGATACAACTTTTTGGAAGAAAACAAGAGACAATATGATAGATAGTGAAGAACTCTGATTGTCTTGCTTTGTAATTTATGACTCTTACATTGCTTTCTTATGTTGTTTTGTTATAATTTTACCCTCTTTAAAATTAAAAAATAAGTTCTTGTCCTATCAGTAACTCTACTTCAGTTGGTAGGTAGTAGTATCTGCATTTATATGAAAAGAAGTTTAATTTTCCTGGTCTATTATTTATCTGGCACTTATGTACCCCTAGAGACATCACTTGCCTTTTCTAATAATATGCATTAAGAGCCAAAGGCTATGCATTAGTTGATATGGTTAACAGGCAATATGGTTAACAGAGGCAAACTAGACTGTCAAGTCAGTATAGTTAGTTAACTAAGGTTAACTAGTCTGCAAACTAATCCGTAGGTCAATCCTGATCCACTGTTTGCTTTTACAAAAAGAGTTTGCTCAAGTACAGAAAAATCCATTAATTTGCATATTGCTCTGGCTGCTTTAGCATTATTATCACCAAAGCCCAGAGAGCCTGCAGGGGAACCCTGTAAGTACAAAGAGCTGTGTGTCACTGGTCGGTTCCCACCTGTTCATCAGCTTCTCACACTGTCCAGATTTTTCACTATTATATTTTATGGCTGAACTATTATGTTTCTGTTATGATGGGATAGACAATGACAATGATTCCTGAAATACTTCACAGGTGAAATGTAATATAAAATTTACAAACATCCTTCCAAACTAACCTCTCAGCGCCTCTGCTGTCCATGTAGACACAAAACTGTGGTTACCACCCATCTCCTTTCAGTTTTGTTTTGAAAGTGACCTCCTCCCTTCCTGAAGTTGCTCCTATTGGTTGTCATTGTTTCATGATAATTATTGCTGGAGTCTGGGAACCCTGTTTCTTCTTTCTTCTGGAACAGTTTTCTGAGAGGGAGATAGCAAAACATGTTGCTTCAGCCTCTTGAAAGAAACCAGAAGCCCAGTGTTTACACAGATTAAGCCTATCTCCATGGCAATCTGCATCTTTCCCAAGATCTTTTCTACTCATTCCCAGTCTCTCCCAACATACAAAAATAATCCAGAGAAAAGACTGAAGGAGATGAAAAATTTTCACTGATTTCCTTCAAAAATCTCACCTTCCTTCCTGTGGGTTCCAGAAACATTATGACATTTATTACCTGCCAATTAACACTAAAAGGTGACTAGACGGTTTCAGAAGTTTACGATTTACAAATGCCAATGATGCTGGTTATAAAATGTCTTCTCTAACACCCAGATGTGTTTATCACCACGGATTTCCTTTATCTCACATTCCAAATGTGGGGAAGGACTCCATCTTTAACTATCTACTCTGCTTGTTACCCACCCCTCAGGTACATCACTCAGGTTCCTTTGCAAACTACTGACCAAATGAAAGGATTTAAAAACAAACATGATTTACTCAAAACAAGCTTTGAAGAAGTGGAGGGGCTTGTTTGCCTCAAATCACCATCTCTGTGTACGTTTGAGTAAAGGTCTTTTTCTGGTAAGGAACAGAGAGGTGGGAGACACAGGGATATAATGCAGATCTCTACAGTTGTTTATCACTTCCAGTTATCTTTAGCTCATTACCCGCTTTCTTGTGAAGAGGAAACTGGTCTCCAACCTCCTGAGGCCAGCATCTCCTTATTCTGTCACTGCTTTTGGTCTGAGGTAAAGAGGGAGCATTGGCCATGCACTCAGCAGAAGAAATTCTGTTTCACTGCTGGTTATACGCACCCAAATGAACAGTATAAAAAAGTATTAGACAAAATACATCCAGAAATGCTCCTAGAGAAATTGGGATGGTCAATGGCTAAGCTGATAAAAACTTTCAATATGGGGTTAAGCAAATAGAAAAGATTGCCTAAACGGATTCCTGACACCTACAACAAGCTGGTGCCAATAATTTCTGCGTTCTAAATATTAATAAGTAGCCCTGAGTGTGCAGCTCTGTCCCGCCAGGCCTCAGGAACGCCTGCTTCCAGGTGTCCTGGCACAGCCAGGCCTGCCACTGGGGGCCACCCAGCCGAGTGGAGTGACGCCCTGGCCTTCGCGCTGAGTCACTGCGTAGGCTTCCAGAGTCGGGAAGCGCCCGAGGCCGCCCCACAGCCCGGTGGCGGTGGCGGAAGGGGTGAAGACAAGGGCAGGGACAGGACAGGGCTTCCAGTGCCCCGGGGCCTCACCTCCCTCCGCGCCGGGGACCTGGGCCAGCCCGCCGCCGGCAGCCACAGCTCCTCCCCGCAGGAGGCCAGGAGCTGCCAAAGGAGCTGCTCGGCGGGAACAGCGCCTGGAGCTTATTCCCCAGGGCCGCGCCGGGGCCTGCGCCCGCCCGCACCTGCAGCCGCCACGGCAGACACGCAGCCCGCGTGCGGCCCGGGCCGCCGCGCCCGCCGGGAGAGCGCGCCCCACGCTGGCCGGCGCCAGGCCCGGCCTGGAGAGGAGCCGCCGGCCACACGGACCTCCGCCAGGACACACGGAGCCTCCAGCACCACACACGGACTCTCCACCACGTCGCAAAGTCTCCACCAGGTCACACCAACCTCCGCCACATCTCCTAAACTCTCGGCTTCTCACGAACCTACGCTACGTGACGTGGACGTCACAGGAAGCCTGGATCACGTCATGGGAAACCTGGATCACGTCACGGGAAGACTGGATCACGTCATGGGAAACCTGGATCACGTCACAGGAAGCCTGGATCACGTCACGGGAAGCTTGGATCACGTCACGGGAAACCTGGATCACGTCACGGGAAGCCTGGATCACGTCACAGGAACCCTCAGCAGTGTCATAGGAACCCTCAGCCACATCACGCAGACCTCCGCCAGGTCACATAGACTCTCCACCACGTCACCCAGTCTCCTCCAGATGACACAAACCTCCGCCATACCTCTCAAACTCTCTGCATCACAAGAACCTGCACTATGTCATGTGGATCTCGGCCACATCACAAGAAGCCTCAAATATGTCACAGAACGCCTGGGCCACGTCACAGAAACCCTCAGCTGTGTCATAGAAACCCTCGACCACGTCACACGGACTTCCTCCACATAATGCAAGCTCTCTGTGTCACACGACTGTCCGCCACATCACACAGACCTTCACCATGCCACACGGACCTCTGCAACATCACACACTCTCAGCCAGGTCACACAAACCTCAGCTACATCACATGAACCTCCGCCACAGTGAGCCCAGCCTGGTAGAGAACGATGCCAGGGCCAGCTACTGGCCCAACAGACTGCTGGAGTGACCACCTTTGGAGATGGACTTCAGCTCATTCAGTCCTCAGGCGTAAAGTTTGTAATTGTCCCAGCCGTGTTTCATCATCTGAAGGTAGAAGTGGAAACAAGATTATAATTTCAACTGGGATGTTTTTGCTAGTGATAAACCAGGTTTTTTAAATCAAGAGGTTAAAACATGAAAGTTCATGTCTTAAAAGGGCAATGATGGTATAAATAAAAAAGAATACACAACTACTATGGGTAGAAATGGAAATTTTTCTCTTTTGAGTCCATTTAACCCTTTTTAATAAAAGTACCATTTTAAAAAGTCAGTTCCCAATAGCAGAAAGTTAGTTTATCCCAAAAGGATGAATGGTTCCTATATATCTATTTAATTATCATAGCAAAGTAGATCTTTAAAGACTCTATATTTGAACATTTTTTGCTTTTAAATTTAAAATGTTCATTTAATTTTTTAACTTTGTTATTTTTAAGAGAATAAAACCAAAAAAAAAACAGAATAAAGCCAATCAAAACAAAACAGTGAAAGCAATACAGCACTTCAAAACAAGATAATAGGAAATCAACAATGGCTGCCACAATGCCTCTTGTTATCTTTGAAATAGCTGGCCATACCATCAGACATATTAAATCTAACCAAATAAAATAAAACCAATCAAAACAAAATAGTGAAAGTGATGCAGGATTTCAAAACAAGATAATAGAAAATCAACAATGGCTACCATAATGCCTTTTGTTATCTTCAAAACAGCTTCCCATTCCATCAGACCTAATAAAGTCAAATGGAACAAAATAAAACCAATCAAAACAGTAAAAGTGATACAGGACTTCAAAACAAGGTAACAGGAAATCAACAATGGCTACTATAAAATGTCTTCAAAATAGCTGCCCATGCCATTAGATATAATCAAATCAAACAAAATAATAAAACCAAAACAACATAAGACTTTAAAACAAAGCAATACAGAATTAACAATGGCTACCAACTTCCCTTTTTAGACATTTCCTCCCCTTTCACTTTCACAATGTCTGTTGTAAATTTTGGATCCCACTAACTGCTTCAGGTTTTATACTAGGAAAAGAACATGATTTTCACCTGTATGAGTCTGAACCCTTTCACCCACAAGCAGGATCACAGGTTGCATCCATTTACCTACAAGAGCCTTGTGATTATCCTTCTTTATAGCTGAGTAGTTTTCCATTGTATAAAAATGCTGTATCTTTCTTATTTGTTCTGTGATTGATGGGCATGCTACACTGCTTTTTTCTGGTTCCCTGTCTCATGAAGCATTGTTTTCTCTCCTTTGACTTTCAGTCTATGAATTTCCTTTTGAGTTAATATGTTTCTTGTATACTTCACATTGATGGGTCTTATTTCTTGATCCACTCTGCGTATGTTTCTTTTCATTGGTGAATTGAGGCCATCTATATTAATGGTTATGGCCAACATGCACTGGTTTGTCTCTGTCATGCTTCAAATGCATATGTTTACCTTAAGTTCTTTCTACTTTTTTACCTCCTGCTCCGTAGATAAAAGTTCAAAATTGTCACTTTAAGTACTATTTCCTGATCAAGACTACCACACCTGTATGCCAGATGTGGTGGTGCACATCTGTAATCCCAGCACTTGGAAAGCTGAGGCAGGAGTATTGCTGAGTTTGAAGCCATCTCGGGCTAAACAGTGAGACCCTGTCAAAAAAAAAAAAAAGTACAAAAAGGACTATATGAGAAGTATTTTTGGAATATCCACAAGAAATAAAAAGTAAACTCTGTTGTTATACCTACATTAAAATAACCTTCCATTTATTTTAATATAGTCAGTCTTTAATTGGACATGTGTGTGTATAGGTCTATATTTTTAAAAGCCAAACCTCTACTCCATAAATTAGTTGTAGGCATTTTTTATGATGCAAAAACCACATATAATTGTTTTTGTATAGATTTTCTTTTAAAAGTGTTAGAGACTCAACTATTTAGAACTTCTTCATGCCACTGCTCTCTGGAAACAAAGTATGGACATGGCCCTAAAAAAAATAAATAGTAATAAAATGAAAAACTAAAAAAAAATGAATGTGTCTGTTTATGTTTCTGTATGATTGTACAATACCAAGAAACAACTATTTGATAAAAAATGAAAGCAAACAGGTGAAAATTTATAGAAACAAAAGCATAGCCCCAAACTCAGTTCGAAATCAAAGCCAAGCCCAAACAAACTTAGACTTTTTCAACTATGTGGTATTATTTTTAGCACAAAAGGAAAAGTTTAAAAATAAAAAAGAGCAATTTATCCTGAATAAATCAATCACTTTCTGGTAGGAAGCAAATGACTATTTACAATAGATCTCAAATTCTCACTTGTGCTTTAAGGTATAAGACTGAAATTACATTTTATACTTACTTATAATAGTATCAATTTGTGATTTATTGATACACACCTTACAAAATGCTAATTATATGCATGTGTACATTCAAAATATCCATAGACATATGCATGCATGTTGTAAAGCTTATATATAATATGTACTCATATATATTCCATATATTATTATTGACATATAAATGTATGCACATGAATTTCAAAAATGGTGTATGTTTATGGTATATGAGTATATATGTGTGTGAAGAAAAAAAGTTAAAAACAAGACAATCAGTTTAAAAGTAAGTCAATCCAGGCATAGTCACTATCAGCTTTCCACTAAAGGAACTCTGAGTTCATTGAAAATAAATCCTCTAAATTAGGATTCATGGTCAGTCTGTTGAAGAATCTCATTTGAGTTTTCACCACCTATTCAGAAGTAAGAATTTAAATATTCACTCAAAAAGTATCTTCTCTAAGCTGCTTGGAGTAGTGCAAGGCTTCATAGTTTTCTACTACAAGAATCATTTTCATAATTGTAATATTGCTAGAGTTATCCAGGTACACAGGCTTCTCATGATCTTATTATGTCTGTCAGCTTTATAAAAGTAAGTTCAAGAAGGTCTCATGTTCATAAAAAAATTCCCCAAAGCCTATATAATAGGTTTCACGTTATGTCTTCCCCAATTCTGCATCCCCATCTCTTCTAGCACTACAGTTTTATCCTATAATATAGAGTATGAGGATTTGTGACAGCATATCTTATCCTATAATATACACTATGAGGATTTGTGGTGGGGCAATAAATATATTCTTTCTTTTCTCAAATTTGTAACTCATCATGGCACTCACTTCTTAAGTTGGATGCTTACCATGTAACCTTTCAGTTTATCATTTTGTCAGAAGTATTTCTAAGCCTTTAAAGCTGTAAATTTCATTTTATAAACTTCAGCTGTACTACACACAGTTTGCTATGCTGTGCTATCATTTTCATTCAATTCTAAGCTTTCATTTTTGGAGGAGGTGCTAGGGATTGGACTCAGGGTGCTCTACTGCTGAGCTAAATCCCCAGTCTTCTTTTCTTCCTCCTCTTCCTCCTCTTCCTCCTCTTCCTCCTCTTCCTCCTCTTCCTCCTCTTCCTCTTCCTCCTCTTCCTCCTCTTCCTCTTCCTCCTCTTACACCTCCTCTACTACTACTACTACTTCTTCTTCTTCTTCTTCTTCTTCTTCTTCAAGATGAGATCTTACTAATTTGAATTTTCAGTTTTTCATGTCTCAGCCTCTGCAACACCACACCCAGCTCAGCTCCAAGAATTTTCTAACACCATGCATTATAAATTCTTTTTTTTACCCAAGTGTATTAGAAGTGCAATTTGCTAATTTCCAAGATAGTTATACACAATTTTTATTATCCATTTCCTTTAAATTTTAACTTTATTATAAACTTACAGGGTGTAATCAGGTATGATCTTCATTTTTTTAGTACTTTACATGACTTGCATTATGTTCTATGTAAACATCCTATCCTATGAGTGCCAGAATATATGTCCTCTAAGTGAAGGGCTTTATATATGTCCAGTAGATTGTTGTTGTGTTATGCAAATATTCCTTACCCTTATATTTTTGTTTTCTTAATCTAGAATTTTTTTAAATTTACAGAGGAAAAAAAACAGAAAAATCAAGAAGCAAACAAACCTAAAAAACAACAACAGCAAAGTAACAACCAAAAAAAGCAACAATAGCTATACAAATTTTCAAAATAAGATGATAAAGAGTTTTACAATGGTTATTATATTGCATATTGTTATCTTTAAAATAGTTGCTCAGGTTATCAGATGCAGGAATAAAACAAAACAGTAAAATGGAACAAAACATTGGATTTCAAAATCGAGACATAAGGAAATCTCCCACAGTTGCCACAATGCACACTGCCATCCTCCAAGTAGAGAGATGTCCAGACCACCAGCTCCAGGCCTGCAAAGTCAATCAAACAATACAAGTATGAAGCTATTCCTTTTACCTCAGTTGTTATCATCTCACCCTGAGTCCTCTGAATCAACCACTTGCTTACTGGGCTACAGGGAAGAGAATGTTCTTCTCCCAGTCTTCACATTGGCTGGCTCACAGAAAGGTGTGATCCAGTTGCTTGCTGGGTCTCTTCCTTCGTTCCACATGGCAGACCCTGGCTCACAGGAAGGCACGGTTTGGCTTTTTGCTGGATCTCTTCCTGTTCCCCATGGCGGACACTGGCTCACTGGAAGGTGTGGTTCAGCATCTTGCTGGGTCTCTTCCCATTCCTCATGGTGGACCCTGGCTCATGGGAAGCCATGGTTCAGCCTGATCTGCAAATTATTAAGAGACATGTATTAACAACTTTTACCATAATGATCAATTTTTCATTATTTCTGCATTCTCAAGTTTTATTTGTATACTTTGGAGCTATTTCATCTAGTGTATAAAAGTTGAGAATTCCATTGACTCTATACTCTGGCAAAATAAATGGAATTATCATATAGTACCACTCTCTAGCTATCAAAATACTAGATTTTGCTTTATTTAGCTTTTTATTTTCCTGCTACATCATGTTTGATGTTTTACTTTTGATTTTCTTTGTCCCTATACTTAAAGTACATTTCTTGAAAACAGCATATAGCATGTTTGTTTTTCCTTACCTAGTCTGATATTCTATTATGTCTAAATGGAGGAGTATAAACCAATTATATTTAAATTACTGACATATTTAGATCAATTTCCAATTATTTACTTTAGTTTCCACATTTTCCACTGTTCCAGTATTTTTTGTATGTTTTTTTTTCCTTTTCTTAGTTCTCAAACTGTATTTTGGTGGAGTTTTTCATTTTTTTCCATTTGCTGGTTTGAAAGTTTTTACTATTGATTTCTGTTCTTTCTAATTTTTATTTGTACATGTTTGCAGTACATAATGTTTACATTCATCACTGGGGAGTTGCTACCTAACACACCTTAATTCTCTTTATATCCCCTTTACCCCTGAAATTTTGACAAGCACAGCTTAAAATGTCTCAGTTAACCATTCTCCTTTTCTTATACCTTAATAATAACTAAAACGTCATCAGGGTGATTTCATTTTCTCTCTCCCAGCTCAAGTTTCATTGCCATTAGACAGCTTTGTCTTTTTAAAACCCTCAGTTAGATTTTTTTTTTTAAATAGAATTTCTTTCATTGAGCCTGTTGGTGGCAAATACCCCTCTGTCAGTGCTAAGTGCTCTGAGTTGGGGGCAAATGTTTTTATTTGTGTCTAAAAATATCTCCATTTTTTGAAAATATTTCTAGGTGTGAAATTCCAAAGTGGCAGTAATTTTCTCCCACATTCTATCTTCTCTTGTGCTGTGAAATAGCCAACGGTCTCTTTTTGTTCCTTCATCGATAAATGTGTCCTCTGGCTCATTTCCTGTTGCACTGACTGACTGATGTTCTGCAGTTTCATTCTGTTATGTCCTTGGGTGACTTCCTTTTCTTTTCTTTTCTTTTTTTCTTTTTTAATTTCCCTTAGAATTCATTGCAATCCTGGAATCTGCATCACTGTCATTTAGATTTCCATTTCATCTTTTCCATTCTTTTGTCTTGAACATTCTGAGTGAGTTCTTCCTATCCACCTTCCAATTCACTAATCATTCAACTCTATCAAGTCCCTCGTTCAAATAAATCGTTAAATTTAATTACATTTCTCTTTAAGTCACATGTTATAGTGAACTGATTGTGTCAACATAATACTCAACTAAATCAAACAAGCATGGTTCTGAGTGTGTCGGAGGGAATTTACTGAAGACAGACAGCCCACCCTAGGGGGACTTTGTCACCCAAATGATACAAAGGGGAAATGAAGAAGAAAGGCTCACTGTATCTCTTCAGGGGAGCTCCAGTCTTCAGCTTTGCCTTGAATGTTCCTCTTGGCTTCCACTGCAGACCCGGTAGCCTCTTAGCACATACTCATCAGTCTCCTGCTGTGGACCTGTGTGGAACACAACACTGACCACCAGTGCTTCAACTGGACCCTTCAGATCTCCAGCATGAGATCAGACCTTCTGCACTTTTCACACCCATCTCTCTGGGCAGCCATTGTGAGCCAATCTTGAAAATTCTTATTTATTTGTATATCTTGCATTAAATCTGGTTCTCTAGTAAGTACAGACTCATATATCTGTGTTGTTTCAAATCCTCTTAATATTTTCTTCATAGCCTCTAGCTCTTTGCCCATGTGTTATTCCTTTGTATTTTTAAAAATACCTTAAGCATACTTTTATCTGGATTTAATAATTTTAACATTTGAAAGTTGAAGTTTTTGTGGACTTGATTCAACTGCTGTTTCCATTCACTCCTGTTAATCATGGCTTGGACTTTTAATTTACTATGAGATTCTTACTGTGAAATTATATTTCTTCTCTTTTTTGGTTGTGATTCTTTGTTTTGCTTTTGGTAGTGGTACTAAAGGTTGAACTAAGGGCTTTGTACATGCTCTACCATCAAACCCCAGCCCTTTTTTAAAACTAAATCTTCTCTGCATACCTAATTGGCATAAGAGAGAGTCCTGGACATTTCTAGGACTGAAATTGGTATTGGAAAATTGACACATTTACAGGTACATAAAAAAAAATGTAATAATGGTGGAGTCCAAAAATCTTTGTATAAATTATCCCAAAATTAAGATCTGACACCTGAAATGTGCATGACTAGGGTATGATATAAAAAGCCAGTGGAAGCTGTGGTTTCTGACAAAGAAAAAGCTTCAAGCTTAAATTTCTTCCAAATTTAAAAGAGTTGGCAAAAAACTTGGATTTTTTTTTTCTTTTACAATTTGAACTTTCCATTGAAAGGCCATAACATAAGAATATAAATGATATCTCAAGACTACTAAAGAGTTAAACCAGGCATGGTAGCTCACACCTGTAATCCTAGCACTCAGGAGGCTGAGGCAGGAGGATCACTGCTAGTTCAAGGCCAGCCAGGGCTGCAAAGTGAGTTCAAGATCAGCCTAAACTGCATAGTGAAACCTTGTCTCAAAAAGACAAAAAGAAATAAAGAAAGACTAATGAGTTGATCTAAAAATAATTATAAAATCAGAACACCAGGGATGTAGCTCAGCAGCACAGCATCTGCTTGGCAAGAACAAGGTATGTGTTCAACCCCTGCTACCAAAAATAAATAAATAAATAAATAAATAAATAAATAAATAAATAAATAAAATAAAATCAGAACAGACCAGCTCTTTAAAAGCATATGAGTAAATCTCTACTGGATCCATATGATCAATTAAAAATCTATCTTCTTGATGGAACAAAAATAAATGTGGAATAAGATTATAATCCAAAATTTCTACAATTTATTTTCTAGTACACAATATATATCACAGCAATACAAACAAACCCACTAAATACTATATATCAAAAATGTGACCAATAATCAACACAAATACTAATTAATAAAAATTGACTCAAACCTGAAGCTAAACAACAATGTTAAAACAAATGCTAGAAATATGTAAAATATGATATTTTAACATAATGAAAAATATGGTAAGTGAACAGATGGGAAAATGGAAATATTAAGAACACAGTGGAAATCTGGAAATGAAAAATTAATGTCTGTAATGGCAAAGATATAAGATGAATTTAATAGCACAATTGAAAAACAAGGATAAGTGACCTTGAAGACAGATCAATAAATATTATCCTATTAATTATATTAATTTTCAAAAAAGCCTACAGAACTTCAGTGACATCTGGAATACTGTTAGACAGACATGTAATAATTACTGAGTTGCCAGTTGATATAGGCAGCCAATATAGTTGGCCATTCTTTGTGAAAATGTCAAATGATCTGTAATCATAAAACTTTTGATTAAATAATTGCTCTGCTCAATATGCCATTCTTCACAGGATTTGGGAGATGAAAACACTTTCAAAGAAAGCATCAGTTTCTCTGTAGTGAATGAGGTAGGACGTACTCTAAAGAAATTATAAATTTGAGTCAATTACAGGAAAATGGATGTACATTATGATCATGATGTCGAGTGAAATCAATCAAGACACACATGTTTAAATGCTGCATAAATGAGCAAAATAAAAGATAGATAACAAGAAGTAGGGAGATAGATCTTTCTCAAATGGGAAAGGGATCAAGAGATACAAGGAAGACAGAGAGAGGGCAGAGAGAGGGGAGAGGAAGGAGATGAAGGAAGAAATTGATTGCACTAACTCCCTGCAAGGAAACATTATGAACTGCAAACATGTACTAAGAAAAAAATGTTTAAATTTTAAAAAAGAAATACAATAACTGCCTATGGGCTCAGTTTCCCTTTCCTAGTCCCTTTTTCTTAAATTTTTGGCCCTTGAGACATTGCATGATAACTCACCAGTTCTAGAAGAAGTGAATATGAAATGTTTTAGGTTTATAATGACAAAAGTGTTTTCATTGTGAGGAGGGAAAGACAGGGTTCCAGTTCATTGACACCTAAGCACCAATTAACATTTCTGATGCCATGCCAGCAATGAGATGGTTTCCCTCCACTCCAGGCTCCTCCCTTCTCTTCCCTCTCCAGTGTACCCCTCCAGCAGAAAAATAATTCTGTGCACACAGGCGCGTGCAAACACACCACATAATGTCAAAGGTGAGAATAACAGGACTTTGGTTAAACTACCAAAATATATGTTCAAAAAGTGATGATAGCATTAAATAAAATTTTGATGAGCTATTAAAAAATTTAAAAACTAAAAAAAAAATCTATTTGGCCAATAGTGTCCTGTAATATTTTTTGAAGCCATTGTTCCTCTCAAGAGCCCTCAGGCCCTCTCCTTCTCTTCTACCCAGCTGTCTATCATATACTTTAGAGTCCATATTTACATTTAAAATTTTCTAAATGTTCTATTTAACCTTATTTTGGGAGGAATTCTACCCAGCAACAACTTGTCTTTTAAGGCAAGACCTGAAACTAAGATCTAGATCTGGAGCAATGGTCTCCAGGAATCTTCTTACAGATATCATCACATATTTTTAAAAGTCAGCATTGTAAATGTCAGGCATGGTTCTCTCAGTTTTGGGTCCCTCTTTCTGCTTCTGGTTTATCTCTCATTTTCATCAATGCCATTTGCTCAAAAGGTTTCAAGCTTTGGAACATTTTGAGTTTCATATTCTCAACCTGTAGTGGTCAGGGTCAGCACTATTTTCTACTGTAAACTCCTTCCACAGGGAATACTTCACATGAACTCAGACTAAAAAATGTAATATATGCTAGTTTAGCAGTAGCAAGATGACCACTTGCCCAAAATTATCCCACTCTGACTTGTGTTATGTGTTTTGTTTTGTTTTTGTAATGCTGAGGTTGAACCTCAGTACTGAGCTTTATCGCCAGTCCTTATTTTTTCAGACAAGGTCTCTAAATTGCTAAGTTGCCTAGGCTAGATTTGCCCTTGTGATCATCTTGCTTCAGTCTTGGAGAGTACATAATAACGTTTAGCCTTAAATTATGCTGCATTTTCTGTGATTTTGCTTTGAAGTACAAGTATCTAAAAGATAGAGTAACTTTTAAAGTTATTCTTAGTCAACATATTGAGGATATTAACAGTTAGCTAATAAAAATAGGCAATTCTGCTTGTCTCTTACACATGTGAGGAAATATTGAAATGTACCAGGAACCAGGTTCTGACTAGCTGTGGCATCTGCTAGCACCTTACCCTGACTCCCAGTATCCCCAGTTGTGGAAATATATTTGTATTGTTTATCAGCTATCTATGTTATACTCTTCAGGTAATTCCACCACATTTTCCCCTCCCCTCCAACTCCTGGCAACTACCATTCTATTCTCTGTTTCTGTTTTTATTCACTGCATGATTGTTTATATAGAAAATTCCATGAGTAAATTTAGTAAATTGAGGGATCCAAGATGGCTGACTGAGTGATGGCACAATAGAGAGCCTCTCTGAAAAAAACCAGCTCAGATGCCAGACAAAAGGAGAGGAATTTTCATGACCCAGGAAGAAACTGAGGAAAAAGAAAAAGAAAAAAAAAGAAAGAAGAAGAAGCAGGGACAGAGGGCTGGAGCTGGGCAAGCCCCAGTCGCTGTACCGGCACGTCTTAGAGTCAGGCGACTCACAATTGAGCTGAGATCACGGCCCTGCCAAGAGCAAGGGTTGATGGGCTCGAGACCCGTGGCAGAGAGTGGAAACAGCGAGTTGAACTGCGTGAACTTTGGTGAGTGATGGGAACTGGACTCCCCAGAGTGGGAGGACCGGCTAATGACATTTTGGAGTTGGGCAGGGCTGGCTTGAATCAAAACCCGAGGCGGCATCGGTCGAAGGCACCTGGTCCAAAACAGATTGGTGGGATCTGCTTGGGTTGGGCCAGGCCCCTGGTTGAAACCCAATAGCCAGGGACGAGGCTGTTCTAAGCCAGTGGCATCCCCAGGGAACACACAAACTTGCTGAAGCATCCACTGGGTGACTGACATAGGGGGACAGGCTGGCTCACAGCATGCACCTCACAGATCGGCAGAGGACTGGGAGCACAGCACTTCCCTAGCAAGTGTGCTGCAGAGAAAACTGTAAGCAATATGAAAGGCCCAGAGACCTCCACCACCCACCCATCTGAAGGGGGCCAGAAACATGACAAGACAAAGAAACAGCAAAAGGCCCCCAACCACTGAACCAGGGAAAGTGAGTCCAGTAGAGATAAATGCAGAGGAGGTTGAGGGCAGCAAACCTGTAATATCAGAGACAGCCTCATCAGAAATAAAGAAATACTTCCATGACCTCATTGATGAATTTAAATCTGAAATTCTAACTCAGGTGATGCAAGACATAAGAAGATTAATAAAAGAAATCCTGGGTAATCCTCAGGTAGACACAAATGAAAGAATGGAGGAACCCAGAGAAAGGAGAGAAGCCTTTGATGAAGAATATAAATAAAATCTAGAATACATGAAACAGATCCAAAGAGAATATCAGGAAGTTAAAAATTCCATTGAAAGCTGGCAAAACCTTTTAATAGAAACTAAAGACAAACTTTCAAAACTTGAAGATAGATTTGCAACATATGATTGCGAAAGGAAGGATCTCTTAAAAATAACAAGGAACCAGGAAGCAATGATACAAAGGCTAGAAGATGACAAGAGGATTTATAACCTAAGAATAAAATATGTGAATGAAGATGCAGGGACAAATACAAATGAAATAAAAAGGCTATTCACAGAAATAATTAAGAAAAACTTCCCAAACATAGGTAACAGAAATTAAGTTGAGATAAATGAGACATACAGAACTCCAGCCAGCTACAACCAAAACAGATCTACACCCAGACATATAATAATCAGGATCCCAGAAATCCATCACAAGAACAGAATATTAAAAGCAGTCAGAGAAAAGAAACAGATTACCTATAAAGGAAAACTCATCAAAAATCACAGCAGACTTCTTGATGCAAACCAACAAATCGAGAAGAGCTTGGAGTGAAATATTCCAAGCCCTGAAAGAAAATAACCTCCAACCCAGAATGATGTACCCTGCAAAACTATCTCTCAAAATCAATGGAGAGACAAGATATTTCCACGACAAAGAGGAACTGGGGGAGTTCGTGACCACCAATCCAGCCCTGCAACAAATATTGAAGGACATTCTAGAGAGAAGAAAATCACCAGGATTCCAGGAACAATTGCAGAAAGGCCTCAAAGAAAGGGGCAGACACTGTAACGAAGGAGAAAAGTAAACAAACAACAATGACAGAAAAATAGCATAGCAGAGATGAGGCAGAGAAGATTGGTTATATCACTGTTTTATCTTGACTGTTTTTATTTGAATCTGGTATGCTTGAGAGTATCAAGTCTGAGAGTAGAGGCAACTACTCTGAAGATGACAAGATTCAATAGGATACCCATTCTGGTTTGATTATTAATTGCCTTTGAAGTCCTATAATGTCTCCAATATTTAGATTTTATTAATAGTGTAATGCAATGCTAAATTTAATTATACTATGTTTGATGATATAGACAATTTTATTGAAAACAACAAGAGACATCATAGTAACTACCATAGATTACCTAGTATTATGGTTTTATATGTCCTTTTCTTTTTGTGTTTCTCTAGGAATTTGTATTGTTGACTTGTTTTGATTTGTTTCTCCCTCTAATACAGAAAGGCTAGGTATACATTTAGAGACTTATACATGTGTAAAACTTCTAAGTAGTTTATGAGAATGGATTATAGTTATTGTAAAGAAAAAAAGGAAAAGAAAGTATTCTAAAGGATATAACTGCATGTATGTTTGAGTGTGTGGGATTGATAACCATGTTGCTAAGTTTTTGTTTGGATGGATGAACAAAACTGATTGCAGTCTCACTGTATGTCCACTTTGTTAGGCTTTACTTTTGTAACTTGAACAACTTCTAAGAGGAAAATATGCAATTATCAACTAGTGATTTCTTACTGGTTACTATTTTTGTTTTTTTGTTTTATTTTGTTCTTGAAATTTTGTATTATTTCTACCCTCTTTGTGGTTCAAATCTTTTTCTTTAAAAAAAAAGAAAAAGAATTTAGTAGATTGATCCATGGTGCAATGCTAGGATTAAGGGTGCCCTAGCTTGGGTTTGAATGCTCCCTGACCTAAAGGTAGCCTGAATAGGGTATGAGGGAGACGAAAGATCCTTGCTGCTTGTCACTTTTCACTTGCTTGCTGCTGGCTGCCTTCTACCTGTCCTGCTTTGCCATGGACTCTTTATCTTAAGCAGTGCCCTTCTGCCATGCCACCCTACCTTGGACCAGCCAACTACGGACTGAACTAAAAACTGTGAGCCAATAAACCTTTCCTCTTTTACTTTGGGTGTCAGATATTTTGTCTTAGCAAAGAGAAAAGGAACTAAGATACCAGAGCAAATTTTTAACAAAATTCTATGCTGAAACTAAAAACACCTACAAAGCATTGTTCAGAAACATTAAAGAAATTGAGATATCAATATTAGTATAGCTGACTTGGGAAGTCCCCAGTCAAAATCTCATCAGGTTTCTTTGTAGAAAATACAAGTTAAAAAAAATACAAGTTATTTTTGAAATTTTATGTGGAAATGCACAGAAGCAGAAATAGCCAATAAAATCTGGAAAAATAACAAGTCAGAGAATTTAAATTATCTGATTTAGGACTTACAGTAAGAATATAGTAATCCAAGTATTGTGATATTAGTGCAAAGAGAAATCATTAGTGGAAGAGTATAGAAATAGACTCAGACATACATCTATGAATACATATATTAAAGCTATTGATTTTTTAACAGACACATGCAATCAACACAAGGGAGAAAGGAATTATCTTTTTAATAAATGGTATCATAGCATCTTGGACATTCAACAGGAAAAAATGGAACCAAACACTAATGCCATATGCAAAAACTTAACATAAAATGGATCATACATCTAAATAATCTAAAAGAGGACCTAGAAGAAATTCTTTATAATCTTGGGGTGCACAAAAAGAACAAGGCAGAAAAAATCATGAACCATAAAAAATGATAAGTTTGATTTTAAAAATTAAAAATTTTCTATATCAAAATATAAAGAAAATTAATAGTAAAACATGTTAGGAGAAAAAAATTCTCATTTTTTATCTGACAAAATTTTCATATCTAAAAAAAACTTTTATAACTCCATATTTAAAGGAAAAATCCAATTTTTTACAATGGGCAAATCATTTAAGCAAACTATAATATTCTTGAAAGATTAATAGTCAATAAGCATGTGAAAATATATTTAGCATCACTAGTCATCAAGAAAATGCAAATTCAATTAACATGAAAGACTTACCCCATACCACAATATCTCTCTCATTCAATTGCTCCCTGAGTCTGTCTCTGTCTTTCTGTCTGTCTGACAATAGAAAATGTCAATGCATATATGGAACAAGTAGAACTCTCATCCAGTTGGTGATGGGACTAGCAGATGACAAATTCATTAAAGAACAATTTGACTGTTTCTTAAATCTTACACAAATCTTATACTCAAGAAGGTCACTCTTAGTCACTTACCCAAAACAAATTAAAACATAAGCCCACAAAAATAAAGATTCCTATATATCCTCTATAATTTTAACTACAGTAATTGAAACTTAAGTAATTCAAGAATTCATCAAATACTAAATGGATGAACAAGGTATGACATTCATTCTACAGAAACTGCACAATTCAAAGTATTATAGGCAACTGAGTTACATAAAAATATTATAAATAGTCATACAGGGCTGAGCTCTGGAAAGAGCCAGTGTAGAAGACCAGATGTCTTACAAACTTAGAGGAGACAGACATCTCCCACTGTGGGCCAGACCTCAAGACAAAAGATCAAACAAATACACCTACTTTATAAGGACTGATATTCTAAATAGGTCTCTATCACTTTGAGGAAGCCAGGAGTTACCCTCTCAACTCCCTACAGAAAGAGTGATTGTTCTCTAAGCATGCCCACTTGCCACATGACTCACTTCTCGATTTGTCCCTGATTTAATCAATTTTACCTGAACAATTAATCCATAGTTCTGTCCTACCTCATGCCTGCCTGCCTTGTGAGTTCCCAGTTTCCCCCACTTGGGACTCACCTCGCCTCTATTTTTGCTCTATAAAAGTCCCTGGAAAACAGAGTCCGGACCTCTTCTCTCTCAAACAGAAGGTTTCTTTCTCTCAATAAATATATTTTGCTCTTAACCTCTGTTGTTCCAAAAATTCATTCTTCGATTTTACAGACCATGAACTTGTATCTGACATCTAGTAAGTTGGGAGTTTCTTTCCCCTACATTAAAAGGAATAAATTTTTATACTCATAATATGGGTGCTTCTCCAAACATTTTGCTAAATGGAAGAACCTAGAAATAAAAAGAGCCTGTGTTGTATGACTATTTATATAAAAATAAAATAGAAGAGACCAATCTATAGATCTAGAAATCAGATATGCAGTTATGGGAATGGGAAAAAGAATAAGATAGCATTGAAAATGTTGCAGAGATACTCTTCTAGTGAGTAAATTACACATGCTGTCTGTATTATTTCATTGTATGGCCCTTAATAATTTAAGCCCCTGTCTTCATTTATCCCCACAAAATAGTTGCAAAAAATTCAAATACCATTCTATAATGATCACAATTCCTGCATACCTGTCAATTTTTCATATATTAATCAAATCCCATACTCTGTTCAATCCAGCACATTAAAGATCTCATGTAATTTTTAAAATATCTCTGATTTCCATTCTTGGAGAAACTAAGAAGTGAGTTTTGCAGGCATGAACTAATTATCTCAGGAAGGCAAGTCTGATTGAAACCAATTAAAATCGAGGAAATTTCAAACTCCTTCTGTTTGACTTGTAAGTAAACTTTTGTGAGACCTGTCCCTATCTCCTGGGATTCTGGAGCACATCCGCGGAGACTGATGTCCCAGAGGAAGCTAAGAAAATGCCCCACTAACAAAGCATTCTTTTCAGAGAAGAAATCTTGACTTGGTATGAACAGCTGCATTCATTCCTTGCCATACATTTCTTCTAAACACTGAAGGAAATGCACCATTTCTTGAAAGATTTATGGCTAGACCTTAATGATGCAGAAAGGGAATTGCTCTAACTTCCAGAGAAAGAGATATATTTTCCTAGCACAAAAAGGAAAAGAAAAATTTTGTCTTTCAATTAGTTAGCTTTACAAGGAGCACTTTCTTTCCTTTCAGTCCACTGATGAGCAAGGTCACTCCTCCAGACCAGAACTGTTTTCCTGGGAATCATTAGTACTGTGAGTATCACTTTGCTATCCATAGACCAGAAATGAATACTGCCCTGTATAAAGTACTGTGTTCTCTAGAGTAAATGGACACAGCCTTGATGCCTTGATGCCTGAAAGCAAATTCTTATGAATTTCAGTTATACAACACATAGGCCCAAAAATGTCCTAGACCAGTATCTTCCTGAATGCAAAGTGGTTTCTATTTCCTGCATCTTAACAGGACCATCAGTTTGTAGGGCAAATTTCAAATTTTTTTCAAGTTCCAACTAGCATCACTCCCAAAGTAGTAAATGTGTGTGTGTGTGTGTGTGTGTGTGCGTATTTTAGTATCTCTGCTTTAAGGTCGTACAACATTGGGCATCTTCATATGTGCTCCATGACAAAAATCTTAACAATCAGTCCCTTTCAATAATATATAATGAAACAAATGGAAAAAAAAAAGCTTGAGACATTATACCTTTAGCCCAAATCCAGAAAAAAATATTTAGTACTTTCTACATTCTCCGTTTCTTCCTCCTCCTCCTCCTCCTCTTCTTCCTCTCTGCTAAGACTATGAAAATTTTAAGAAAAAGATAGGATCCTTTTCATAAAGGATCCTTTTAAAAACATGGTTCAGAAAAAAAATGACCCAACTCAGTCTCAAGCCACTGAGTTTTAAGTGAGTTGAGAAAGCTATGTGTACTCAGGCAGACTGAAGAAACAGAGAGAAGCACTGAATCCCAGGAAGAAATAATATATTCTGGTTAGGGAATGATGGAGTTGGAAAGTTTGCATGCAGCAAAACAGTCATTAGGAGAAACGAAGTAATAGCCAACTTGGAGGAAGATCACTGAACAAACAAGTCCCTTTTCCAACACGATGCCAGAGTCTGAAATACAATACAGAGTGCCCCATACGAACACATGCATGTATCAGTCCACACAAGCTTACTGATAACTGAAGACAGACTGTCCACGAGCTACCCACTCATAATTATTCAAGAAACGTCTTTTTTTTTCAGCACCAAAGATTAAACTGAGGACCTTCACAATGAGCTAAATCCCCAGTCTCCCCTTTTTTATTTTGAGCTAGGGTCTCACAAAGTCACTAAATTGCCTTGATCGGGATTGTGCTTGTGATTCTTGGCCTCTCAGAGTTCTGGGATTACAGATGTGAGCCACAATGTGGCTTCAAGAAATATCTTCTGAGTGTTTAATTTGTGCTAAGGCACATGCTTAGGCTCTGCAGACACTATTAATGCCTTCAAGATGCTAAGACCCATGGGGGAACCCAAGCAGATATTCCATAAGAGGTCATACAGATCTGCAGAGGTTGTGATGGAAGCATATAGCAGCAGTCCCTTAACTGGACTGGAGACAGGAAATCCCAGGACGCTGCCCATGGAGGTGGCTTTGAAACTGAGACCTGAAAGTCAGAACAGACTTAGCTAAATAATGGAGAAAATGGGGGATAGTGTTCTAAAAAAATGAGACAGTATATACAATAACTAGGAGTCAAAAGGAAGGGTGGTGTTGGGCGCAGTGGTGCAAGTCTGTAATCCTGAAGCTGCAGAAGAGGCTGAGGGAGAACTGCATGGTCAGCCTAGAGAGTCCCTGTCTCAAACTAAAAAAGTTAAAGCTGGATGTCATCAATACTGAAAGAATGGAAGAAAGAGAGAGAGAGAGAGAAGGTTGAGAATTGTATGCTCAGAAAACTATAGATATGCAACATTTTCCCATTAAAGGAAAGACAGTAAACATTTTACACTGTGGGGCCGTATGAACTATATTGCAACTACTCAGCTCTGCCATTAGAGCATGAAAGCAGCTACAGACAATACATAAACAGATGAGTATGGCTGTGTTCTGTTAAAACTTTATTTGCAGAACCGGGCTGGAGTTTGCCAACCTCTGAATCTGAGTAATTCGGTAAGTGAGTAACACAGAACAGGGAAGAAGGAAAAATGTCAGAAGATCAGGCTGGCAAGGCTGGACCACTGATGGCCTTGATGTCATGGAGTTTGAGGTATTATCCTCAAAACTCTCAGAAATGACATAGAAAACACTGAGATTTGAATGATCTCCTTTCCTGTTGTGTGAATTGTGGATGGGAAGCATATGGCAAGTCAGGAGACAGCTAGTCCATTAGGAGGCTGAACCGAATACTGGTGAACAGGGATGACTAGATAAGACAGAGAGGAGACCTATTAGGGTGACTCTCCAAGGGGGTGACTCATCACTATGGGTCATTTAACCCTTTACATTGTGACTTTTCAAAAGGTAAAGGAAAAGGTTGGAGTAGAGGGTCGAATTGTGATAAGTGCATATCTACAGTGTTTGACTCATTATTTTTGCCTGTATAACTTTAGTTTCCTACAGTTGCTTTTCCACATTTCTCTGAATACTACTTTTATTTACTGACTTCAGACATCCAGCTTCCTTAAAAATCTCACGGAACTTTTCATGTGCTCACATCTCCGCTAGTGTAGCCTTCTGGGTCACCTGGCTCTGTCACTTGTGCTGAGGATCACTCTTTTCTCCAGACACTGCCACTCTCATTGTCATCCTTTCTGCTGCCACTGTGCTGCTAGTCCTGGATCCCTGTGGTTCTGGCACCATGCTGTGCTCCTTACAGAAGGAGAGAGAATCTCTTCCTTATCTGTGCCATGTGGTTATCTGGATTCCATAGCAGTGCTGTCAGTGACTAGGGTGTCTCTTGCCACTGCTTCCTCTGTACGACCCAGGTCCACATGAACATATGTTAGGGATGAAGGCTGACAGCACACTTCCTACACACACACACACACATGCACGCATGCACACATGCACACACTCGTGCACGTGCACACACACATCATGCAAGCAAACCTCCTGACCCAAGATCTCAAGACCGTCTCTTCTGAAACTTCCTGACTCTGATGCAAACTGCTACATCTTATTAATTTAGCAGAGGTGCAGAACAAGCCTGATTTCCAGCTCTAACTTGAGTGGCATTCCTTGCTCTGGTTCTCTTTCAGAAACATGGAATCCTTGTATACTCCCTACCCTTCAACCCTAGAACTCAGTTTAGAAGCCTTTTTCTCATTTCACATCTCTGTCCAGTCTGTCTGGATTTTTCTGGATTAAGGGTGTTCCCAAAGTAATATGTGGGCAACTTCACATTAGCACTCATTAGGTGTTGTAGTCTCCATTTATGGTGTCTCCCCTGCCAAAATGAGATATTCTTTAATTGCCTACCAGGACTTGGAACATAATAACCTCTCAACAAATTCTTGTGGAATTCATAGACCTAATTTTCCATAGTATGTAATGATTAGCCCTTGGAAGTTTTATATTGAACTGTCATTCTCCACATAAGGAACAAAGATAATTCTGTATCCACTCCTGTATATAAGGACCAGGCTCATGGCCAGTTACATATCACATGTAAAATAATTATTCTTATAGGAATATAAGGATGAAAGTGCTTTTAAACTTTTCAAGTCCGTTACTTTTAAATTCCATTAGAAGTTAGGTCAGAAGTTAGCCAACTAATTAGTAAAGAATGTTTAATATGTACATTTCTTCTGAGGCATTGGTCCCATCTTTAAAGCAGCCTCTCCCTCTCCCTCCCTCTCTTCTCTCTCCTCTCTCTGTCTCTCATCCTCATCCTCATGATCTTCAGCATTATTTCATGGAAAAACACTGGGGTCTGTGACATTATAGGTGAAAAATAATATTTATTTGGTCTAGAAAGATGGAGGGAGGAAATGAAAGCATCTTACTTTCCTAAACTCTCAGAGAATTAGGATTTTTTTCACATGTGGAAATAATTAACCTATTAATGAACTATAAGCTACCTCTTTCACCCTAAATTTTCTATATACTTTGAAAAGCATACAACTCATTTTACAGTAATTTATCTTATCCACTTAAAAGGAAAATGATACAAAAGAACAGCTTTAATAAGGATTTGAGTTTACTGTTTTAGGAGAACAAAAAAGCTCTCAGTCTATATTTACAAGCTCATACAAACAGGGAATGCTTTACTGGTATAATAATATACTTAGTCACAAAAGAAGGTTTTGACAGGAATGCACTTCCCACGATTTCCAGATTTTGTCCTTAGTATTTGCTGATCTTTTCACTTTTGAGGTTAATGTCCACCTATATGTCCACAGATGTTTATCCAGTGTAAATTTATTAGGTTCTTCTATGATTCAGCTGGGTAGTACTGAAATCTTGGATTTAAGTTTAGTGCATTTTTATACTTCCTAAGTGGTTTTGTTTCTTTTCAATTTTTGCTCTTTTTGAAAGAAAAAGTCTGGACTGGAACATAGAAATAGATTCATCAGAAAAAACCTACTCTATTATCTCAGTGATATCTCACCACTAACAAAATTTCAATGATTATGAGTTATTTTAATAATTTGAGTTTCTATAAACATATCTCTAATATAGTCAAGGATCAATTTTTAAAATTAAATATGAGAGTATACATTAATTTCTCATGAACTCATAACAACATTTATATACAGACATCATTTATACTCTAGCCAGTTTAAATTGCCATATGAATTTTTGACAGAAAATTTATCATGTGTAAAACAATTATTCTTATAGGAGTATAAGGATGAAAGTGCTTTTAAACTTTTCAAGTCTGTTACTTTTAAAGTCCATTAGAAGTTAGGTCAGCTGACAAAAGAGTTAGCCAACTAATTAATAAAGAATGTTTAATGTGTACATTTCTACTGAGGTATTGGTCCCATCTTGAAAGCAGCCTGTGTAGGGAAAAGCAACCTGAACTATAATCTAATTTAATTTAATTTATGTTGCTACCATACTCAACTGTACTTTTGTAGCTCGGTAGGGAAACAGTTGCCTAGCTAGCATGAAGCACTCCATTCCCAGTACTAAATAAAGCAATAGATAAATAAATAAAATGTCTGTTGGTACCAATTTTTCAGACCCAACTGTATGCAGCTTCTAAGAGATATATCTAAAGTGTAAGCCAGAAAAGTAAACAAAATGTAATCAGAACGGTGTAAAATAAAGATAAAAAAAATCCCTTCATTTAAAAACAAACAGTAAGATTCTAAGGAGTTACTTCCTTACTATCTTTCCAGGGTAACAAGGAACATGAGAAATGGCACAGCAATCACAGAGTTCATCCTTCTAGGTTTTCCCAGTGGCCAAGGACTCCAAGCCCCTCTCTTTATAGTGATCTTTCTCATCTACATATTAACGCTTGCAGGCAATGGCCTCATTATTATCATCATCTGGGTCGAGCCGAAGCTACAGATTCCAATGTACTTCTTCCTGTGCAATCTGGCCTTCCTGGAGATCTGGTATACCACCACCGTCATTCCCAAACTGCTGGAAACCTTTGTGGTGACGAAGACAGTCATCTGCATTCCCTGCTGCCTGCTGCAGGCCTTCTTCCACTTCTTCCTGGGCACCACTGAGTTCTTGATCCTCACTGTCATGTCGTTTGACCGTTACCTGGCCATCTGCAAGCCCCTTCGCTACCCCAGCATCATGACCAGCAACCTGTGCCAGCAGCTGGCCGTCCTTTCCTGGGGGGTGGGCTTCACCATTGTCTTTTGTCAGACAGTGCTGCTCATCCAGTTGTCCTTCTGTGGCAACAATGTGATCAATCATTTCTACTGTGATGTTGGTCCCATCTTAAAAGCAGCCTGTGCAGACACCAGCATATTGGAACTCCTGGGTCTCCTGGCAACCATCCTCGTGATCCCAGGGTCACTCCTGCTTGCCATCATTTCTTATATCTACATTGCGTCCACTATCCTGCACATCCCTTCAGTCAGTGGCCGCCCAAAGGCTTTTTCTACCTGTGCCTGTCACCTCACAGTTGTCTCCCTGCTGTATGGAGCTGTTTTGTTCATGTACCTGAAACCCACTGCACACTCCTCCTTTAAGGTGAATAAGGTGGTATCGGTGCTGAATACTATCCTCACACCGCTTCTGAATCCCTTTATTTATACCATTAGAAATAAGGAGGTAAAGCGAGCCCTAAAGCAGGCAATAATTTCTTCAAAGCTTTGTCATGCAAAATAAAACTTGCAACACATAAAAATGAGCTTCATGCAGAGACAAAAATTAAACGTAAGAGTGTAGAAAAGTTTGATAAAACAGTCTCCAGCAAAATCTCAGAAGTTTTGCTTTATTGTTGTAGCAAGGTAAAGATATGAAAGGAAACCATGATGGTTAAGGTCCCATATAGGAATGTGTCATGTATAAATGGCCTAGCGCTAAGCGTGATGACACAGCCTATCTATATGATAATCCAAGCTACCTGGGAGCCTGAGGCAGGAGAATGGCAAGTTAAGGGCAACTTGGATAATTTAGTGAGACCCTCACCTCAAAAACCGATAATAACAGTAATAAAAACAGCTGGACACATAGCTCAGAGACAGAGTGTTTGCCTGCCAAGTGCAAGATGCTGGGTTCAAATCCAAATAAATAAATTTTCAAACTGTGTTATGGTTTATACCTAGATGTTCCCCTATAACCTCATGTGTTCATAGCTGGGCTTTGGGGGGGGTGGTGACTGGATCATGAATGTGTGATACTCATCAGTGGGTTAGTTGACTAATGAGTTTATAGCTAATGTGATGTTAGTAGGCAAAGCCTAGTCTGAGGAGGTGGGTTTCTGGGGGTGCCTGGAAGAGTTTATCTTCCTCTGTCCTCCCTTGAAATCAACCTCTTTTTCTCCCTTCTCCTCCTCCTCCGCTTTCTTCTTCATCCTTCACCATGCCAGGAGCTGCTCCTCCTCTGCAATGCCCCTCTGCCATTCCACCCTGCCTTGGAGCCACCTGACCAACTGTGAGCCAAAATAAACTCCTCCTCCATGAAGTTGTGAGTGTCAGGTATTGGGTATCAGGAATAAAAAAATAACTATGACAAACTGGGAGTTTTCCTTGAAGAGAAGTAACTTAATTCTCCACCAAGGAAATCCCAGGATACTCTCAGAAATGAGAAAGAAATCAAGACTTTCCCAACTATAAACCGAGAGTAGAGATTACTAAAGCCAGAGTCAAAGTCAGTAACTTGAAAAAATGTAAGGAATACTATTTCTTTCTTTGTTTATCAAAACTCTCTTTTCCTTAGCTCCTTATCAAAGGCATAAGGTATTCTATACCTTATTTTCTCAGTTCACCATAAGACAAGTATGTCGGAGTGCCCTAATCAGTATGAATGGTAGTTCATAGATGTTTAAAACATTTATGTTTGCTGATATGTTAATAAGGATATTTCCATCTCAGTATGATACAAAGCACCTGCTTGGCAAGCACAAGGTACTGAGTTCAATTCCCAGTACCAAACAAAAAATTTTTTTAATTTATATGATACAAAATTTTATACAGTATAATCCTAAAGAGGTTCATTCCAAGATAATACTAAAACTTGAGGATTTCATATAAAAAGTTCTTACACCTCAGGGATTATGCCACTTTTGGGACTTTAATTAGGTAAGCCATGTGCAACTAAGAGATGTCTCAGAGAAACCTAACTATGTTGTTGGAAAATTCAGCCCCAGTATCACATAAAGTTCATATTCAGGGCTAGCACGCAAAGGTCTTTAAGGCAAGCAATGATCCTTTTCTCAGGCAAGATATCCAGCAATGACAGAATGATGATACAGATGAGTCATCCTAAATATATATATATTTTTTCCTCAACAATAAAGACTATCATTGATAGCCCATTAAAATAGAATTCTAACGGGATTACTGCAAATCCCTTTTAGCATTAAATGCAAAGTTGCAAATTCAAAACAAAGTATAATGAGGTGAAAATGTGGTTATCTAAACTGCTAACCCTAATCTTACCTAAGAAGGGACTGTCTTGGTGTCGGGCATGACAAACATGTCCCTCGAGAACATGAGAACAATCTAAAGACCTGAATGTTATGAAAAGCCCTACTATCAAAAGAATAGGCTTCCCTGAATTACAATGTTATATATGTGAGGAACAAAAGCAGTTAATGATATTATATAGAACCACTCATTTGGATATAACCCAGTGGTGCATTAATTGAACCTTGGATCAAAAGGGATGTGGGAAATTATCTTACAAAGATGAAACTGATGTCATTATTTGGAGTTATGGTAATCCTCTTTTTTTAAAAAAGTTACAATCCTTCTTGTGGTCAATAATTAATAATCATTGCCACCAGGATATTTTCAAGTATGGGATGATGAATGTACCTGGCTCCCTCCCACTGTAAGATGCATTGGTTAGATGATGCCTCTTTGCTAGAAAAACACAATCATTCCTTGTATGCCTGGCCCAATACTTCCAAATTATTTGGGCTGGATTCCCTTTAAACAATATCAGCATACTGTCATCCCATAAGTGGAGGATTTGTTTGCTATTAATTAGCTTTCAATGTCTGGAATACATTGGGCTGCCACGCTGAATACCAATCTATGGCCATGACTGCCTCCTGGTTGGATAGGTCGGTGCATCTTGGGTTTTCCTTGGATGAAAGGGAATAACTAAAAATTATTGGCCGCCCTGCTAACATCCCTGTGCTACCACACAGATGGACCCGTAGTTTGTTCCATTTGTATAGTCATCTAGCCTCTATTTTTATTTCCTCTGTTGGATTAGAGGATATCACATAGCATATAGAATCCCCAACTTTATACACTCAAGAAGTCCTTAAAGACACTGCACCAAGAATCTCTGTTAATCACAAAAGTCCAAATTATGGTAAAGACTGTATTACAAAACTGAAAGACACTTAGCATGTTAACAGCAACATAAAGAGAGACCTATGCAAAGACTGAAGTCAAATGCTGTGTATGCATACCTGAAGACTCTGCTAGTATCTCTTCCATTTTACAGGAGTTAAAACAACAAAGACAGGCCATGTCACATTCCAATCCTAGCATTCGGGAAATGATATGGACTTGGTTCTGTGGGGACTTGGTCCCCATCACAACACTAGATTCCTTCCTGTCTCTTTTAATGTATATCTCTAGTTATCTCTGTTTTTACCAGGGTATTATCATTCCGTGGTACTCATAAGTGTCCAACTGACTTAGCAAAAAGCTTTTAAAATCTAACATGAAAATATGTGATGCATAATTGAAAAGGAAAAACTCTACAAGAGAAATTGTTCTTTTTTAAAACTTTGTTCTTCTGAAACTACCTAGCTCTCTAACTGCTTCATGGCCCTGTAAATTCTTTCTTGAGGCCTGTAACCACAAGAGCATAAACAAAAATGCAGGATACTGAACTTTGCAGCCAGCTACACTACTGCATTTTGTTATTAAATCTATAAGCCTTTTGGTGAAGCTGTTGATGTCTTCTATGTAGAGTATCAAGTTATTTGATAATAATGATAATTTAACCTCTTTCTTTCCTGTCCTTATTGCTTTTATTTCTCTCATCTAATTGCTCTTACAAAATTTCCAAAACTATTTTGAGCAGGAGTGATGACAGTGATATCCTTATCTTGTTCCTGACTTTAGAGTGAAATCTTTCTGTTTTTGACCATTTAAATTTTTTTTAAATCGGTACCAGGGATTGAACTCACAACTGCATGTTTGCAAGGTAGGCGCTTATGCCACTGAGCTAAATCCCCAGCCACTGTTTTTGACCATTTAGTATGATGTTGGCTGTTGGTTTGTCATACATGATTTTTATCAGATCAAGATAAAGATCGTCTGTCACAATTTTTTGGAGGGCTTTTACCATAAATGGATTTTGGACTTTGTCAAATGCTTTTCTGAATCTATTGAGATGGTCATGTGATTTTGGGCTTTAGTTCTATTAATATGGTATATTGCACTTATTGATTTGCATATGTTGAACCATCCCTGCATCCCTGGGATGAATTCTTCTTGGTCATGGTGTATGATCTTCTTGATGATTTTCTGCATTGTGTTTGACTGTATCTTAAAGGATTTTTGTATCTTATGTTCATTAGGAAGATTGGCCTTGTAGTTTTCTTTTTAGGTTAGGTTCTTCTCTGGCTTTGGAATCAGTAACACTTGCCTTTAGAAATAATTTTGGAAGTATTGTTTCACTTTCAATTTCCTTAAAAAGTTTCAGCATTAGTGGCATTAGTTCTCTAAGTTTCTTCAAGAATTCAACCATAAATCCATCAAGGCATGGGCTTTTTTTTCCTAGCAAATTTTTAAATACATTTTCAATTTCATTGGTTGATACTGAGTCATTTAGAATTTTTATATCTTCTTGATATAATTTTAGCCATTGGATTATGTTGAGGAATCTGCTCTTTTCTTCTGTGTTTTCCATCTTATTAGAATACAGTTTCTCATAGTAGGTATTGATGATCTTTTGAATTTCTATAGGATCTGTTGTGGTTCCTTTTCATTCCTAATTGCTTGAATTTGTGTTTTTTCTTTCCTATTTTTGATGATTGGCTAATGGTTTATCAATTTTATTAATCTTTCAAAGAACAAACTTTTTGATTCATTGAGTCTTTGTATTTTTTTACATTTTATTGTGTTAATTTCTGCTCTTGTCTTCACAATTTTCTCCCTCATATGAGTTTTGAGTTTGATTTGCTCTTCTTTTATTTGGAAGTTTGAGGTTCTAAATTAGGTTGTTTGTTTGAGCTTGTTCTATTTTCCTGATATGAGAATTTGTCACTATAAATTTCCCTCTTAGGACTGCTTTCATTGCATTCCATAAGTTTCAGTATGTTGTATTGGCATTATCATTTAATTGTATATATTGCGGAATTTTGTGTTTAATTTCCTCTGTGACTCATTGACGGTTCAGAAGTGTGTTGTTTAATTTTCATGTGTTTGTGTAGTTTTTGTGATTTCTTTTGTCATTGATTTCCAGTTTCATTGTGCTATAGTCAGATACTGTGCAAGGAATGATTTTAATTCCTCTACATTTTCTTAAACATGTTTTGTGGGCTAATATGTGGTCTATTTTGGAAAATGTCCCATGTGTATATGTAAGGGAGGCCTCGTTAGGTCAATAAGGTCACGATAGTTTATAATGGGCATGAGCCTAAAGTATGACTGTGTGGGATCAAAAAGTATAAGCCTGGATAAGAAGGGGGAATTTGCAAGGGAATATAAAATGCTCTTCTTGGGAATCCTCGGAACCTCAAACTCAGGAAATCTAGACCTTTTAGAATTTTCTCTTAGGACTCTATAGCAGTTTTACAGATCCAACTCATTCTTAGCTAACTACTGAATGTATCACACCAAGCACACAATAGGCTTTTATGGATCATATATTCTTTTTCTGAGAGGATTAATTTTACATATCATAAAATTATGTGTCTGGGCTAGGAGAGGCCCAGATAACTGGTAAAATATATTTCTAGGTGTGTCTTAAAAGGTGTTTCTGGAAGAGATTAGCCCTTCAACAGTAGATTGGGTAAAGAAAATTGCCCAAAATGGGTAGGCCTCAGTCAAAGGCCAGAATAGAACAAAAAGGCAGAGGAAAATCAAATTGAGCTGAGATATCAAGCTCCTCCTGCCATGACACACAGCCCCCCCAATTCTCCCACCTTCAGATTTCAGGATTTAAATCAGCAATTACCTTTCTCTTTTTTATGGCTTGTGTCTAGACGTCCCCTAAAACTCATGTGGTCACAGGTAGGGCTTTTTCAGAGATGGCTGAATCTAGAGTGTGTGGGATTAAGGGAGTGTGACTAGCAAGACAGACAAACCGAAGGGAAAGATAAAGATACAACAGCAGAAAGATAACGTGTCAACAATAAACCAATATACAACAGTTATATCCATTAATGTAAATGGCCTCAATTCACCAATTAAAAGAAACAGACTGGCAGAATGAATCAAGAAACAATGTCCAACCAAATGCTGTCTATAAGAAACTCATCTAACCCAAAAAGAAATTCATAGACTGAAAGTCCAAGGATGAAAAACAATACTTCATGCAACAGGAATTCAAAAAAAAAAGCAGGGATAGCTATCCTGTTTGCAGACAATGTGAACTTTAAACCAAGAAAGGTCCAAAGAGATAAAGAAGGTCACTACATACTAGTTAGGGTAAAATTTCAAGAGGAAGAGATAACAATCTTAAATACATATGCACCAAATTCCAGAGCAGCCAGCTATACAAAGCAGTACTAACAGAATTGAAAAATCAAACAGGCAATTATAATAGGAGACCTTAACACACCATTGACACAAAGGGACAGATCAACTAGACAGAAAATCAGCAAAGAAATAACAGAACTGAATCACACCTGTGACCGACCAAATGGACTTGATAGACATATACAGAGTGCCCCATCCAACAACATCAGAATATACATTCTTCTTAGCAGTACATGGGACATTCTCTAAAATAGACCATATACTAGCCCACAGAACATATTTAAGTAAATGCAAAAGAATTGAAATTATCCCATGCTGTTATCAGATCATAGCACCATGAAACTGGAAATTAATGATAAAAAAAACTGCAAAAATCCCACAAATACATGGAAATTGAATAATACTCTTGAGCAATCAATGGGTCACAGGGAAAATTAAAGAAGAAATTAAACAGTATCTACAAGCAAATGAAAATACAAATACAACTTACTGTAATCTGTGGGATGCAATGAAAGCAGTACTTAGAGGAAAATTTATTGCACTGAGTTCCCACATTAGGAACACAGGATGAACATAAACAACCTGATACTAAACCTCAAACAGCCAGGAAAAGAAGAGAAAGCCAAGCCCAAAGCCAAAAGAAGGGAGGAAATTATAAGGATCAGAGCAGAAATTAATGCAATAGAAACTAAGAAAACAATTCAAAGAATCAATGAATCAAAGAGTTGGTTCTTTGAAAGAATAAAATTGATACGTCCTTAGCCAACCTAATTAAAAAAGGAAAGAAAAGACTCAAATTCATGCAATAAAGAATGAAAAAGGTGAAATCACTACCAACTCTATGGGAATACAGAAGATCCTCAACACCTATTTTGAAAACCTCTACTCTCATAGGTTTGATAACATAGAAGAAATGGACAGATTCTTAGAAACATGAACCACCAAAGCTGGATCAAGAAGATGTAAAACTGCTGAATAACCCAATTTCTATTAATGAAATTGAAAATGTAATTAAATCCTTACCAACAAAGAAGAGCCCAGGCCCAGATGGATTCACTGTGGAATTCTACAAGAAATACAAAGACTTTATGCCAACACTCCTCAAATTTTTCATTGAAATTGAAAGGGAAACAATTCTCCCTAACTCATTCCTGGAAGCAAATATTACTCTAGTACCAAAACCTGAGAAAGACCCAACTAAAAAAGAGAACTACAGGCCAATCTCCCTAATGAACATAGATGCAAAAATTCTCAATAAAATATTGGCAAACAGGATGCAGCAAATCATCAAAAAGATTATACACCATGACCAAGTGGGATTCATCCCAGGCATGCAGGGATGGTTCAACATACATAAATCAATAAATGTAATCCATCATATCAATAGAGCCAAAAGTAGGAATCACATAATCATTTCTATAGATGCAGAAAACGCTTTTGATAAGATCCAACACCCATTCATGTCAAGAACCTTACAGAGAATTGGAATAGATGGTCTCTACCTGAATATGATAAAGGCCATCTATAATAAACCAAAAGCCAGTGTCATGTTAAATGGCCAAAAACTGAAAGCCTTTACCTTGAAATCAGGCACAAGACAAGGATATCCCTTATCACTGCTCCTATTCAACATAGTACTGTAAATACTAGCCAGAGCAATTAGACAAGAGAGAGAAATAAAAGGAGTAAAGATAGGAAAAGAGGAAGTTAAACTATCATTATTTGCAGACAACATGATACTCTACATAGAAGACCCCCAAAACTCCAACAAAAGACTCCTAGATATAATAAATAAATTCAGCAATATAGCTGGATACAAAGTCAATACTCAAAAATCAATAGCATTCCTATACATTAACAACAAAATCACTGAGAGAGAAATAAGAGAAGCCACACCCTTCACTAGCATCCCCCCAAAAATGAAATACTTAGGAATTAATCTAATGAAGGAAGTAAAAGAGCTATACAAGGAAAATTGTAATACCCTGAAAAAAGAAATTGAAGAAGACCTCAGAAAATGGAAAGACATCCCTTGTTCATGGATAGGAAGAATAAATATTGTGAAAATGGGCATTCTCCCAATATTGTTATACAGATTCAATGCAATCCCAATGAAAATATCACTAACATACCTCATAGAACTAGAGAAATCACTCCTAAAATTCATCTGGAACCAGAAGAAACCTAGAATAGCAAAGGCAATTCTAAGCAGCAAAGCCAAGGCAGGAGGCATCACAATCCCTGACTTAAAGTTATACTGTAAAGCTACCATAATAAGATCAACATGGTACTGGGAATAAAAACAGACCTGAAGATCAATGGAATAGACTAGAAGATACAACTATGAACACATTCAACCACCTTATCATTGATAAAGTGGCTAAACATGTTCACTGGAAAACAATAGTCTCTTTATAAATAGTGCTGGAAAAAACTGGCTATCCATATGCTGAAAACTAAAACTAGACCCATGTCTATCTCCATGTACTAAACTAAAATCTAAATGGATCAAAGATCTAAGTATTAAAACAGAAACACTAAATCTGTTGGAAGACAAAGTAGGTAAAAATCTCAAAGACGTAGGGGTAAGTAGAGAATTCATGAACAGGAACCAAACTGCATGGGAAATACTTCCCAGAATCAATAATTAGGATCATGTCTTATTAAAGAGTTTCTGCATATCGAAAAAAAATCTCCAGCAGAGTGAAAAGAAAACCCACAAACTGGGAAAAAAATCTTAGTGAACTGTCCCTCAGACAAAGGACTTCTGTCTAGAACTTTTAAAGAATTTAAAGAATTTTAAAAAATCAGACCCCCAAAATTAAAAGACCCAATCCAAAAATGGGCAGCCGAGATGAACACACAGTTCTCAGATGAAGAAATACGAATGGCAAATAAATACATGAAAAAATGTTCATCATCATTGGTCATTAGAGAAATGCAAATTAAAATCACACTGAGATTCCATCTCACTCTGGAAAGAATGGCCAGAATCAACAAAATTACCAATAACAAATGCTAGAGAGGCTGTGGGGAAAAGGAACTCTTCTGCACTGTTGGTGGGAGTGTAGACTGGTGCAACCACTGTGGAGGTCAGTCTGGAGATTCCTCAAAAAGTTGGGGTTGGAAGTCCCACTGACCCAGCTATTCCACTTCTGGGCATATTCCCAGAAGAACTGAAAACATCTTACCACAGTGATATATGTGCACCCCTGTTTATAGTGGCACAATTTGTAATAGCCAGATCTTGGAAACAACCTAAGTGCCCATCAACTGAGGAATGGATAAAAAAAATTGTGGTGCTTTTATACAATGGAGTACTACTCAGCTATAAAGAATGATCACATTGAGATATTTATAAATAAATGGATGCAATTTGAGACCATACTCATAAGCAAAATAAATCAAACTCACATGTATAAATACTGCATAGTCTCCCTAGTATAAGAAAAGGTAAGTGTACATAAGATTCTTTGGTAATCATGAATCCCCATTATATTGCTTTGAAGACTTGTAATATTTTCATTCATTGATTGGAATGGTTTTATTCTGTTTTATTTGACCTTATTATGTGTGATGGTATGAACAGCTACTTTGAAGAAAACAAGACATTATGGTAGCCATTGCTGATTTCATATCATCTGGCTTTGAAGTCCTACCATGCTTTTGTTTTTCTATTACCACTGGTTCTATCATGTTGTGTCTTACTGGATTTTAATATGTGTAATAATATAAACAAATTTTTATGGAAAATGAGATATTATAGTAGCCATTGTTCATTTTCTGTTACTTGGTTCAGAATGCCTTGTAATAGTTTCATTCTCTTGAATGCTTTTATTCTATTTTGTTATGTTTGATATTATTGTTTGTGAAGCCATGCTCAACTATTTCAAAGAAAGAGATATGGTAGTTACTGTTGATAACCAATTGTCTTATTGTGAAGTGCTGTGTTGCTTGTATTGTTCTGTTCTGATCTGTGTTGTTCTGTCCTCTTTTGTTTTATTCTCTGTAAAATAAAATTTTTTTAAAAAAAAGAGTGTGTGACTGCTAAATCAGTCCACTAATTGGTTCAGCACCATTTTAATCCCAGTAACCTGAATACAATATAAGAGGTACAAAAAGTCTTGTCTCCCTCCCTTGTTGATGGCATAACTGTTCTCTGCAGTGCCCCTCTGTGAAGCCGTCTTGTCTTCAAGCTATCTGATTGTGGACTGAAACCTCTACAAACTGTGAGCTAAATAAACCTTTCTCCTTTTAAGTGTTGGGTATTTTGTCTCAGCAAGGAGAAAAATAAGTAAGACACCCTTCTACCTCTGTTCTTAAGCCTTCAGCCTGGACCTCAATTATACTACCAACCTCCAATTCTCCAGCCCCAGCTCTTAGGGGTCAGATATAGGGCCTGATCAGCCTCTGTCATCAGAAGTCTATTCCTATTATAAATTTCATATATACAGATACATAGCTCCATTCTTTAGGTTTTGTTACTCTGAATAACCCCAATGCACATCTCACTCTACCAAAGTGATTAGTAAATTCAGTTCAAAACATGCTAAACAGATTGCAGCAATGCATCCTTTGAAAATGAAATATATATGACAGGGATAGGAAGAGAAGGCCCACTGACTTAGAGAATGGTGACTCACAGAGCAAAACAGAATAAAAGAAAGCAGCAGATATATGGAGAAATGTCATCAATTCAGGTAAAAAAAAATGAACAAATAGCATCAAGAATAACAGTCTGAGAGCAAAGAAGCACAAAGAAACATTCAAAGAAAAGTACCGAATACTTGCAGCTCCCAAACTTCCCAGAATGAGGACTGTCAAGGGCAGTGAGAAGGTGAAGAAATAAAGACAGCAGAAAGTGGGGATCAGGTGGAGCCTTCATTCCTGCTGGGAAGAAAGGAACTGCTCAACTACTACTCAGCACTCACTGTAGGGGTGTTCATTTATACTTTTAGCAAGATAATGTCGCCATGGCACTCTTTTGTCTAGCAACCCATTGCTTGGATTGTCTTTGGGCTTGGTGTTCTCTGGGCTGAAGGAGCTCATTCATGTGGTTCACCCCAGAAGCTCTTTCTTCGCCAACCTGCCTGCCCCAGCTCCTGTGGTCAATCTCCAATTTCAGTCTCTTTCCACAAACAATATGGCCATGAGCTTTCACAATGTTCCAAAATGTGTCATTTATACCCCCAGAGTAATAGCAGTAGGATGCTCACTTTACAAGTGAAACATTTAAATTGTAAGAGTACAGGAATTTGCCTGAGGCCAAAGTACATGCAAGAGACAATTTCTGAACCCAAATTTGCTGTCTATTCTACCACGCTTTTTGAAGGAACAAGCAAAGAAAAAATAAATAATAGGTGTGAAGGTCGAGACGCCCACCGCGTGTAGGAAGAAGCCAACAGACGCCTTCTCATGCAATAGGCAAGGGGTTTTTATTGTCCAAGCATGCGTGGGGCTCACTGAACACGCAGAAACAGAGAGCCCCGAGGTATGCCGGAGCGTGCTTTTAAACTACCGAACAGAGGGAGGAGGGGTCTTTGCAAGCGTGGTCACAGAAGCAGATGGCATTGGTTAGTTTAAATGGCTTTCTACATTCATTGGAGGGGGCAACTATAGGGTGGTCTAGAGTTGGGCGGCGGAGGGTGCTCCCTAATATGGGCAGCAGATGCCCAGGGAAGGTACATTCCATAAATTCCTTAAGCATGGGAGGGGGCTGTTTCTACCTTGCAACCCAGGTTTTCTAGTCAGCTTTATCCTTGTCTGAATTTAACCTAGGCAGTTTTAACTATAACGGCTCAATTCCTGGAATATTGGGGGGAGATGAGCAGCATGGAGCAGTGTAGACCATGCACTGTTAACAAGAGAAAATTTCTCTTACATTGGTACCAAATCAAAACAAACACAGAGGATCAAAAACATTAAACAAGAAATTAGAAAACCTTGCAGTAGAAACTGCAGGCCCAGAATGTTAATTTATTCAAGGCAGAGAGGCCGAGGAGGGGAAGAGAGGACTCCTGGGGAGGCTTTCTAGGTTCAGTCTCCTAAGGCATCCCAGGTGGGTCACAGAGTAAACCAAACTTCCCACAGCCTAGAAAGGCTCCAGGGCGGCCAGGGGGCGGGGCGAGCCGCCGCTTCCGGTTCCGGGCGCAAAGGCCCCACGTGTTCTGACCCGTTAGGCCCCGCGCGGCTGGGATCGGGCGCCGCGGTTTCGGGCCGGAGAGGGTGGGGAAGCTCCCCGGGCAGGGGAGGAGCCACCGAAGCTGCCTGAGCGGTGAGTGCCGGGGGCCGGGCCGGGCCGGTGCGGACCGCGCGGGGTAGGGCGAGGAGGAGGGGGAGGGACCGGAGACCCCGCCCCCGAGCCTGGGGACTCGCGCCGTCCGGAGGAGAGGGCGGCGGTGGCGGCGGCGGCGTGCTGACGGGGCTCCGGCGCGGTGCCCACCGCGTCTCCTGGCAGCCGGAACCAGAACCTCCGGAGGCGCGGGTGGCGCTCCCGGCTTCCCAGTCCTTCCAGCCGCCGCCCTCCATCCCTCCTGGGGCCTGCAGAAAGGCAGTCCGTCCCTCCTATTGCTTCCCCGAACCCGGGGGAGAAGAGTGGTCAAGGCCCCTTGGCTGCCCGCTGCCTTTTCTTACCCCGCCTGTCAATTGCTCGAGTCCTCCCAGCCGGCACTTTGCCTCGGAGAGCCCCAACTCCTCCCACCACCCGCCGCTCCTCGGGCACCTGCAGGCACCCGCCCCCGCGATCTTATCACCTGTGATCATCTCACCTGAGATCGCGCCCGGCTTGGAGCCCTGCTGGTCTGTGGCTTTTCAGCTGCCGCTCTGACATATCCCGAGCTTCCTTCCCCTTAAACTCTCGCAGCATCCCTCCCCCGCTCCTAACAGCCTGGGTAGGGCGCCTCTTCTCAACGCTCCCCTTTCCGCAGCAGGAATAGACCACCTGCGTCTTGTCTGCACGACGAAAAGTTTATTCATTTCTGTGCCATCAGAAAACATAGTATATCCATAGCGTAGTGTAGCTTTTCCTCCTGAGCAGTGGGTGCTCTTATCTCAGACCTTTTAATGACCTGTCTTCGGTGGTCCTCATGCTGGCCACCCCTGATGGAAGCCCTTAGGCCCAGCTTTCTTGGATCTCTTTGGTCCTGCGGGTTGTGCCGTATCCTGGGTCTGGTTGAGAGGCTGGGCTTAGAACCGTGGCCTTTTGTGTCCCTGCACTGCAGCTACACTCAGAAGTCGAGAGGAATGTAGTGGAGAACCTCATCCCTCCTTCCTCCTCCCAGCTTCTCTTCCAACCTGCCCATGGCCCTAGATCCAGAAAGCACCTTTAGGGAGGTGGTGAGACTGCTGTGGCAGGCTTGTTGGTGAGAAGTGTGCGACAGCAGAGCAGTTAGAGTTCATGGCCATTTGTTGGGTAATTTTCTGCTATTACTGTCTGTCATAAGAGGGTGTGCAGGGTTGGAGGGAGGATGGGAATTTTTCCTCCTAGGACTAGAAACCTGCGATTCCTAATCTTTCCCCTTTTTCCTCCAGCTGTACCCCCTCTGTCTCTGTCTGTATCACAGTAGACAGTTCACCAGAACAACAAGGTTTACTGCAATGTGAGGGACTCTTGGGCATTACATTTATAGATGAGGTAAGTTACAGGTTTGCAACATTTGTCTCCAGTTCATTTGATATAGGCATGAAATAGTTCTAGACTTCCCTGTTTTGACTCACTGTCCTGTCATCAGCAAACCTTTTCTTGGCCAATGCTAGGAAAGGTGGTTCCTTTCTGAATAAACCTCGAATTTACTTCCTTTGCAATAGATAGTGGTTCTCAAGCTTCCTATCTTGAAGTGCCTACAAGGCTTGTTAAACAGAGGTTGTTGGGGCCTGCCCCCTAGAGTGTCCAGTAGTAGGTCTGCTCTGGAACTGGAGAATTTACTTTCTAACAGGGTCTTAGGTAGTACAGGTGCTGGTCTGAACGTGTCACTTTTGAGAACCACTGCTCTTGGCCACATTGCACATTGCAGAGATTTGGGGATCAGAAGACCTTGTGGGTAATTCTGCCCTGGAAACTAGTAATCTATTCTTTTATAGTTAATTACACCACTGAGGTCTGAATTCTTTTTGTAAAAGTGTGCTTTTAAAAAAAAATAGTTCTAAATGTTTCATCTCTTTATGCCCAATTTTCCCTTTGGTTTTCTTAATTCTCTTGATACATATAAATTTTGAACATATAAATTATACCCACTTTGTAGGTTTTTGTTGTGAATTCCCAAATTTTTTAAAGTCTCTACCGTTTCTTACCTTGCCTTTTTAATCTGTATCTCTGCCCAGCACCTGAAATAGTGGGGGACACAGAGTGGAGGCTCAGTAGATGTCTGTGGATTGGATGAACCCCATCTCCTGCCCTCCACCCCTCTAAAGAGTTTGTCTTTACTGGTGTTCTGCCACCCAGTAACACAGGATAGGCTTTACTGAGATGCCACCTGACTTCCCCAAGAAACTGAAAGAAAGGCTAATGACAAATTCCTACAGCCATTCCTGAGAATGCTTTATTTCCCAGAATCCCTGGCACCCATCAATTTCTGAATCTTAGCATTTCTGTATCCAAGTTGGAGGAAGAGAAATAGAAAAGTCTTACTTAAATTCAGTGCAGGTTTATTGAACTCCTTTTGCACAAACGGCATGACAAAGTAGCAGACACAGGGAATATATCCTTGCTGGACATGGCTCACAGAGGTCAGACAGACACTATACTGTGTCTACACCAAGTATGATTTCCTTGTCTGTGACTTAGTCTACAGTGGAAATCCTGCATCTTAGATTCCTCTGGTTCAACAGGTGGGATGCCATCCTTCCTTGTGTATTCTGTGCAAGGGAGCCTCAGACAAAGCAGACAAAATCCACCCAAACCAAGTGATGAGGTAGCCTGACAGGTAATGTTAATTGCAAAGCCAAAAACAGTGACTGTTTATTATTTAAATCTTGCTTTCTCAAAAATATTTAAAAGAGTTTGAAGGAAAAAGAAAATATATTAAGTAGCTGCCTATGCCAGACTCTATGCTGAGGGCTTTGTGCCTACAGTTCCTTAATATCCATGTGATACAGCAGTGTTAGCCATGTTTCAAGGATGACAAGCTTAGGAAAGTAATGTCACCTGGGTAATAAGCAAGCGTAGGCGTTCATATCCCGTGGTCCAGAGCCCCTGCCTGCTACATGGCAGTGTGGATGAACATCTGTATATAGGACAAAAATCAACAGCTTTGGAAAAGAGCAGTTAACAGTTCTATTCCAGAACAGTGGGAAGAGCTATTGAAAGGTCCTAGTTGGCTCCAGCGAGGAGCATGTTCAAATTTCTGTATTATGAGCCTTTAATAAGAAATCAATGTCTTCTAGAAGTAATAATTTGAATCTAGTCACTGTTTTCTTCTAAGAAAACCTTATCATTTAGTACCCAGAAAGACCTCAGACTGGTGCTACATGAAAACAGAGGTTTCCAGTCCAGTTCATGGGCATTGGTTCTTAGGCTTTTAAGACCATAGGTGTCCTTTTATTAAGACAGAGACCCCTGCCTTGCAAGGAGAGAACATAGGTAGAAAGGGAAGGTGCTGAGAAGTTTCATGTGATGAATTGGTACTATAGTTGCATCATATTATGTAATGTCTGCTTTTGTGCTTATTAAAGTGATTTAGTGCCAGAGGGAAATGATTCTTTTTTCAAATGCCCAATTATGTGTAACTTGCATTTGGATTATCTCCAGGATTATCTCTTTGTGGTTCCATTTCTTTTGCAACCACTAAGAGTATTCTGTTTTACTCCAATTGCAAGCAATACATTTTTCTTCATTTGCCCACCACACCATTTGCTGGCCAAATGAATATATAAGCGTTAATACAGCATGGTATCTGTCCTTCCAAAGACAGACTTTTAAAACCTCAGTAAGTGTTCTCTGCACTCATCACATATGAAGTGAGTGTCGTGTGCCAGGCGTGCGGCATGTCCCCACCTTTGGCACTTTATAGTCCACTAGATCTGGTAACCAGAGGAGCAGTTTTTTGTTGTTTGTTTGTTTGTTTTATTTTGCTTTTTTGAGACAGGGTCTCACTATGCAGTTCAGTCTGGCCTTGAGCTTACTTTGTAACCCAGGCTGGTCTTGAACTCGCAATGATCTTCCTGCTTTAGCCTCCCAAGTGCTGAGATTACAGGTGTGCATCACCACGCTCAGCTCGAGGGGCACTGTTTTGCAACACAGTTCCTGCTGTGATATGAGGAGGCTCAACTCCCTTGGCAGTATAATCCCAGGGTTTCAGGGAAGGAACCTGGAAGGGTGAGGCCAGAAAAATGAGCAGAGTTAAACAACTAAAGGAGATTGAAAAGGCGTTTCAGAAGGCGCACAACGCATCAGAAAAGCCCACTGAGGGCAAGAGAAGGGGACCCAGAACAGTTCATTCAAGCTGTGGCTGTCAGTGGGAGTGGCAGTCATAGGAGAAAGAAGTGGGTAAGGATAATACAAAAAGGATATTTTGTATTACACAAAGGATAATACAAAACTGTTGTCAGATTTTATATGTGAGATAGTTCCCCATTGACATCTTTTTGCAGTAGTGCAAGGAGAGAGAATATGGAGGAGTTTCCTGCCCATTATAAATGCCTGCACCACTTCTTCCTGTCTGTCTCCCAGAAACTAAACAGGAACTGTGTAGGTTTCAGAAGTAGAAATAAAGGCTACAGGATTAAGTTCAAGTTTACTCAAGTGCACCTCAACTGAAATACGATATCTAGGGTTTGAGGTTCTAATACCTTGGGCTGCTTGTGGACTGGACAGGATATTTGAACCATGTTCCAAGTCATTTCGTGAGCATATAGATGCTTGTTAGTGTGGCACTGCTGATAAGGCATTGAGGATGTGGTCACTTTTTAAAGACCCTGCTAATGTCTTCTTGTGGGTTGTAGTGGCTCATTCAGGGGGATGGCACCGGAGATGAAGACAGGGATGGATTTCAAAGACATTTTAGAAGGTAGAATAAAGTTCCGTCTTAACAGAAATTAGAGGAATTGTGAAGGAAAAGATTGCTTGTGAGAAGAATACGTCAGATTGAAGATTTACTCATTTTAAATGCATTTGTTGTACACTTTATTGTAGCTGTTGGAGAAAAATGAAAAACACAGTCCCTGACTTCAAGGAGTTTCACAGGGAAAATTACTGTAAGCCATGTGCTATGATAGAGATGTGCCCAGGATGCTCAAGCACTTAGGTGATTTCTAACTGTATCTTCCAACACTGAGGGGAATGGAATTGAAGAAAACATCTTAGAGGGACGAACCCTAAGCCATGTCTTTAGAAGTAAGACAAGTTTAACCTAATCAAAGATGCAGAGAAGGGACAGCATGTTTAAAGTTCAAGTGTGGCAGGTTTCAATATCACCTTGTTTCTCTAGTGTGAGAAACCCAAAAGGTGAATGAGGAGTGTGACTGAGGTGGATCCTGGGGAATAGAAAGAGTATATTCAACTGGGAAGGAGAACAAGGGAGGGAGAAGAGAGAAGGGAAGGACAGAACAGGACAGGACAGGACAGGAAACAAATGGGAGCAAAGCTTCTGTAAACAGGGAGTGGAAGGAGGATTGAAGGGAGGAGAAGGGAATGGGAAAAAAAGAGTGAGATGTGTTATGTACAGGTACAAATCCCCTGATGTATGTGATCAATATATATGGCAAATACATACTAATAAAAAGAATGAAGTTTTTAAAAAGATAAAAGTCAGGGCCAATGATGGGGGGGAAGAGGGTGGGACCTTTGCAAATTCATTATGCATGTGTGTGTGTGTGTGTGTGTGTGTTTCTGAAAGGATTAGGAAAGCAAAGGGAATAAGGTGAGAGTCAATTAACAGTCCACACTTAGAAGTTTGTTCACCTGTCAGAAATAATCAAAGAGTCTTAAGTCAAGAGACAACCAGATCTGCCAGGTGATAAAGCAACTGAGCCCCATGCCAAGAACCAGAACACACACTGCAAGGTTGACATGAGGGGTTTTACTCAAAGGAAGCAGAAGTGGCACTTTACCCAGTGAACCAGGGCAAGGTGTGCAGGGCAGGGCTGAGCTGGGTTTTTATTGACATTTAAAAGGGGGGTTGATACTGTTTTTGGTCATGGGCTGAGAGCTGTGGGTGGCTCTTGTACTTTCTATGTAATGTGTCTTTCTCTGGAGGTGGTTGGCAGTGGGGCTCTCTGTGACAGAGGGTGTTTCCTTGTTCTTGTGGTTAGGCTCTTATAACATGGCAATGAACCTTATGTTTGGGCTTTTACAATGTGGGGAGGGCTGGTCACTGTTGGCCAGGTCTATCACCAGGAGACCTCACTCTGGTGACACTATGACTCGTAACTGGAAGGACAGAAGGACGACTCTGGAGGCAGGCAGTTCAAATTTGGTGGCAGTTGTAGTAATTCTGGCAATAACTAAAGAATGGAAAAGAAGAACCTGTTAAAAAGAAATACCAACAGTCCTTGCCGTTTTGAAGGTGGGGGGGGAGCGGCCTTCACAAGGCACCCGGAGGCTGAAAGAGGCACAAGCTGCCACAGGGAGGTCAGCAGAGTACTCACTGTGGTGCAGGCAGGAAGCAAAGAGAAAAGGGTAGGATCTGAGGTGTGAAGAATAGGTTAGGGTTAAATATGAAGCAGCTCATGTGCCATGGCCAGGATTTGGGATTAACCTTAATAACAAATTACTGTTTTCAATGATTGTGTAAGTATTGAGAACTGTGATTGTGTTTGTTTTTGTGTTTTTTTGGTACCAGAGATTAAACTCATTACCTTGCACTTGCCAGGCAGGCACATATGCCACTGAGCTATATCCCTGGCCCCCTGGAACTGTAATTTAAATAGTGGTTGACACTAGAGTGCCATCTCTTTTCTAAGCACTTCAGATGTACTAATGCAATTAATCTTCATAGTAACTTGGATAGACATTATTGTCTCCATTGTATAAACAGGGAAACTAATATAAACAAGAGAAAAACTTGCCATACTAGTAAACCATAGAGCCCAAATTTAACTCAGGCAATCTGAATGAGAACTTGCACTCTTAACACCTCACTCAGTTTTTCTCAGCCAGAGGTCACATGAGTATAGCAGGTAGCATTTCTAAAGATCCAGGTGTTTAGACTGACGGTATCAGAATGTTCTTGAGTAATACATGAGAAAAGCTTCGGGGTGCTTGTCTTGCACTTGCTCACAGTTGAATACTTCCAGGGAGCCCAGTTAGGAAGTCCTGCCAGTGTGCAGGCAAGGTACACTGATTGCCAAAAGCTCAGAAGTCAGCCCTTTGGAAGACTGTAGAGGAAACAGATGTAGGGATTAAGGGGTAGAATTGATTTAATGAGCTGTAAGCAAAGGCAAAGAATCAAAACTGAATCCAAAGACTACACAATTGGGGGTTACTGAGCAAGTGTGATGTCAGCCATGGAAGGAAGAAGGGTGGGCTTGGGAGTAAGAATAATGAGTTTTGAACACTTGAGTTTGAAAATCCATAGATTGTCTAATTGAAGTTGCCATAACAAGATAAGGTTTACCCTTTGGGCACTTCTGTCCCAATTGTTAGTGCTTCAGTGCTGCAACTAAAGCAGTCAGCAGGAAGAAAGTTGAGGAAACCAATTTAGAGACAGGATGGAATTGGTAGAATGCATACAATAGGAATTCAGTGTTTTCATAGGGGATATTAACCTTGCCTGGGAGAGGGAGTCCAGGACCACGGCTTAAGTCATGGATTAGCCTATCCCGGTGACATTTCATTGTAAAAAAAATAGAGACTGGGGAAAGGGGGTTAACTCATTTGAAGAAGTGTGTAGAGGAATTTGATTACAGTCAGAATTGCTATCTCTGTGCATAATTTTAGGCTCATGCTGTTGTTTTACTTCTCTATTTTAGGTCCCTTTGGAGAAAGTCCTTGAGGTGCCCAGGTTGAGACAAGAAGGGATGGCAGTGTGAGAGCTGGATGGTGTGACACCACCCCAAACCAGGAAATGGCTACAGCCTTGGAACCAGAGGACCAGGACCTTTGGGAAGAAGAGGGAATTCTGATGGTGAAACTGGAAGATGATTTCACCTGCAGGCCAGAGTCTGTCTTACCGAGGGATGACCCTGTGCTGGAGACCTCTCACCAGAACTTTCGATGTTTTCGCTACCAGGAAGCAGCAAGCCCTCGAGAAGCTCTCATCAGACTCCGAGAACTTTGTCACCAGTGGCTAAGGCCAGAAAGGCGGACAAAGGAGCAGATTCTAGAACTGCTGGTGCTGGAGCAGTTCCTCACCGTCCTGCCTGGAGAGCTGCAGAGCTGGGTGCGGGGCCAGCGGCCGGAGAGTGGCGAGGAGGCAGTGACACTGGTGGAGGGTTTGCAGAAACAGCCCAGGAGACCAAGGCGGTGGGTGAGGAGGGGGAGTCCTGATCTATGTGACGTGGAGGGGGACTATCTACTGGAGAGCCAAATTAGTGGGGAAGACTTACAGGGCCCTCCTAAAGTATCCATTAATCAGCCCTGCCCTTGGGATGCTCCTAGGGTCCATAAGCCCCATAGGGCAGGGTGTGTGTGATGTGTGTGTGTGTGTGTGGCTTTCTGGCAGGGCTTTGGTTTTCTTTCTTTGGATATTGAACCTCAGCTTCCCGGGGAGGAGAATTTTATGACTTCCTCTAACATCTCCTAATCTTAGACCCTCTTCCAAAGTGGTAAGCAGGGGAAGCAGATGGCAAGAGAGCTTCAGGCAGGATGGGTGGAGATGGGTAGGGTGGGGACCTCAAAAGCCTGGGTAACAAGAGAAAGGGTTGAGGCAAGTGAGAAGTTAATAAGTACCTGGGTGCCCACTCCCTTGTCCTGGCGAGAGTTTTCAGCTCTTTGCATGCTCTGGTGGAACTAAAGCTTCCGCTCAGCTGGGTCCATCTAGGAGTTTTTCCATAGGTGGATTCTATAGTAAGCTCTGATCATAACCAGGAATTCCTTCCCGACTCCATGGTGACTGGAAGTTGGAATTCTTCCCAGGTGACCGTCCATGTTCATGGCCAGGAAGTCCTGTCAGAGGAGACAGTGCACCTAGGGGCAGAGCCTGAGTCACCCAGTGAGCTGCAGGACCCAACACAGACTTCAGCCCTTGAGCAATCACATGAGGAAACCAACCAGAGCCCAGATCAGGGGACACCAGAACGGCAGAGCCCGCACTGTGAAGAGGAGTTCCAGCCCCTGCAGGAGCACGGTGGGGAACCTGAGCAAGAAGAGGGGACTGTAGCAGAGTACAAGGAGGGCATCTGCAAACTGTGTCAGAGAGCAGTCACGGAACCCCAGAAGCTGAAAAGAGACAGCACCAGCTAGAATGCCACCAGGATGGGGCCAGGATTACATAGCGATGCTCCGGGTTGCTCTTTTGGCATTCTGGTCAGAGTCTAGATAGGGGCATTGTGATGACTTGGTCCCCTTGGACCAGTTTCCTGATTCCTGGAAAGGGAGTTAGAGCCACCTTGCTACCAAAAGTGATGGGCAGTGCTTGGGGTCTTTGCCGTTTTTCACGATGCGCTGCATATGGCTGATTTTCTGCCTTCTTTTCTCCTTAGAGGTTCCAGTGCTCCAGGAGCCAGACCCTCCTGCAGAGAGGAGCTCTGGAGACCCCGATATGGTTGCTCTTCTGACTGCTCTGTCCCAGGTGCGCCCCAGATTCTTCCATACAGCAGAGTTTGCTGGAAGACCTGCTGGGCATTAGCCATTTGCTGACCCGATCATATGGCATGCAGTTACTGCTCTTCTCCAGCGGTTTAGGTTCTCAGTTCTGCAGGTCCGTGGAAGGGTAGAGGAAATGATGAGATAAATTAGAATGGTCTCCACCAGATCTGCAGACTCCTCAGCCTCTTTGTCACTGACCAGAAGAGCTAACAAAAATGGGATTATTTCATACCATTCCAGTACAGCTTTGAAGTTGTTGAATGAAGGGGTTTTGCTTCTAGGAGTAAATTTGCTAGTCATTTGTAAAAATGACTGATTTCACTGCCACAACATTTGTAAAGCATTCATCATGTTCAGAGCCCTGAAGCTAAACTATGTGGCAGGATAAGGTAGAGAGGATTCATCCATGGTTTTAGAATGGTTTCACGCTATAGAATCTTAAGTGAAAGGATGATTACATAGGGTTAATTAGGGATATAGCTTGTAGGAAAAGATGAATTTTTGTAGAGAAGAATGTACCATTAAAACATCAAATAGAGAGTTGAATGATGAACTTTCCTGAGTTTTAAATAATACTCTTAATGAAGAAAAAAGAAAATACAGGCTAGTCCTCAGGAAAACCAGGGTGCTGGAGGGACAGGCCGAGGGCCAGTGCTTTCCCAGAGGCAGAAAGTCAGGAAGTGAGACGAGCAGGGCATAGCTTCCTGAGGGGAAGCCTCACAACCTGTTAGGGTTCCTTTTGTCTCCTGGATGGGTTCTGCTTATACATAAGACTTCAGCCCAGAACAAACCATGAGTCTACCAGAAGCATCACATTCTGATACGATCCTTGTGTTGATTTAGGGACTGGTGACATTCAAGGATGTGGCTGTATGCTTCTCCCAGGACCAATGGAGTGACCTGGATCCAACACAGAAAGAATTCTATGGAGAATATGTCTTGGAAGAAGATTGTGGAATTGTGGTCTCTCTGTGTAAGGAATTTCATGTGTTCCTAGAGCATTTTAAGCATAGAGATCTTTTTCTTTTTAGAAATTTGTGGGGCGAGCTTTTACCTGAGATTATATGAACTTGAATGTCTTTTATGCTTAACCCACCAGTGATTTAAAGGCTAATTAGGTAAAGCAGATGGTGTCCTTCCGAGTTGGAAAACATTAAATGTATAGAACACAGATGGAAGCATCTAATAAAAAAAAAATCTATAGTTACAGCCTTAGTATAGAAATATTTGAGGTAAGCATATAAGTTTTCAAATAAGAGTAGGAGATAATCTGCATTCCTAGAAAGGGGCCAAGAAACACAGTATTTTGTTAGATGAAACCAAAACGTTGACCAGCTATGTTTGGTCTGTAACCAGCCAACCAGAAAAGATCGGGTCTAAACTCATGAAAGTGTTGAACCAGTCATGATGTCCTGTTTTCCCTTTCTTGAGTAGCATTTCCAATCCCCAGACTAGATGATATCTCCCAGGTGAGAGAAGAGCCTCAGGTCCCAGATATCCAGGAGCCTCAAGAGCCTGAAGAGCCAGAAATCCTGAGTTTTACCTATACAGGTGAGGAGTGACAGAAAGGGTCTTACAATGCTGCGTGGGCAGTTCCTCTGGTCAGTGCTTCTCTTTCCTTCTGGGGCCTCTCGTTGGTTCTCCAGCATGTCAGCCATTGCTCTCCCCTTTCCCCTGAAAGCCAGACTTCTGTCCTTTTCCTCTTCACCATCTTAGCCTTTATTTGAGTGCTAGGCAATGCAGAGAAATATGAAACATTGTAAACTTCTGAGTCACTGCTCTGCCATTTCCTACACAGCTTTTAAACTTTTGATCCTCTGCATGTGTAAACTGAGGGTGATGATGTTGGTCCATGCTAAGTTTTATTGCTGTCATAACATGTAAGAATATGCCTGAGCTATGATGGGCATTCCTTTTTTTCCTTTTTTCTCCACTTTACATTTAGGAAAATCATGTTTTTCTCAATATGCTCTTACCCCCAAACTCTTTTTAAAGTCCCCTCACGGTATAGAAAGCTTTGCTGCTTTTATAATTCTTTTTTCCTTTCACCTTTTCTACAGGAGACAGGAGTGAAGATGAGGAGCAGTGTATTGAGCGAGATCTCAGTATGGAAGACACACATAGGTCTGTTTTGGGAGATCCAGAAATTCACCGGACCTCAGACTGGGAAATCATTTTTGAGGATAACCCAGATAAAACTAATGAAAAAAGATTTGGTACAAATATTTCTCAAGTTAATAGTTTTATAAATCTTCGGGAAACTACACCTGCACACTCTCTGCTAGGGAGACATCATGTCTGTCCTGTTTGTGGGAAAAGCTTCACATGTAACTCTCACCTTATTAGACATCTGAGGACTCACACAGGTGAGAAGCCCTATAAATGTATGGAGTGTGGAAAAAGTTACACACGGAGCTCACATCTTGCCAGACACCAAAAGGTTCACAAGATAAACACTTACAAAAGTCCACTAAATCGGAAGAATGTGGACAAGACTTCCCCACTGATCCAAACTGAGAGAACACCATCTGTGGAGAAACCCTACAGATGTGACAATTGCGGAAAACATTTCCGCTGGGCTTCAGACCTTGTCAGACATCAAAGGACACATACAGGGGAAAAACCTTTCTACTGTACTATTTGTGGCAAAAGCTTTAGCCAGAAATCTGTGTTAACCACACACCAAAGAATCCACCTGGGAGGCAAACCCTACTTGTGTGGAGAGTGTGGAAAGGACTTCAGTGACCACAGGGGGTATATTGCACATAGAAAGACACATGCAGCCAAGGAGCTCTACCTCTGCAATGAATGTGGGCGCTGCTTCAGTGACAGCACAGCGTTTGCCAAGCACGTGAGAGGACATACCTCAGTGAGGCAGTGCCAGTGCACAGAGTGTGGAAAAAGCTTCATTCGGAGAGATCATCTGGTCAGGCATCAGCGTACACACACCGGAGAGAAACCGTTCACCTGCCCTACCTGTGGGAAAAGCTTCAGCAGAGGATATCACTTAATTAGGCATCAGAGGACTCACTCAGGAAAGACCTCATAGCGAGGTACCCATGTGAGAAGATCTATATTCAGCTGTCACCCAGAATGGGGCAGGAGAAGCTCTCAAGGCAGCCTGGGAAGACCTTTACCAAGGTGCCTCCTGGACCAGCCAGACCTTATGCCACCTCTTCCCACCACCAAATGAAAGTTTCAAGCAGAACCTCTGCACCATGAGCTGATGGTTTACCCAGAGTGCAACCTCCTTCACTGAAGTGTTCCTGCCTCTACCTCATGGGTGTTGAAATAGAATTAGAAGACTGAAGGGGTTGTGGTCACTTTTCCAAATAAATAGGCTATTACATATCCTCAGAGCTACTTACAGCCTCACGTTTAAAGTCGCCAAGGACAGCCCCTTAGGTCTGTTAAGGGATCGGCCTGAAATATTCTGTTTTTCCTAGGCCCAAATCTTAAAGCACATAGCCATGAGCTTGAAACAAGAGATTTTCATCCTGATGACTTTGCCACATGCAGGATACCGTATAAATCCTTTACTGTCTGACTCAATTCTTCACCATGCACTTTCTTTTGATGCTAGGGAGAGATGGGAGAAAGTTCAAGGGCAAAACCCTCACAGCTGCTTTATATGCACCTTGGCAAGCTGCTCCCTTCTCCATTGTCGAAATGATACCAGATGCCAACCACTGCCAGAATGAAAGGCCTGGTCAGTAGTCTGATTCCTTTTGGGTGTTTTTGGTTTGTTTTTCCTGTCTTTAGCCTTCTTACTATTCAACAGTCTTGTTCTGTCCCTATCACTTCCACTACAAGTGAGATGTAGCACTCGAGGGATTCCATGAAGCATAACTAAATGATGAAATCATCTACTCTCCCAAATGTGTACATGCCTGCTTCCCCTCCCCCTCTTCACATGGGTTGTATGAATGGGTTTGGAACAGTGTCAGCATATAAAGGCTCTTTAACCTTTACAGAATTGTGATTGGGTCACTTCATTTCCATGAAGAAAAGTAGAAAAGATCAAAGATTACACTATAGAAAAATAGGGAAAAAGTGTTGCTGCTGGCCAAGACCATCAGGACTGTTCTGGTACTCCCCCTCATCCCTGCCTCTTTTCCCTGATGACAGGAATCATGAACCCCATCACCTGGGGCACAGTGGAATCACAGGAGTGTATGGCTCTAGAATATGTATTTTTTGCCTTTTCTTACATGATTTCATTAGTGTGTGACAAGGAACTAAGTAGTATCTCCTCATGACCCGGAGGTCTTTCTTGCCTTTTCAAGGTTCCATGGAGATGAGACTGAATAATTATAAGCCTCACCTATTCTGATTGTGGGAGTGGCGAGGACTGGAGAGGTGTCCGCCATAAATGGAGCACAGGGTACGGGAATAAAGCATGAGAAGGGAGACAAGTCTTCTGTGCCTGATTTCTTCTGCTTGTTTCACAATCCACTGTGTGCTGGTATGCACCAGAGGAATGTAGTGGGTAAACAAGACCCCAGCCCCAACAGCCCAGCAAGGAGGCTCAATCTTTGGCCTGTAATGGTAGTCCAATGGACTGGTTTAGTTTTAATGCTGTCAGCCATCATCCTCCTGAAGTAATACTAGCAGGAAAGTTCCCTGCTTTCTGGCATCTTCCTTTTATCCATTCCCTTTCCAAGATGTCAAGATCCTCCTGCTTCTCAAAGTCCATGAGGATAATGAAGGCTTTGAATGGTTAGTGTAGCCACAGTTAGGACATGTATGGATGCCAAGACAAGACCCAAGCCTGGAGTTTGCAGAGGAGGCTAACAGGCATTTCACAGTTTGTGCTGAGAGCAATGTTGCAGCACCAAAAGATGATTTTTTTCACCTCATAGTGACCATTTGTAGAAACTGATAGGATGCTGGAGGTGACTGAGTAGACTTTTTGCTCTTCATGTGATTACAAAGGTGAAAAAAAAAATTTTTTTTTTTTTGGTACCAAGGATCAAACTCATGACCTCACCCTTGGTAGGCAGGTGTTTGTGCTGCTGAGCTAAATCCTTGGCCCCAATAAGTGAAAATCTTAAAAGAATTCTACTTAAGGGAAAGTTTGAGACTGGTCAAATTTTTTGGAACATTAGTATTGAACTATGGGTGATCCCCTGCGGATTTCAGATGCTGACACTAAAACTCTGGTCCCTTTTATAAATCGGTATTTTCTAAGTTCCTGGAAAGATGTGCTGGCTCCAAGTCTAAAAACGACAGTTCATGGCAGGAATTGCAGAAACAGGGAAGCAGTGCAGCAACCACAAGGAGCTGGGACCACAGCCCATGGACAATGGAATAGGCACACTTGAGTACCTGCTAAATAAATGTCTCTGAGGAAGAGAAAGGCAGGGTTTTAAAGTTTGTATTTTGAAGAAATTCTAATTGACAGTATGTTCAGGTTGTTGGACTCATCATGGGGTAACCTGCTTCTAACAGTGACTCACTAGTGAAACATTACTAGGTTCCAGATTACTCACCGGTCCTAGAGTTAGATTCTAGAATCTTACCTTGAGCAAAGAATTAGACAAGGCAAGCCAAAAATGGTGCCAAAACTTTTTCAGGGTCTTTTTTTTTTTTTTTTGGTTTTTTTTTTTAAATGAGTGGTGAATGGGGTATGGGAGAGACCAGCTCTGCCAAGCAAACTTGGGCAGAACAAGATAAAAGTACACACTGGGGATCAGTGTGAGCAATCACGAGAAGTCATGAGAATGAGGTCTTCTTGGCTTCTGTGTCTTCTGCCCTGTCTAAATCTTCAGACCACCTATGAGAACATATGCTTCTGTCCCGAGAGGCAGTGCTAACATCCCAGGTCTCAGGCTGATGTCAGCTCTAGACCATCCTATTCAAAACCTGCTTCTGTGCTAATGAGAAGTTCACACACAGGGCTTTGGGAACTGTTCTGCCCATGTGCTTCAGGATCTTGTAAGAACAGGCCACATCTTCCCCAGCCAGCTTTGCCACACCCTAATTTCTTATGTCAGAATTGGTGAAATAATGTACAATAAAGTATCAATTTTAAAATAATATTTAACCAGATACTTGTTTGTCCAGGTAATTTATGAATCACAAGTCATTCAACCTTTTCACCACAAAGTACCAAGAGAAATGCTGAGGTCAAAGCAAAATACATCTTTTGTTGTCCAGAGTAGAATCTGGTGAATTCAGGTGAGCTGCATAGAGAATTTTACAAATTGTATTGTCATAAAAATATTAGCACTAAATCTACTAAAATGTTTTTGCCTCTACAAAAGCCAAATTCATGACAAATCTAATAGAAAATAAATTATTTCCACTGAGTAGCAAGGTGGATCATCAAAATATGTATTGTAGGCACTTTTTTCTTATGTCATAGATTAGAAAGCCAAACCCAAAGGAGAGAATAACTTTGCAAACCTATTAATCGTTCCTAGAATGAGGTTTTAAAAATTAGGGCTCTCTGCCTCCAAAGCCAATTCCCACACTAGCAGACCTAGAATACAGCAGAGAAGGGATGCATAAGGGCAGGAGGAAAGGGGGGATTAAAAAAAGAAAAAGCATGCTGGTATTTGTACAATCAAGTAAATAGGGGGTGCAGGTGACAAAATTTTAGTGGTTTACAGTAAGAAGTATGAGTTGGGTTTATGTATTCACAGGTTGGTAGAGTAGCACTTTAAAGTGCCCTTAGTAAGTAAGTCTTGCATCAAGAGGAGGTCAGAATACAAAACTTACTAAATACTTAGAACTAACATGAAATGTAAATACTATGTATCAAAATTTACTTAGGAAATTGTGAAAATGTTACTTAGGAAAAACTAAAACTAAGGAACTAAATTGTTGGCTTAAAATGTTGGTAAAGTATAGAAGATAACTGAAGAAAATAGTATTGATTATGAGACAAAATCATACAATAACCAAATAGCCGTAGAGTGAATAATATAACCAGTATTGATTGTATGAATCAAAATAGTGTCTTAATGAAAATACATGGTAGCAATAACAGTAGGTGGATGTTAAAATGTTCTAAGGTTCAGCCATTATTGAAATGGATTTAAAATGTTCTAAGGTTAAGCCATTATTGAAAAAGTGGTTGAATATTGTTCTCTTTTTTGACAATCAAGGATATATATTTTGATCTCTATAGTAGCCATTAAAAGAATAATGTAAAAGTATAACTGATGGGAGGAACTAAAGATGGCCAATCAGTGAGCAACAAAATAGCCTCCCAGGAGAAATAACTCATATGCCAGAATAAAACATCCTGGAAAGATCCATACGGAGATGGATCTTCTCAACACAGGAAGAAATTAAAATGAAAAAAGCTCATCAAACATGCAGTCTTGGGGCTACAATTGGAATAGCTGAAATTATCGGACATGGCGCTTTCCATTGCTACTCGCCATGCCACCTGAACTCGCCCTGTGACCCGCCACAACCCGCAGAGCCGCCCAAACTCGTTCCTGCCACCACTCACAGGAGCCACAGCCACCCTGAAGTCAGGGGTTGGTGAGCCCAACGGAGAATAAAGCCAGCAAAGGGACCTTCATTGACCCGCAGTCAGTGCTGGGAATAGGACACCCCCCACAGGAAGGACATGATCAAATGGGCAACATGTTGGAATCAGGCAGGAGGAGCCTGGACTAGGAACAACAGTGACTTCAGTTGGTTGCTCCCTCCCCAAAGCAGATTTATGGGATTTGCTTGGCCTGGGTCACGCCCAAGCCAATTCCCTGCGCCTAGCGCACCTGACCTGGTGAAGGCCTCTGAAGTTTGGCTGGCCCAGTGAGGAGGAGCCAGCATACACAGCCCCTGCTTACACCTTAGTGACAAGAGCAGACAGGAGAGGGCAGAAATCCCTCACCAGCGTGCTTCAGAAGAACCATAACCAACAAGGAGGGGGCTGAGACCTCCACTATACCCCTATATGGAGGAAACCAAAACCATGGCAGGAGAGAGAAACAAGAAGCCCCCAACCCAAAACCCTGAGAACACTGATTCATGAGAGGGAAAAACAAAAGAGACTGAGAGTAGCAAACATGCAACATCAGACATGGCTTCAATGGACATTGGGAGATGTCTTTGGGACCTTGTAGATGAGCTCAAAACTGAAATATTAAATCAGGTAAAACAAGATATAAGTAGATTAATAAAGAAATGCTAAGCATCTCTCAGGAAGACATAGATGGAAGAAGAGAGGGACACCAAAAAAGGAGAGAAACATTTGATAAAGAATATAAAGAAAATATAGAATACGTGAAGCAGATTCAGAGAGATTACCAGGAAATTAAAAACTCCATTGAAAGCTGGCAAAACTGCTTAAAAGAAACTTAAGGATAGACTATCAAAACTTGAAGATAAGTTTGCAATGTGTGATCATGAAAGGAAAGATCTCTTAAAAATGATGAGGAGGCAGGCAGTAACAATGCGAGGACTGGAAGATGACAAGAGAATCTATAATTTAAGCATAGGAAATGTGAATGAAGAAGCAGGAATAAAAAAAGGTGAAATACAAAGGCTATTCATGGAAATAATTGGGGAAAACTTTCAAGCATGGAAAAAGAAAATGACATTCAATTGTGTGAGGCATACAGAACTCCAGCCACCTACAGCCAAGGCAGAGCTACACCCAGACATATAATAATCAAGATACCAGAAATTCAATATAAAAGCAGAGTGTTGAAAGCCATCAGAGAAAAGAAGCAGATTACCTATAAAGGAAAGCCTATCAAGATCATGGCAGACTTTTTGATATGGACATCAGATCAAGAAGAGCTTGAAGTGAAGTATTCCAGGCCCTTAAAGACGATGGCCTCCAGCCCAGATTGATGTACCCTGCAAAATTGTCACTAGAAATTAATGGAGAGACAGGATGCTTCCATGATGCAGAGGAACGGGGGGAATTTGTGACCACCAATTCAACCCTACAGAGAATGCTGAAGGACATTCTAGAGAGAGAGAAAAAATGTCAGGATTTTGGGAACAGTGGCAGAGGGGCCTCAGTGAATGGGGTAGGCATCGAAATGAGGGAGAGGAGTGGACAAACAAAGGCAGAAAAATGGCATAGCAGAAGGGCAGAGAGGATTGGTTATAATCTCTAATATGGATGGCCTTGATACACTATATTGTTAATGGTGTACCAGGATTTGGGGCCCACATTGCTTATACAACTCTGCTTAGATGTATTATATTCTATTCTGGTCTGTCTACTTGTGCTAGATTTGAGGGCACAGATGGTTATCCTGAAAGTGGTGGAATATAGTATGGTAATCATCCTTAATTTCCTATTAACTTAATCTGAAGCTCTGTATGGCCTACACTGTTCCACCATGATGGATCATAATTGAATCTGGTTTGTTGGATTGCTGTTTTGTATTGATAGATTTTGTTCAAAGCTGTTATGATTGATGGTGTTGTGTCTGGGAGTATAGGCAACTGCACTAAGGATGATGAGATTCACTGAAGTGTTCACTCTGGTTTGATTGTTACCTGCCTTTGGGGTTTTATATTGTCTACAATGTTTTATTTTTACTAATGTTGTTATATACTACTGTACTCAATTATACTGCTGTATTTAATTATGTCTGATGATATGGACAATTCTCTTGAAGATGATAAGAGATGGCATGGTGGCCATTGTAGATCACCTTGTACTGTGGTTTTATATGACTTTTTGGTTTCATGTTTTTGTAGGAATTTGTTTTGTTCTGTCTTGCTATATTTTGTTTTTCCCTCTAATACAAAAAGGATAGAAATACATGTAAAGACTCACGCATGCATAGCTGTTTACAGTCTCACTGTTTGAATATCTACTTTGTATGCTTTAATTCTGTAACTTGAACAACTATTTCTAACAGGACAATAAGTAATTTATCAACTAGTGATTTCTTACTGTTTATCTTTTTTTTGAAATTCTGTATTATTTCTACCCTTTACATGTTTTTTCTCTTTAAATTAAAAAAAAGTATAACTGATGGGTTAATAAAGGAAAAATAAGTAGTAAGAAAAAAATAATGCAAATGGAAACAAGAAACAAGAAAAAGGAATATAAAACAAGTATGCCAAGTAGATAAATAGTTGGTAACGAAGTACCCAAATATATAAATAATTACATTAAGTATAAGTGGATTAAGTACTTCAATTTTTAGCCAAGTTCACACACACACACACACACACACACACACATCCATTTTTAAAATGAATTTACCCTGGATAATAGATACAGCAAAGAGCTACAAAAAGAATAAGGGAGGGAGTTAGGGAGGAAAGGAAGGAAGGGAAAAAATTAAGAAAAGAAGAAAAAAATGAAACTTAAGCTTTTGTAAATAGGAAAAGAAGGGTTGGGGAGGGGACTGGAGAAGAAACACAATCAAGATGTATCATGTGCATGTATAAAACCCCTCTGATGAATGTGAGCGCTATGTACACCTAAAATGTACCAATAAACTTAATTTAAAAATAAGAAAAAATATTTTACCACAGTATGAGAGGTACAGACAAAATTGTATTAAGGGAGAAACTGCCTGAGCCTAAGGTAAAAACATTTTGGGGGAGAGAATGGAATTTTGTGTGGAAAGAGTATAGAAAGAATAAGAAACCTTAGCTGGGATGGTGATTCGCATGTGTAATTCCAGCACTTGGGAGGCTGAGGCAGGAGGATTGTTGCAAGTTCAAAGCAAGAAATCACTGGAGGATGCATGGGAGGTCCCAGTGGGCCTAATTGGGCCATGCCCAGTGACCTTCAAGTGGCTAGAAGGGCCCTGGATTCAGTCCCAGGAGCTGAACTTGTACAAATTGATTCCTAGCACATGAGGGAAGCTATGGAACATTGCTCAAAACCCAGAAATATGGGAAAATGACAAAATAAAGAGCAAAATGCAAGCTTAAACTTCTTCCCAACCCAAGCAAGCCTAGGAGACATGGACATAGAAGAAAATGTAAACCATACACCTGAAACAATAACAACTGAAGTAAAGAAACAGCTCTGGGAAGCTATGAAAGAACTCAGATCAGAAATAATCTGCCAGGTCAAAGAAGAAATTATAAATGTAATGAAAGAAATGCTAAACACATCTAAAGGAGACATAGTTAAAAATTAGAGGAACAATGAAAAAAAAGATGGAAACCCTAAATGAACAATATAACAAACAAACAGAATGCATGAAGCAGAGTCAAAGAGATATACAGGAAATCAAAAATTACATTGAAAGTTGGCAAAACCACCTCAACAAAAGTGAAGATAGAACTTCAGACCTTGAAGACAAGATTGCAGCTAGTGAACAGAAAAGGAAAGATTTTTTAAAAATAACAAGAAATCAGGAAATAACAATTCAGCAGCTACAAATGATGCAAAGAAAAACAACATAAGATTAATATGGATAAATGAAAAAGGTGACAGACAACACAAATGATATCAAGAGGCTATTTACAGACATAGCTGAAAATTTCCCAAACATGAAAATAGAAACTGACATGCAGATCAGTGAAGTATATAGAACTCCAAATAACCATAACCAAAATAAAACTACATGCAGACATATAATAATAAACATCCCAGAAAACCAACGTAAGAGCAGAATATTAAAAGCTGTTAGAAGAGACAGATCACCTATAAAGGAAAGCCTATCACAGTCATAGCAGACTTCTGAACACAAAAAATGAAGTCAAGAAGAGCATGGAATGAAATTTTTCAGATCCTAAAGGAAAATGACTTCCAACCCAGATTGATGTACCCTGCAAAACTGTCCTTCAAAATGGATGGAGAGCAGCATAAGCACCTGCTTCACAAGTGCAAGGTCGTGAGTTCAATCCCTAGTACCAAAAAAAAAAAATGGATGGAGAAATAAGATACTTCCACAACAAAGAACAGCTGAAGAGCTTCATGACCACCAAACCAATCCTGCAAAGAATACTGAAAGACATTCTAGATAGACATAGGAAAAAACCACTAAGCAAGGTAGACAATTAAACAGAGTGGAAAATAGAAAGATAACATGTCAAAAGTAAGCCAATATATATCAGTTATAACCATTAATGTAAATGACCCCAATTCAACAATTAAAAGAAATAGACTGGCAGAATGGATCAAGAAATAACATCCAACCATATGTTGTATAGAAGAAATGAAAGTCAAAGGATGGAAAACAATACTCCATGCAACAGGATCCCAAAAAGAAGCAGGGGTAGCTATTTTGTTTGCAGACATTGTTAATGAACTTCAAACCAAGAATGATCCAAAGAGATAAAGAAGGTCACTACATACTAGTTAAGGGAAAACTTCAAGAGGAAAAGATAACAATCTTAAATATATATGCACCAAATTCCAGAGCGCCCAGTTACACAAAACAAATATTAACAGAAATGAAAAATCAAATAAGCAATAACACAATTATAACAGGAGACCTCAACATGCCATTGACACAAAGGGACAGATCAACTAGACAGAAAATTAGCAAAGAAATAACAGAACTGAATCATGCCTGTAAACAAATGGACTTGGTGGATGTATACAGAGTGTTCCACCCAACAACATCAGAAGATACATTCTTCTCAGCAGCACATGGAACATTCTCTAAAATAGACCAGATACTAGCCCATAGAACATGCTTAAGTAAATGCAAAAGAATTGAAATTATCCCATGCATGTTATCAGATCATAGCACCATGAAACTAGAAATCAATGATAAAAGTAACTGCAAAAACACCACAGACACATGGTAATTGAATAATGCACTCTTGATCAATCAATGGGTCACAGAGGAAGAAATTAAAAATATTTACAAGCAAACAAAAATACAAATACATCTTACTGGAACCTGTGGGATGCAATGAAAGCAGACCTCAGAGGAATATTTATTGCAGTGAATTCCCACATCAGGAAAACAGAACAACACAATAAACAACCTGATGCTACACCTCAAATGTCTAGAAAAAGAAGACCAAGTCAAACCCAAAGTCAAAAAAGGGGAGGAAATTGTAAAAGAGCAGAAATCAATGCAATAGAGACTAACAAAACAATACAAAGAATCAATGAATCAAAAAGTTGGTTCTTTGAAAGAATAAATAAAATTGATAAGTCCCTAGCCAACCATATTTTAAAAAGGAAAGAAAAAATTCAAATTCATGCAGTAAGGAATGAAAAGGGTGAAATCACTACAGACCTTGTGGAAATACAGAAGATCATCAATATCTATTTCAGAAACTTCTACTCTCATAGGCTCGATAACACAGAAGAAATGGACAGATTCCTAGAAACATATGAATTACCAAAGCAGGGTCAAGAAGATGTAAAAGTGCTGAATAACCCAATTTCAATTAGTGAAATTGAAAATGTAATTCAATCCTTACCAACAAAGAAAAGCCCAGGTCCAGATAGATTCTACAAGAAATTCAAAGAAGACTTGATGCCTCAAACTCTTCAATGAAATTGAAAGGGAAGCAGTTCTCCCTAACTCATTCCTGGATGTAAATATTACTCATACCAATACTTGAGAAAGACCCAACCAAAAAAGAGAACTACTGGCCAATCTCCCTAATGGACATAGATACAAGAATTCTTAATAAAATATTGGCAAACAGAATGCAGCAAATCATCAAGATTATACACCATGACCAAGTGGGATTCACCCCAGGAATGCAGGGATGGTTCAACATATGTAAACCAACAAATGTAATATACCATATCAATAGAGCCAAAAATAAAAATCACATAATCATTTCTATAGATGTAGAAAAACCTTTTGATAAAGTCCAATACTTATTCATGATAAAAACCTTACAAAAAATTGGAATAGATGGTCTTTACCTGAATATGATAAAAGCCACCTATGACAAACCAACAGCCAGCATCATATTAAATGGCCAAAAACTGAAAGCCTTTACCCTAAAATCAGGAACAAGACAAGGATGTCTATTATCACCACTCCTATTCAATATAGTGCTGGAAATACTAGCCAGAGCAATCAGACAAGAGGGAGAAATAAAAGGAGTAAAGATAGAAAAAGAAGAAGTTAAATTATCATTATTTGCATATGACATGATAATCTACATAGAAGACCTCCAAAACTCCATTGAAAGACTCCTAAGTATAATAACTAAATTCAGTTATGTAGCTGGATACAAAGTCAACACTCAAAAATCAATAGCATTCCTATACACTAACAACAAAATCACTGAGAGAGAAATAAGAGAAGCCACACCCTTCACAATAGTACCCAAAAAAATGAAATACTTAGGAATCAATCTAACAAAAGAAGTAAAAGATCTATTCAGGGAAAATTATAATACCTTGAAAAAAGAAATTGAAAAGGACCTCAAAAAATGGAAAGACATCCCTTGTTCATGGATAGGAAGGACAAACATTGTGAAAATGGGCATTCTCCCAAAATTGTTACACAGATTTAATGCAATCCCAATCAAAATACCACTAGCATACCTCACAGATCTAGAGAAATCATTCCTAAAATTCATCTGAAATCAGAAGAGATGTAGAATAGCAAAGGCAATTCTGAACAACAAAGGCAAGACAGAAGGCATCACAACCCCTGACTTGAAGTTATACTCAAACCTACTGTAATAAAATCAGCATGGTAATGGAATAAAAACAGACCTGAAGATCAATGGAATAGATTAGAAGATACAACTACAACTACAAACACACTCAGCTACCTTATCTTTGATAAAGGGGCCAAACACATTCACTGGAAGAAAGATAGTCTCTTCAATAAATGGTGCTGGAAAAATGGGCTCTCCGTATGTCAAAAACTAAAACTAGACCATGTCTATCACCATGTAATAAGCTAAAGTCAAAATGGATCAAAGATCTAAATATTAAAACAGAAACACTAAATCTTCTGGAAGACAAAGTAGGTAGAAATCTTGAAGACATAGTGGTGGGTAAAGAATTCATGCACAACAACCAAACCACACAGGAAATACCAGTATCAATAACTGGGATCATGTCTTATTAAAAGTTTTTGCATGTTGAAAGAAATCTCCAGCATAGTGAAAAGAAAACCCACAAACTGAGAAAAAATTCTTAGTGAACTTTCCCTCAGACAAAGGACTTCTGTCTAGAACTTATAAAGAATTTAAAAAATCAGACCCCCAAAATTCAAACAATCCAAAAAATGGACATCTGAGATGAATACACAGTTCTCAAATAAAGAAATACAAATGACAAATAAATACATGAAAATGTTCAACATCATTGGTCATTAGAGAAATGCAAATTAAAACCACACTGAGATTCCATCTCACTCTGAAAAGAATGGCCAGGATCAAGAAAACTACCAACAACAAATGATGGAAAGACTGTGGGGAACAAAGGAACTCTTCTGCACTGTTGGTGGGAGTGCAGACTGGTGCAACCACTGTGGAGGTCAGTCTGGAGATTTCTCAAAAAGCTGGGATTGGAAGTCCCATTTGACCCAGCTATTCCACTTCTGGGCATATTCCCAGAAGAATTAAAAACATAATATCACAGTGATATATGTGCACCCATGTTTACAGCAGCACAATGTAATAGCCAGATCTTAGAAACAACCTAAATGCCCATCAACTGAGGAAAGGATAAAAAAGAGGTATTTTTATACAATGGAGTACACTCAGCTATAAAGAATGATCACATTGAAATATTCATAAGTAAATGGATGCAACTCGAGACCATACTCTTAAGTGAAATAAAGCAAACTCACATGTACAAATACCGTAGTCTCCCTAGTGTAAGAAATGGTAAGAGTACATAAGATACAAAAAACTCAATAATTACAGTGAAAGGATAAGAATCTGCTTAAAGGGGAAAAAATAGTATCTCGGAAAATGAGAAAAAAGAAAAAAGAAAAAATATCTAAAATTATAAAAACACACTTAGAATAGCTAATAAGATGATTGTGCTACAAATTCTATAAGTTTTTAGAACAAAAAGTTAACATTCATAGGATTGGAACAATTGTGCATATTATCGTATGGTGATCTGAGGAACTCTTGAAGGTCATTATGTAAAATAACAACCCTAGTTTTGGTCCTACCACCTTGTGAAGACCTATATTGTAATTGTTTTGGGCTCTTTGCTATTGTTATTTGTCTTTTTGTTTCATGTTTTTCTAAGAATTTGTTTTGTTTTGTTCTGTTTTGTTTTCCCTCTAATACAGAAAGGATAGGTATACATGTAGAGACTCATACTTGCATAGAACTTCTCCTAAACAGTTTGTGAGAATCGATTATATAATGCAAGATGAAATGAACAGCTACTTTGAAGAAAAAGATACACTAAGGTAACCAGTGCTGATTCTGTAGCATCATGATGTGAGATCCAACAATACTATGATTCTTTGTTCAGAGTGGTTTTAGTCTGTTTTGTATTGTTTAATTTCAACATACATGAAGGTATGGACAGCATTTTGAAAAGAACAAGAGACATTATGGCAGCCATTGTTGATTTCCCTATTGTCTGGTTTTGAAGACCTATAATGCCTTTATCACTCTGTTCTGATCAGTTTAATACTATTTTGTTTTGTATGGATTCATTGTGTGTGAAGATATGGACAACTATTTAGAAGAAAACAAGAGACAATATGGTAGCCAGTGATGATCTCCTGTTGTATTGCTTTGAAATCTGTGTTACTTACATTGTTTCCTTCTGATCTGCTTTGTTCTGTTTTGTTATGTTTAGTTTTACCCTCTTTAAATAAAATTCGAACAAAAAAAAAAAAAGGAAGCCTGGGCTACATAGTGAGTTCAGGACCAACTTGAGCTACATAGTGAGTGCCTCAACCCTTTCCACCTCCCCCTCCAAAAATAAGGAACCATCTGTCTTCTTTGAGTTTGGGATCCCTTTTTGGTGACTCACCACTTATTCCTTGAGTATAGCCTTTGATTCAGTGCTGTATATTTAACATAGCTTTTTGTATCATTAAAATAAATGTTGTAGGCACCTTTTTATTATTTCATAAATTAGAAAGTCAAAGCTAAAAGAGAAAAGTAACTGTTCAAGCCTATTAATCACTCCTGGACTGAATTTTTTAAAATTGGTGCTTTCAGGCCAAGAATTATCTCAGTAGTACAAGTGCCTGCCTAGGAAGTACAAAGTTGTGAGTTTAATCCCTGGTGCTAAAAGAAAAAGAAAATTAGGGCTTTCTGCCTCCAAAGCCAATTTCCACAGTAACAGACCTTCTAGAATACAGAAGAGAAGAGATGCATAAGGGCAAGAGGCAGAAGGGGATTTTTTTTTAAAGCACACTGGTATTTGTACAATCAAGTAAATAGGGGGTGTGGATGACAAAATTTTAGGGGTTTATAATAAGAAGTATGAGTTGGGTTCATGCATTCACAGGTTGGTAGAGCAGCAGAAGCTGACCCGGCTGGCTTTGACGGGAGGCTGTGCTCCTCGCCAACAATCTCTGAGTCACCTAAACAGCTCTGCTCCAAGAGTCTGGCTGCCTTCCTGGGCCCAGGGAGGCCAGCCAAGGCTTGTCACTCATGGTGACTGTAAGGCATGAGCAGGCAAGCCCACCCACTGACCAAGTACATGTCAAGCCTGGGGATGGGAGCCCATTGGCATCCATTGACCAAAGGAAGCTCCATGACCCAAAGCCAAAGGGTGGGGCCTTCTGTAAGCCTTCTGGGGAGGCACAGCTCAGTTATACAGCAAAAGCTGTGGATTTAACGGGGAGGGGGGGAGTAAAGAATGAGCCTCAAAAATTCACACTGCCATTCCCTGAGCAAAAATTGCCATTCATTGTTTTCAGTACTTCACATTCGCACTGATTTAGAAAATGCCTGTTTTTATTTTTAAAAAAATCTCCTATGGTTAGCACTCCTATCTACACAAGAAAGGTAAAGCACTTTTGGTTTTATTTTTCTTTGCAAGATGACGATGAGGAGTGGGATCAAAAGCATTCTTAGCAACAATTAGTGAAGTAATTAAAATGTCTTATATACCTTTATAGAAAAATAAAGCTCAGGCTTAATTGCTTACAAATCCAGGCCTCTGACAGGTCGCCGTTCATTCATTCATTCATTCATCATTCATCATGTGTTTGTTGAGAGTATTCTGTTTCCTGGGAGTTGTACTAGTCTCTGTCAGCTGTGCACTATTCACAAAAGTGATGAAGGAAAGAAGCAGAAGATGCAAAGAAGAGTGAAACACAGTATGCACAGAAGGCTATGGACATCAAGTGACCAGTGACATTATCTCTCAGGTGGGACACACAGGAAAAAGGAAGGTGCATGGAAAGAAGGTGCTGACCATAGTCTGAGTCATGCTGAGGGTGAGGCAGTGCTGGCTCACCCTAAAAGTAGAAGTAATCTGGGGTGAGGAAATAGGCCCAGCAAGCAGACACATATTGGGGAGCAGTATGCAATACGGGCATAAGTTCAGGGCATGCGCATGGAGAAAATGTTTATAGAGTGAAAAGAGAAACTCAGCAACATTTAAAAAGCAATTGATGGAAGAAACAGAGGTTCCACCAAAGAAAACTGCAAAACGACAGAGTAAAGATGGAAATCAGAAGAGAGAATTGTTGAAAGAAATCCAAGAAGAGAGAGAGAAGTCAAGACGGCCTATCAGTGAGCAACAGAATACAAATCCTCCCAGGAGAAACAACTCATTTGCCAGAATGAAACGCCCTGGAGAGACCCAGACAGAGGGAGATGGATCCTCTTGACACAAGAAAAAATTAAAATGTAAAAAAGCTCATCAAATAAAACTGAAACAGCTAAAAATTACGGGACACAGCATTATCACAGCAATCTGCCAAGTTTGCACTGGCCTGAATTTGCACCAGCTTGAATCTGCGCTGGCCAGCAGAGCTGCCCAAACTCATTCCTGCCACCACTCACAGGAACCACAGCAGCACTGAAGTTGGGGGTTGGTGAGCCCAATGGAGAATGGAGCTGGCAAAGGGACCTTCATTAATCCACAGTCAGTGCTGGGAATGAGACCCCCCCACACAATGGGAATGGAGTGACCAAATGGGTGACATATTGGAATCAGGCAGGAGGAGCCTGAACTGGGAGTGACAGTGACTTCAGTTGGTTGTTCCCTCCCCAGAGCAATTCATGGGATTTGCTTGGACTGGGCTGTGCCCCTGGCCAGGACCCAGTGAGCCATCCCAAATCGATTCCCTATGCTTAGCATGCACTAACTGGGTGAAAGCCCCTGAAGTTTGGCTGGCCTAGTGGGGAGGGGCAGGCAAATACAGCCGCTGCTTATACCTCAGTGACAAGAGCAGTCAGGAGAGGGTGGAGGTCCCTTGCCAGCGTGCTTTGGAGGAAATGTGGCCAACAGGGAAGGGGGCTGGGACCTGCACTGTAACCTGTGTGGAGGAACCCAAGGCCGTGACAAGAGAGGCAGGAGGAGGCCCCCAGCCCAGAACCCTGGGAGCATTGATCTAAGAGAGAGAAAAACAAGGGAGACTGAGTGTGGCAAACACACAACACCAGACATGGCTTCAATGGACATTAAGAGATATCTTCAGGACCTTGTAGACGAGCTCAAAACAAATATTAAGTCAGGTGAAGCAAGATATGACTAGAGTAATAAAAGAAATGCTCTCAGGAAGCATCTCTCAGGAAGATACAGATGGAAGAAGGGAGAAACAAAAAAAGGAGAGAAACATTCAATAAAGAATATAAAGAAAATATAGAATACATGAAGCAGATTCAAAGAGACTACTAGGAAATTAAAAACTCCATTGAAAGCTGGCAAAATGCCTTAAAAGAAAATAAGGATAGACTATCAAAACTTGAAGACAAGTTTGCAATGTGTGATCATGAGAGGAAAGATCTCTTAAAAATAACAAGGAAACAGGCAGTAACAATACAAAGGCTAGAAGATGGCAAGAATTTAAGAATAAGAAACATGAATGAAGAAGAAGGAATACATACAGGTGAATCACAAAGGCTATTCATAGAAAGAATTAAGGAAAACTTCCCAAGCATGGGAAAAGAAAATGACATTGGGTTGTGTGAGGCATACAGAACTCCAGCCACCTACAACCAAAACAGATCTACACCCAGACATATAATAATCAAGATACCAGAAATTCAATATAAAAACAGAATATTAAAAGCCATCAGAGAAAAGAAACAGATTACCTATAAAGGTAAGCCCATCCGGATCATGGCTGACTTCTCGCCACAGACCATCAGGTCAAGAAGAGCTTGGAGCGAAGTATTCCAAGCCCTGAAAGAAGATAACCTCCAGCCCAGATTGATGTACCCTGCAAAACTGTCACTAGAAATTAATGGAGAAACAAGATGCTTCCATGACAAAGAGGAACTGGGGGAGTTTGTGACCACCAATCCAACCCTACAGAGAATACTGAAGGACATTCTAGAGAGAGAGAAAAAAAATAACAGGATTTTAGGAACAGTGGCAGAAAGGCCTCAATGAGTGGAGCAGGCAGTAGAATGAAGGAGAAAAGTAGACAAAGGCAGAAAAATAGCATAGCAGAAATGAGGCAGAGAAGGATAACTAGAATCTCTAACATAGATGGTCTTGATACACTATATTGTTAATAGTGCATTAGGATTTAAAACCCACATTACTCACACTACTCTGCTTAGATGTATTATATTCTGTTCTAGTCATTCTACCTGTACTAGATTTGAGGGCACAGACAGTAATCCCAAAAATAACAGGATGTAGTACCGTAATCATCCTTAATTTCCTATTAACTTAATCTAAAGCTCTGTAAAACCTACACTGTTTTACCATGACTGATTGTAATCAAATCTTGTTTGTTAGATTGCTGTTTTGTATTGATGGGTTTTATTCAAAGCTGTTATGATTGATAGTATCAAGTCTAGGAGTATAGGCAACTGCAGTTAAGATGACAAGATTCACTAGAATACCCACTCTGGTTTGATTATTACCTGCCTTTGAAGTTTTATACTGTCTACAATGTTTTATTTTTACTAATATTGTTATGTACTGCTATATTCAATTATGCCTGATGATATAGACAATTCTATTGAAAATAATAAGAAACAACACAGTAACCATTGTAGATCACCTTGTACTGTGGTTTTATACGACTTTTTGGTTTCATGTTTTTATAGGAGTTTGTTTTGTTTTGTCTTGCAATGTTTTGTTTTTCCCTCTAATACAAAAAGGATAGAAATACATGTAGAGACTCATGCATGCATAGCTGTTCACACTCTCACTATTTGAATATCTACTTTGTATGCTTTAATTTTGTAACTTGAACAACTATTTCTAAGAGGACAATATGTAATTTATCAACTAGTGATTTCTTATTGTTTATCTTTTTCTTGAAATTCTGTATTATCTCTACCCTTTACATGCTTTTGTTTCTCTTTAAATAAAGTGTGTACAGTGTAAAAAAAAAAGAAAGAAAGAAAGAAAGAAAGAAAGAAAAAGTGTTCCAAAAAAAAATCCAAGAGGAGAAAAATTCAAAAGGAGGAAGTGGTTGGTGTCCTCGGATACCACAGAGGCATCCACTTGGATGAGGGCTAAAAGAGAGCATTTGATTCAAAAATTAGATCAACTAGGAAATTTGTAAGGGAGATTAGGTGAGCACTTCGGCATAGGAAAAGAGACTAGGAGTGCAGAATATTTTTGTAAGGAACTTAGGAACACAAAACACACAGAATGTGACAGTTTGGGGAGACACAGTATTCAGAAAGATGTGAGCTTTTCTCAGGCGGGAGGACATTCGAAGCCCTGGAGAATTCAAGCTCCGTCTGCGGGGCCCCAGGGATGGTATGGACCCCGTGCTAGGAGAGAGATTTATGGGCACTGTCATGTAAGCTGAGGAGATGGAGACATTTTTAAAGGTTAGGGATAACTGAGGAAGTAGATGCATAAGAGGATAGGATAAAAAATGCAGGCAAGAGGATTAGCACTGAAATATATTTTATTCCAAAACGAGAGGAAAAGTTATTCGAGTGAATACAAAATGTGATCAACTCAAAAATAGAGAAAGGAAAACAGAGAATCCACGACCGATGGCTCTGTTTTCTCTTGTGACACTGTATCTGTTATCTGAAAATGAGGAGTGTGGAGTAAACAAATGAGCTCGGAGAGAGAGTGTTTGACTGGAGAACAGAGACAGTGAATTGATTAAGCAGAACTTCTCACAGAATTTGAGGGTCCAACAAAAATATTCTTCTTTTCTTTCTTTTTCTTTTTCTTCTCTCTTCAGCCCCCCCTTTTACCAAGGATTGAAACCAAGACCTTCACATTGAGCTACATCTCCAACCCCTTATTTTTTATTTAGATAAACAGTCTTACTAAATTCCCTAGACCAACTCAAACTCACGATCTTCCTCCCTCAGCCTCCTAGAGTGCTGGAATTACAAGTGGGCACCACCATGCCCAGCTACCTGGGCATATAGGTTAGGTTATCAGGTTTCACTGAGCAGCAGGCTCAGGAGCAACTTGCCACAGCCCCCGGCTCAGTTGCCTTTTCTCAAAATCTCTAGAGCCATTTAAACCTGTGTGGGAAGGAACTTACGACAATGTCAACACTAATGTATTTTGTTAGGCTGCATTGATCTTAATTGATGCAAGCCTATAATTAACATTTGCAGACCTACAATGAGTAAGAAAACACTCTCACATCCCCTTAGATATTTGTACTTATCTACTGATGATTCTTTCATTTTTGAAGAGTGGATTAAAAGTTTCAACGTCTCTCATGTACAGGCACAAATTCGCTAGGATGAATGTGATCAGTATGTGTACCTAAAGTGTCCCTATAAACTTAATTTTTTAAGAAAGAAGTTCCAGCTTTTCAACTAGATTTTATCATTTGAGAGAATTTGGTGGAAGAATGATTCTTTCCAGGGATGGGAACAAAACTACAATAAAGAATACAGCAAATCTCCAGTCATCTTCCATGCTATCTAAATGAAAAATGACAGCTCTGGCAGCCCTTCTTACTAGGGAGAAAGCCAATGCATAAGCAGAGAAATTAACTGTACATAACTGCTAATGTAGAGAATTGTCACTAAACTAACTGCCAAGCATTATTGTAGATAAAAAACTATTGCCTTATATAAATAATATACAGTAATAATTGTATAAGATGATAACTATGTGTATATGATAATTATATAAATAATTGTAAAGAGCAATAATTTTTGTTATAATTTTTAATAAAAATCGGCCTACAGTATAATCAGAAGCTTATCAACTAGAGCCACAGCATCAGGGCCTGATGAAGAAGGAAAAATGAATAAAGCACTTATAACCCCCTGGTTCAGGGATGTCTGGGCTACATGATAAGCTTCCTTTTCCTGCAAACAGTAAAATAAAACACTCGCTGAAATCACATAGCATATTAAAAGGAGAATTTAGCAAGGAAAGCGAGGCTGTTGCAGGGGTGGGGGGTGCCTAATCAGAGACAGGCTTCATCAGAGGAGGCTCTCCTGAGACAGTGACATCTAAAAACAGACGTGAACATCTTCGTGCATGAGTTACGCAGGTACACAGCGAAGCGCATTCTGGAGAGGGAAGAGCAGGCGTGAGGTCCTCAGGGCAGACACACACCAGGTGGATTTGAGAAGCAGCAGAGGCCTCTGAGCCCAGACCCTGGAGGGAAAGGAGCAGGCGATGTTCTGAGAAGCCGGAGAAGCGCCGAATCATAGCTCCGGAGAGGCCCTTGGCATGGCCCTTGCTTCTGGCTTTTATTCAGAAGAAAACAGGGAACTTCCAAAGAACTGAGACATGAGCTTACAGCAGTCATAGACAGGCGGGTACTGGGGCCAGACACTCTTGCAGAGACGAAGAAGTGAGGCCACCATCCGCTAATCCTCGGAGGACAGTGGCGGTGGGAATGAGCAGATGTGGTGTAGCTCAGATTGTGAACTGCTGCTAGAGTAAACACCATCTGCCGGCAGATGTAAAATTTCCAAAAAGATAAGTTCAAGGTAACCCTAAGGTTTTGGATCAAGTCAGTGGAAGAAGGTGAGGCCGTAGTCTGGGACGGGAAGACTTCCGCCAGCAGCATCCACTGTGCAGTGAGGACATGGTGCGAAGCATCCCGGAGGAAATGCTGTGTAAGAAGCTAAATGTGAGCAATGACAGGTGGAGTTTTAATGTCCACCCACTTTTTCAGCATTTACCGATTACCTCCTCCACGCCAAATGCTGCGTTAGATACCTGATTACTCAGAGCTGTGCTTCCCAACAATTGCATGATCTGGGGGAAAGACTGGTCTCCCCACAGCAATATATGGCATGTGCCACCATAGATATGTTAAAAGGAATAGTCAAAGCTTTGCCTGGGAGAGGAGGATAGGGCAGAATAGGTGAGTAGTTAAGAGCACAGGCTCTGGACAAACAAACCTACGGGCTAGATTCGAATCCTACCTTCATTTACTTGCTAAGTGACCTGAGGCATGGGAATCATACCTCTAAGCCTTCTGGTAAGTAAACTTGGGGGTATTAGTTGATCACTGAGCGGACAATGCTTCTTATTAGATGTGACTAAAGCCTTCACTCTGAGCGGCCCTGATCCTAGAAAACTAAATCTCCAACCTCAGATTCAGTTTAGGACAAACCTGCTGTTGCACTTGCAGTTCAAGAAATTACCACGAGAGGGCACATCCAATGCTGGCGGCTCACTCACTACACAAGGGCTCCAGGGTTGCAAAACCAGAGATAGTGTTAGGTAGTAGTAGGGAAAGTCTCAGATCCCAAACTTTTAAAAACATTTCACTCAGTGCTATATACAGTAGAATGATGAACAATGGGTGTGTGAATAAACACGGGCTTTATTTAAGGCACTTATTACAGTACTTCACTATGATTTTCATTTTTCTTTGTTGCTCCCTTGTTTGTCTATGATTGTACCAAATGAACTCAGTCTACTTCAGGGTCTAACCAGTTGTCCTATCGTGGGGCTAGAACAGCAAGCACTGACTGACTGTTTTATACGTGGATATAATGACAGACTTGAATTCAGGACCTTGCACCTGCTAGCCAGGCACTGTGGTGCTGAGCTACATCCCCAGCCCATAATGGCTAGGTTTTAAAAATGTACACAATCACTAAACACTAACGTATCAAAAGGCTAAATAGAGTTGAAAGAGTATGAGTTAATATGGAAAAAAATGTTAAAGAAAAAAATCAAGGAGAGATCCAAGATGGCTGATTGAGATGTAGCACGATAGAAAGCCTCTCTGAGAAAAACAACTCAAATGCTGGAATCTGACACCATAGAGAGAACCAGATGAAAGGAGAGGAATTCTCATGACCCAGGAAGAAACTGAGGAAAAAGAAAAAAATAAAGTAAAAAAAAAAAAAAAACGTGGACAGAGGGCTGGAGCTGGGCACGCTCTGGTAGCTGTGCTGGGCATGTCTTGGAGTCTGGAGACTCACGATTGAGCTGGGGTTGCAGCCCTGCCAAAAGCGGGGGTTTGCTGAGCTCCAGACCCTTGGGGGGAGGAGATGTTGCAATGGGGAGTGGAGACAGCAAGCGGGGATGCACAGACTTTGGTGAATGTTGGGAATTGGATTCTCCAGAGCGAGATCACCTGCAGGACGACATATTGGATTTGGGCAAGTCAGGCTTGAATCAGCGGCTGAGGTGGCTTCAGTCAGCGGCTCCTGGCCCAAAGTGGATTGGTGGGATCTGCTTGGGCTGGGCCATATCCTGGATCAGGACCCAATAGCCAGGGACGAGGCTGTCCTGAATCTATGACATCTGCAGGGCACAGTCTAACTTGCTGAAGTCACTCACTAGTTGAGAGGGGAGGGGCCAGCCCACACCGCCACCCCTGCCTGCACCTCACAGATCAACAGCAGACAGGGCAGGGCAGCACTGCACTAGTCAGTAAGCTGCAAAGGGACTTAAGGCAGTACATAAAGCTCCAGACATCTCCACCATTCACCTGTCTGAGGGAAACCAGAAGCATGACAAGACAGAGAAACAGCAAAAGGCCTTCAACTGCTGACCCAGGGAAAATAAGCCCAGGAGGGTGAGTACAGAGGAGACTGAGGGCAGCGGACATGCAGCATCAGACACGGCCTCATCGGAAATAAATACTTCCGTGATCTCATCGACGAATTTAAATCTGAAATTCTAACTCGGGCAAAGTAAGATAGAAGAAGATTAATAAAAGAAACACTGGGTACTCCTCAAGAAGACACAAATGGAAGAATGGAGGAATCTAGAGAAAGGAGATAAGCCTTTGATGAAGAATATAAACAAAATCTACAATACATGAAATAGATCCAAAGAGAATATCAGGAAATTAAAAACTCCATTGAAAGCTGGCAAAACTTCTTAAAAGAAAGTAAAGACAGACTTTTAAAACTTAATATAGGTTTGCAACGTATGATCACAAAAGGAAGGATCTCTTAAAAATAACAAGGAACCAGCAAGTAACGATACAAAGGCTAGAAGATGACAAGAGGATTTATAACTTAAGAATAAAAAATGTGAATGAAGAAGCAGGGACAAATACAAATGAAATAAAAAGGCTATTCACAGAAAATGAAAACTTCCCAAGCATAGGAAGTGATGTTCAGACATATGAGGCATACAGAACTCCAGTCAGCTACAACCAAAACAGATTCACACCCAGACATATAGTAGTCAGGATTCCAGAAATCCATCACAAGAACAGAATATTAAAAGTGGTCAGAGAAAAGAAACAGATTACCTATGAAGGAAAACTCATCAAAATCACAGCAGACTTCTTGATGTAAACTATCAAATCAAGAAGAGTTTGGAGTGAAATATTCTAAGCCCTGAAAGAAAATAACCTCCAACCCAGAAATATTACAAGCCCTGAAAGAAAATAACCTCCAACCCAGATTTATGTACCCTGAAAAACTGTCTCTCAAAATTAATGGAAAGACAAGATATTTCCATGACAAAGAGTAACTGGGGGAGTTTATGACCACCAATCCAACCCTGCAAAGAATACTGAAGGACATTCTAGAGAGAGAGAAGAAAATCACCAGGATTCCAGGAACAATGGCAGAAAGGCCTCAATGAAAGGGGCAGACAGTGGAAAAGAAGGAAAAAATTAAACAACAATGACAGAAAAATAGCATAGCAGAGATGAGGCAGAGAAAATTGGCTATATCATTGTTGTCTTAACTGATTTTATTTCAAATCTGGTATGCTTGAGGGTGTCAAGTCTGGGAGTAGGGGCAACTACTCTGGGGATGGCAGGATTCAATAGGATACCCATTCTGGTTTGATTATTAACTGCCTTTGAAGTCTTATAATGTCTCCAATGTTCAGTTTTTATTATAGTGCTATGTACCACTAAGTTTAATTATACTATGCCTGATGATATAGACAATTTTATTGAAAATAACAGGAGACATCATGGTGACAACCGTAGATTGCCTAGTATTGTGGTTTTATATGTCCTTCTCATTTTGTGTTTCTCTAGGAATTTGTATTGTTGACTTGTTTTGGTTTGTTTTTTCCTCTAATACAGAAAGGCTAGGTGTGCATGTAGAGACTTATACATGTGTAGAACTTCTAAACAGTTTACAAAAATTGATTATAGTTATTGTAAAAAAAGAAAGAGGAAAGGAAAGTATTCTAAAGGATATAACTGCATGTATGTTTGAGTGTGTAGGATTGATGACCATATTACTAAGTTTTTTGTTGGATAGATGAACAGAGCTGATTGCAGTCTCACTGTTTGAATGTCCACTTTTTATACTTTACTTTTGTAACTTGAACAACTACTTCTAGGAGGAAAATATGTAATTGACAACTAGTGATTTCTTACTGGTTTTTGTTTTTGTTTTTTGAAATTTTGTATTATTTCTATCCTCTTTCTGTTTCATTTTTTATCCAAATAAAATTTTTTTAAAAAATCAAGCATGTGGGGCATATATGTATAATAATTTTTAAGATAATGTTTTAAAATCTTACATAAGAAAGATCAAGTGCTTTTCTGGTGAATTAATTATCAGCCCAGCTGACTGCTTCCTCCCCCGCTTATTCACTTCAGACACCAGATGGCAACATTTCACCATGATCTACTGAGTCCCAGACATTTGGTAATTTAATCAACAAATGTAGAGTGGGAGGCTTAAGTGAAGCACTAAGAACTCATAAAGGAATAGCTGGTACTTTGAATATCAAAGGTCTTATGATCTATTGCAAAAGTACATAACTATGCAGATGATGTAGAGATACAATAATGATGATACAAGGTAATAGTTTTATAGGAGTTTGTTTTTGTTTTTTGTTTTTTTTGGTACAGGGATGAAACTCAAACCTCGTGCTTGCCAGGCAGGCACTTATGCTGTGAGCTAAATCCCCAGCCCTAGTTTTACAGTTTTTGAGAGATAAGGAAACTTTTTACAGGTGAGGATGTCCACATGGATAAAAACAATGAGAGAAAGTGATAGTCATGATTAGTCATGAGAAAACACAAAATTAAAAGTTCAAGGAGAGGACCCAGGATATAGCTCAGTGGCAGAGTGCCTGCCTGGCAAACACAAGGTCCTGAGTTTGATTCCTGGTGCCAAACTGATAAACAAAAAAGTTCAAGAAGATACTACTATATCTCATTAGAATAACCAAATGAAAAGAATGCAGGAAACCCTGTAATGGCAAGCCCTGTGGAGTTACTGGAAATCTCACACACTGCTGGAAGGAATGCAGACCGGTGCAATCACGGAATAGCAAGTGGCATCTCTAAGTTAACTTTACAAATACCTTATGACCCAGCAATTCCACTTCTGACATCAAGAGAAATACCAAAAAAATGCATAAGTATGTGCTAGGCAATTCACATATAATAATGAAACATGAAAAAAATGTCTATAATTAATACAATGTATAAATAGATGTTAATATGTGTAATAAGTACAATATTATACAGCAGTGAAGGACAAAATACTACTTGCCTCAACATGAATAAATCTCACCAAAAACCTAGTATCATTTGAAAGAAACCAGTCCCTGAAGACTATATAGTGTATGATCACACTTACGTGAAGTTTGAGTACACAAAAAAGTGATCTAGGGAGCCAAGTGTAGTGGCACAGTCCTGTAGTCTCAGCAGTCAGGAGGCAGAGGCAGGAGGATCACTGAAGTTCGAGGCCAATGTGGGCTACCCAGGGAGACCCTGCCTCAAAAAAAAAAAAAAAAGCTCAAAAAACAGAAAACCTGATCCATAGTGATGAAGGACAGGATATTGGTTAATTTGATGGCAGTGTGTATTGACTGAAAGGCCACAAACAGTGGGCTTTCTTTTGTATGTTCCTGTGTTCTGTGAAATGTTTCTATATTGCTGTAGGTATTGCTGCACAGGTATAAACATATGTAAAATTTTATGGGGTGGTACAAGATTTGTGCATTTTAAAACATAAAATTTATTCCTTTAATTAGTGAAGAGAAACACAGTAACACCATTGTATGTTTATTAAATGTAAGATAATGCCTTATATCTAATAATAGTTATATTATTAAAATTATGTCTTATAAATATATGATTAATACCATTAGTTGAAGTATATCATATACTTACTATGATTAGCTGAATATATTTTATAATTATTATGTGGTTATAATTATATAATTTTAAATTTATTAAATTATTTATTTGCTTTATGAAATTTAATTTATTGTATATTAATTACTAAAATTATAAATATAATAATATTACATAAAATACTTTTTATGTATACATATATATATACCTTTTTTTCATTTAGTCATCAAAACACCTCTATGAGGGTTGACCAGTAGAGGCATTTTCCCAGTTTATAGGCCAGATTGGGTGACTTGGAGAGCTGAGCATCCTGCCCAGATTCATGTGCTGTAGGAGAGGTCGAGCAAGAACTAGATCCATCTGATTCCAAAACTCAAGCCCGGTTCTTCTATTTTTTATGTACTTGTTTCCCCATTTTTACAAAGCCTGATGGGAGTGATGAGCTCTGGCCTGTGGGAAATTAAATGAGCAGATATCTTGAAGAATAGGATAACCTGTTTTGTACCAGACAGTGCAGCAAACTGTGTCCGTGTCTTGCCTCCTGCTTGAGCTGTTGAATCCAGGATTTGGAGGGAGACGTGGATGGAGATCATTTCATCTAGTTCAAGGTCTTCGTCTTATACATGAAAGAAATAAAGCTCCGAGTGTTAGCAACACTCAATGTTTTCAAAGGCCAAAGTTAAGGTCAGTGGAAAAATACCTGACCCCAGGCAGGGTCCAGGAGCTGGCCAAGCCCGCTCACTCACGCTGAGCTCCCCAGAGGGTGCCACGCCGCACTTAGAACAGCAGCCCAAGACCAGTAGAGAAATCGGGGCAGAAGTACCAGCGAGCACACGGGGAAGGAGGAGAGTTCTGAAGTGAATAGAGGACGGGACAGATCAAGCTGGAGCAGGCTTGGGCTTGTGCCCCCAGGCAGCCGTGAGGGGATGGAGCCCTGATTTGGAGGCCAGGCTCACCTTAGCCTGAACTCCAGAGCACTGCTTGACCTACCAGAATTTGAGTTTCCTCATCTGTAAATTCAGAGTGCTGACTTTACAAAGTCATCACAGTGGTTTAAAAATAATCTGTTAAAACAGCTTAGTGCTTGTTACCCAGAGAATACTAAACTTTGAAATTCATTTTGAAGAAACAGAGACCGTAATGAAATCATGGGAAGTTCACTAAAATGGTTATGCCCAAGAGCACACTGCCTTGTGAGCAGGGTAAGTGGCCGTGAAAAGCACCTGAAGATCTGTTATGAGCAAACATCACTGACCTCCTGCATTTACAAATTCCAGGCTTGCAGGAACTCCAGGAATGGATGAGGTGGGTAGGGAGTGGGTGGCGGGAGGAGAGAGGCAGTGACACACTCGCCACTCAGGGCAATGCAAATGGAAACCAATCCAGCAGGTAAGTGAAAGCTGCTGGCCGGCCAGAGTCAGCTTAAATTGGGCAGAAAGAAAGCAGTATTGGAAAACCACCTGATTTAAACCAAGCAATCATTTGAAGACTTGAATTTAGACCTGGAGGAAGAAAAGAGCAGTTTCAGCAAAGTCCAATTAAGGCATCAGAAATCCAATTTGGATTGAACTGATAGCCAGTCTCAGCATGGAGATAAAATGCTTATCTGGCCAAGGCGCCAACGTCCAGGGACACTGGCTTCCTCTGCCCATCCCTCTGCCCGCTCTTGCTGTCTTCCCCTCTGCCTTCCCCAGCCCAGCTTCCTCCCGTAAACTTCTCAGTTCCTGCTCACGTCTCAGTTTTCCGATTCATCCCCAGTGGTCTAATACGCTAATGGCCTTCCTCACGGACAGTGTCCTCAGAGTCTTTTCCTGCGTTTGTGTGAGTTGCCACAGTAGCTCTGATAACTTTTCACAATTTGGTGGCTTAAAACATCTGAAATTTATTCTCTAGCAGTTCTAGAGACCTCAGTCCCAAACCAGTTTCACTGGGTTGAGGACCAGGGCTGGCAGGACTGCATGACCCCGAGGGGTGCAGAGGATGGGGTCCCAGGGTATCTCTGCTCCTTGTCCCTTCAGGTTTCATGGCTGCTGCATGGCACCAGGGCTTTCAGCCTCTGTAGGTCTCTCTGCCCCCACAGCCACGTGGTCTTGTCCTCTACTCATCTCCCCTTGCCTCTCTCTTATAAGGACACTGAAGGACATGGAGGGCCCACAGTGATAATGCTAGCTAATCCCTTCAAGGTCTGTAATCACATATATTACTCAAAAAAGGTAGAATTCACTCACGAGGTAACATGTGTGGGTTCCAGGGATCAGGACTTGAGCACTGGTTGGTCATTGTTCCATCTATTACAGTCTTTAGAACCAGAAAGTGGAAACTCATTCTGAACTTCTGTCTATATTACACACTCTACTTCTAATCTATCAGCAGCCATTGTTCTATAATTGTAAACCTCCTAAGTCCTACCATTTCTGTCTACCTTGGCCTATCACCCAGTTTAAGTCAGCCTCACCTCTTGTCTGGACTAATACATTGGCCTCCTCATTGGTCTCCCTGCCTCCCTGCAGCCATGAGATCATGTTAAACACAAACCTCATCTTGTCATCCTCCTCCTCAAAACACTCTAATAACTGCCGACAGTGTCCAAAATGAAACCCAGGTGGGGGAAGAGAACAAGAAGTCACCAAAGAGTAAGCCCTCCCTGCGAATCAGCACCATGCGTGGGCTGCTGTGAGGACAGCCAGACCCCAGGCTTTTCCTGTGAATCCATGCCATTCTCGGTTCATGGGGGAAGAGAACAAGAAGTCACCAGGAAGTAAGACCTCCCTATGAATCAGCACTGGGCACAGGCCACTGGGAGGAGAGCCAGATGCCTGTCTCTTCTGATCTGGAGAAACACAGGCTGTGGTGCTAGCTACTGAGGTGAAATACAATTTAATGCTTGAAGTGTCTAGTATCTCACTGACTTTGCAGGCCTAAAACCTCTTCAGAGGATTACAGTACACAGTGTAGCATCACCTATGGGGGAATCTCCTTCTGAGGGTGGTGGTCATTGTTAATTCCCTATTATCTAGTTTTAAAGTCCTGTATCATTTTCCTTGCTATGTTGGTTTGGGTTTTATCCTGTTTCATTTTGATTTTATTATATTGGATGGCATGGGCAGCTATTTCAAAGATAATAAGATATATAGTATGGTAGCCATTTTAGATTTACTGTTGTCTTGCTTTGAAATCCTTTATTGCTTCATTATTTTGTTTTTATTGGTTCTATTCTGTTCCATCTTGCTTGACTCTTACTATGTCTGAAGGTATCTGCAGCTATTTGGAAGACGACAAGAGGCGTTATGGTAACCATTGTTGATTTCATATTGTTTTGAAGTTCTGTGTCACTTACACTGTTTTGTTTTGATTGGCTTTATTCTGTTTTATTTTACTTGGTTTTATTCTCTTTAAAATAAAATTTTTTTTAATTAATAGATGAATAAGTGACGGAAAGATTTCAGGGGGTAGATGGCTAGGATAAAAAGGAATGCTCTTAGAACAGACTTTTCTCCATTCCCACAACCAAATAAGAAATAGCAGGAGCTGTACCATCCCCCAAGCTTGTACGCCCCACTTGTGGGGACAACTCTGCAGAGGTGGCAATGTGGCCACCCCATCTTGGTTCCAACCAGCCTCCCAAGTGATATGGACCAGCCCCCCAGGGGAGGTCATGAGGCAGAAAAAGCTACAAAAGGCAAAGCTAGTGAAGGGTTGTGTGCCTGAGAGCAAATATTCTGCACTAACGAGAGCGTCACCCATTGGGATTCTTTGTAAATTTGTAGCATAAATGCTGCTTTGATGCCCCACTTGGCACAGCAGTTGCAAAGAGTAGGCTCAGTGTGAACGCTGCCCTCCTTTCAGACTAGCAGGGCTTGGGCCCAAGCGTACCATGGTTCCTCTGCTGCGAGTTCTGCTCCCTCCTCCAGGGCAAACCAGTTTTCCCCAGTGGCCAGTATAAGCCACACAGAGTAGAGCAGGTCTGTAACACCATACAAAGCAGCTTGAATTTTAGAGGCAAGCAAGCCTCAAGTTGGATTGTTTTTGTTTTTTGAGACAAGGTCTCACTATGCAGTTCTGGCTGGCCTTGAACTCACTTATGTAGCCCAGGTTGGCCTCAAACTCACAATAGTCCTCCTGCCTCAGCCCCTGCCCCCCCCCCGAGTGCTGGGATTACCAATGTGTGCCACCACACCCTGTCTGCCACTTGAATTTTGTGTATTGCTATACTAGTTGTGGGTTCCGGTATGTCACTCCTCATCCATAGAATCACAATAAAGTATCCTTGCTGAGTTGTCGCAAGCAACCCATTGAATGTTCTCACCTAGCGCAGGACCAGCGTAACTAACCCTTGTCAGTCTTGTAGGACATGGAGGAGAGTGGTGACATCTAGCGCTTGTTTCCATGGGGGTGTGACTAGCCTGCTCTACAGAAATCACGGAGTCACAGAATGATTGGGTTACAAAAAGACTAATGAGATAAAACAGCAATAAAACTTCCATTTCCCAGAAAAAGGAACAGAGCCTGGAAAGGTGAACTGATTCACCCTGAATCAGCAGTGATGCCCAAACTAGGGGGCCCAACTTCAGACTTCTGGTCTCATGCCCCTGAACTCTGCAGCTGCTCTGCAGTGACTTCAAGAGCTGGTTGAATGGCAAGTTCTCCCACACCTGCCACTGCTCAACAAGCATCACAACCAGCTACTCGAAGAGATGGGCTCGGACTCAGCCATGGCCCTATCTTCTGGGAAGATGGGACTCCTTCTACCCCACAATATGCATTTCTCCATGTTCCACTCACAAATAAATATACTTTGTGCATTAGAGATACTCCTGGCTGGACTGGAACCAGACCTGGTTACCTCTCTGAGCCTCTATCAAATGGATCTAATCATGTGTGCCTTATATTGCTAAAAGCTGACTAAATTATACAGAATGCTCTCACCTTTAGGCCTGATTATCTGTTTGGGTAAAATGATTAGTAGTTTCGCCATAAGAAATCATCCATTTTGCAGATGAAAAACTCAACAGCAACTTATTACAGTTCAACCTTGTAACCATAGCACCGATTGTCCTAAAAGCAAGAATTGCACCCAACACTTATTAAATGTTTCCGTGTGCTTGTTACTGTCCTTTCTGCTTCAGATGGATTATTCCATTTAATTTCCATGACCAGTGGGGTGTGTATCACTACCATCTTCATACACTGAGTGAAGAAACTGAAGCACCTAGAATCTTAGTAAATGCTCAAGGATGACCCACATAGTAAAGGGACATAAAATCAGGGAGTTTAATTCCAGAGTTCACATGTGCCACAACCACCCCTTCCTGGGAGGCCTTCGGAATCAAAGACTACGCCCTGCTGTCAATGTATCCTCAGTCCTCAGTGACAAGGTCCTAACAGTGGTTATGCTCCTGCTACTGATGGGAAGATATGCTGGCTCTGCTTTTTGTCTATCTCACTCCTGACTATGATTTTCCCCTTGTTTCTCCATCATTGTATTGTACCCACCCGGGAAAACCCACACATCACTCTTATTAGACATACCTGATGGAAGGCATTTTAGCTAATAGCGTGCTGGAATATATGATGTTCTCTTAATCATAGGTAACCTGGATCTGTTCCCCATTTATAGGAGTATCTGAGGGCCACATTTTGGCCTACTTTGTCTGTCTTTTCCTGCTCTTGGCAGGCCATGCTTAGGAGAGCGCTGGAGATGCTGAAAACATGAGATCTGGTCCTTGCCTGCACCTCACTGGCAGGCAGAATATATCAAAGAGAATGCAAGATAGCGCACACCGAGCGATGGTGGAGAAACACAAACACCTATTATGCAATGAAGACCTAGCAGTGGGGTCTAGCACTAGGAAGAACATAAAGAATAATCATCAAGGTGCAGCTCAAACACTCCCTCCTTATGGTCAGCACCACGCCCACAATTCAAGTACTAAAGGATCCAGAATAAGCTTACCAAACAGGCCGCAAAGCAGTTCCACAGAATCCATCCCACCTCCAGGTCACTCCACGTCTTAGCGTCCTGTTTTTACCCTTCACCACGTAGGATCCTAAGCCTTCATCTATAAACCAGGTGACTATAATTTAAATTCTACCCACTGCCTAGCTCAGCTAGGTCACAGTAAATTGCAGCCCTAAAAGCCACAATTTATTTTTTTATCTTCGACTCATGCAAACAATGCATTTTCAGGTCATTTTCCTCCCAGCCTCCTTTTCTCTAGCTGAGCCTGAAATATCTGCAGCCATTAAGTATATCCACAGGCAGGTATCAGGCATGAGTAGGAAATCAGTCTGAGCCCCTGAAACAAGATATTTCCTCCCTCCTTTGCTCATCTAGACAGGGAAATTTCCAGGGGAGACAAGCCAGCTTCTCAACATCCTTCTCTTCTTCCATGTATGGAAAAACACAGAAATAATTTTCTGCCAAGAATATAGGCAAAGGCTAAATTTTTAAAAATAAAGCCAGCCCCAAATTGGCTTCACATCTTAGAAGTAATTAGGGAATCTGTTCTGGAAAAGAGTAGGAGGGAGCGAGAGATCAGAGACTGACTGGGTAGGAGGCACAGAACGAGCAGGCTTTGTATTTCCAGACAAGACTGCACAGCACCTGGGTGTGGCTGCACATGCCTGTATCCCAGCACTTGGGAGGATAGACCAGGAGGATTGCTGTGAGTCTGAGGCCAGCCTGTACTACATCCACAGTGACTTCTGAAAATTCTCAGAAACCTGTATTTTCAAGCCCTATTCCAAAGATTTGCATTGTATACAAAGTCTTTACTTGGCCACCTTTTATTGATCTAAGGTAATGTGTCACTGATGATAGCCTTTTATTCAGATCCTTGGGGACTTAATTATATTGTGGAATTTTGCAGCTTTATGACAAGTATCAGGCAATATTCACCATCACAAGTAATAAACAATGGACAAGGTTTAGGAAGAAAGCAATAGTCAAGTCATTCAGTGTAGTCTGTGTAAAATAATCACAGATTGAGGATGCAAGAAAAAATAAGCATAGACTTACTGGCTTAAGAAGGAGAAATTTGTTTTCTCTCTGTGGTAGAGAGTAAATATTCAAGATCAAACTGCCAGCATGGCTAGTTTCTGGTGAGGGCTTTTTTACTGAGTTGTAGGTGGCTGCCATCTTGGTGTGTGCTCATGTGACTTCTTTTTTTTGTGACCATATAAGGACAAAGCATGCAAGCTCTCTGGTGTCTCTTCTTATAAGAACACTGGTCGTAGTGCTAGGGCCTCATCCTTTTGACCTTATCTAAAATTAATTATGCCCCAAAGTCCCATCTCTAAATACTATCATATGTGGTTAGGGTTTCAACATACAAATTTTGGGAGGACACAGTTCACTCCATCACTATGCTATACTGCAGATGCCCTCTGTTCCTGTATGAATCATCCTGGTCAGGAACAGACAAGTCCATTGAGCTCAAGGCCTCTATTTCTGTGATGCATGTTCTGCAGACAGCTGTGTTTGGTGCACTGTGATGTCATTTTTGTGTTGTGGTACGGTGCACACTTGACTTGCTGTCAAAAGATAGGTTTCAAGTATCTCACACCCATGAGACTGTCTATGATCAAAGAAAGAAAATAACTAGTGTTAGTGAGGATATAGAGAAATTGGAACTCTTGATCCCTGCTTGTGGAATTGTAAAATGGTGACAGCACCATAGAAAATGCTGTGACAGTTTCTCAAAACCAAAAATTGAGCTAGGAATAGTGGCTCAAATTTGTAAACTCAGCTATTAAGATGGCTGAGTCAATTGGATTGCAGGTTTGAGGCCAGCTTGGGCAATAATAAAAGGGCTGAGAGATGTACTACATTTGTAGGGCACCTGCTTAGCACCATAATTAAGGCCCTGGGTTTGACCTTCAATACTGCAATAAATATATACATACACACGTATATACAAACATATTGAATGACCATATAATCAAGCAATTCCAGTTTTTGTCTATATCCAAAAGAATTGAAAATAGGATCTCAAAAATTATTTGCACATCCATGTACACAATAGCATCAGTCAGCGAAACCAAAAAGTGAAACCAACCTAATTGTTCGTTAAATGATTGACCAATAAACAAAATGTGATATATGCTTACAGTAGAATATTACTCATGTCTTAAAAGGTGGATAAATATTATCACATGCTACTGTATGAATGAATCTTAAGTTTATTATGTTAGTGAAATAAGCCAGTCACAGATAAATACTACATGTTCTCACTAACATGAGATATCTGTGGTCGAATTCACAAAAACAGAAAAGGGGATGGTGGTTACCATGGCCTGGGAAACGAGGAATCATTGTTGTTAATGTGTGTAGAGTTTCAGTTTTGCAAAATTAAAAATGTCTGGAGATTTATTGTTCAACAGTGTAAATAGACATAACACTTCTGAACTGTACACATAAGAATAGTTAAGGTGTTGTATTAGTCATTTTCGCTTCTCTGGTACAAAATATCTGACACCCACAACCTCAAGGAGGAAGGATTTATTTTCACTCTCAGCTTCAGAAGTTTCAGTCCATGGTTGGCTACCTCTAACGCAGAAATGGCATGGCAGAAGGGCCTATTGTGGAGGAGAGGTGCTCAGTCATGAAACCAAGAAGCAGAGGGTGAAGGGAGGAGCCAGGGAGAGAGACACACACTTCCAAATCACACCCACAGCCACCTTCCTCTAACCAGGCCCCACCTTTGCACAGCAAGTGAGCTATCAGCCCCTGGGGCCCAGGCTCCTTCCCAAAGCCCAACCTCTGATCACACAGGCTTTAGATTCTAGATGTAAACCACAAGGGTGGTAAGTCTTAGGATCTTTTTTTCTATCACAAAGAAAAAGACAGATTTTTGAGCCAACCTCAAGCACTTTCTAACACTCAGAGACCTTTAAACTTTCTAAACTTCAATTTCCTCATTTGTAAAATAGAGAATAATCTGTCTCTATCTCTCAGAGTTACTGTGAAATCTAAATCAGATAAAGTATGTGAGAGAGTTGTGGACAATTTAGTACGATGATGTAAGTGTGCTAATGTCACTGCTGGAAACCACTCTGCCACAACTGTAGTGTTACTGAATGCATCAGTTACCTAGAAGTGTTTTAATCCTGATCTCTGAAAGGTCTTTATGCAATGTAGTCACAGACCTGGCTTCCATATCACTTCCCAGTTTGGGAGGATGGTATAAGGTTGAAAACACAATTACAAGATGGAAAATATGGCATGTGAGCAGTGGAAAACAGAATGAGCCACTTAAACCTAAAAGCATTCAGCCGGGATCTGTAGACAGAAACCTGGACCAATAAGTGATGTGTTTGTTAGAGAAGGGTCAAGAAAATTGCTTCTTTGTGAATCATTCCCCAGCTGCTACTCAGGAAAATGCAAACCCATAAAACCCATTTGTGGCCTGCGAAATACTTAATGCTTGTCTGCACCGATGTTGCACCATAGAAAGTTCATTTATAAAGAGAATGGCGTGCACCAGGAAGTGGCACATGGTCACAGCAGCCTGCAGGTTGGCTCTCAGGAAGCTCAACTCCCAAACAACTGAGTCTTGAGTAAAGGATGAGGGTAGAACATGGGCTCCATGCTGCCCACCTAGGCAAGGAAGCCAAAGTTCTATTTTCTTGGTTCTCTTGCTAAAGAATAACCCAAATCCAAACCCAGGTCCCCTTTCAACATTTTCAAAGAGACTAGAAAAATATTTTTTGAAAGGTGGTCTGTGTTTTCCTTCACTCATGAACTGTTGGAGGGAGCTGTCAGATGGCCAGCAGGTAACCTCTCAGCTTGCCCTGCTGCCTGCTGTAGGTGCTTGAGGAAGGAGCTAACTAGTAGCCAGGTGGGATTCTGACTGGTAGGGCAGGAAATGGCCCTGCTAAAGTCCCCTTAGGGCTCACTGACAATCTAACAGAGCAGCTAGCAACAATGGGGCTGATACTACAGAGTAGTATATTTTTCAAGTTAGTTTAAAGACTTATGAGACTGGAGCCCTAGTAAAAGACTCCATGCGGATTTGGCTGGCTTGCTGTTCCATGGGTCACTGGTCACCATATGAGGACCCAGCTCTCCTCCCCTCCAGAGGATGTAGCTTCAAAGAAGAGACAAGAAGCCCTCACCAGACAACCAAACCATGAGCACCCTGATTTGCAGCTTCCCAGCCTCCCAAATGGTGAAACTCACCTATCTACTCTATACAAATAACCCTCTCTTGGCTGTTCTATTATAGCAGCAAAAATTTGCTCAGACATCCCGGTATCACCGCTACGCTACTGGTTCTCAGTTCTCACCACACTGCAGAAGTACCTACTATTTACTGCACATGTTCAACTCAGAGATTCCAATTAAAATTACAGGGTATCTACCCATAGATGCTTTTTTATATGGTCATAATTAAGAACTATGGGCCTGCATTACAATAAACCAGACTGAAGTTAAATAAAATTTTACAGTGATGAGTTATTTGATTTGAACATAGGAAAGTTATCCAACTGATTTGAGGGTTTTAGAAAAAGAAAAGGTTGTTGAATTAAGAGTTGGTGAATTAAACATGAGCTTTTCTACATACCTTCCCGAGTTCTCCCTAAAGTGAGAATAAACATTAAAAACCCAAAAGGACAAGGAGGACAGAGAAGAAAGAGCAACAGATAAGAGATAATGACACATTATTGGAAAATGAAGTGCAAGTAGAGGAACAGAAATTGACTTTGCAGAGCTAGAAAAGCTAAAACCTTAGCGTTTTTCAACACAGGATGCCAATGTGTTGAGCCAACCTGTGTTTAAGAATATGGAAAAAGACTCAGGAGTGGGAGACACTGCTGGGAAACCTGCCTGTCCACATGCGGAAGGTCAAATCTAGGCCCATATTCCTGACCGCGTACTAAATTACGATCAAGATGTATCAAAGATCTAAACATTGAAACAGAAACACTTTCTCTGCTGGAAGTTAAAATAAGTAAAAATCTTGAAGATATCAGCATGAGGAAGGACTTTCTGAATAAGGCCCAAATAGCACAAGAAATAATATCAAGAATTGACAAATGGGATCATATCAAATTTAAAACCTGAACCGTAAAGAAAACAATCACTAGGCTGGGATTTAGCTCAGTGGCATAAGTATCTGCATTGCAAGCATGCGGTCCTGAGTTTGAACCCTGGTACCAAAACAAACAAACAAAAAAAAACAATCACCAGAGTGAAGAGACTACCTACAGAATGGGGAAAATTTTTGCCAGGTATTCCTCAGATGGAGGACTAATATCCAGAATAGATAAGAGAATTCAAAGAAATCAGACCCATTCAATAAAAACCCCCATCAAAAAATGGGCAACAGAAATGAATACACACTTCTTAGAAGTTCAAATGGCCAATAAATATATGAAAAAATGTTCAACATTAGTGGCCATTACAGAAATGCAAATTAAAACAACATTGAGATTCCATTTCACTCCAGAAAGGATGAATATCCTCAAGAAGTCAAATAACATCAAATGCTGGCAAGGCCGAGGGGGAAAGGAAACTTTCTGTATTGTTGGTAGGATTATTAACTTACAGCCACTATAGAAATCAGTATGAAGATTCTTTAAAAAATTAAAAATAGGTGGGGACTGAACTTCACCGGGTAGGTGAAGGATCCCAAGATGGCGGGGCACAAACTCACTCTAAAAGCCATTGATTGGGTAGCTTTGGGGAGATCATACCTGGAGACCAAAAGGCTGTAGCCAACTCTCTGAAGTCCTGGAGTGAGACCCTCAGCCCCAGGTTGGCTGCTCCATCTGAGAAACCACAGTGATCAGTCGGGCTTACTACCAGGCCATTGTGGCCCAGGCATGGTGGATGACTTTGAAAAAAGTTTAACACACTGAAAGTTCCTGTGCCAGAGGATAAACATGCTGCCCTGGTGGGTGCTGAAGAAAAGGAAGGTGTGAAAAGCTGTACCGAGTTTGTGTCCCTCTCAACGGCCCGGATTATAAAGTATGAGAAACAGCTGGAGAAAATGACCAGCATAATTCCATTTGATCAGACAACCATTGAGGATTTGAATGAAGTCTTCCCAAAAACCAAATTAGATAAAAAGAGGTATCCCTACTGGCCTCATCAGCCAACTGAGAATTTCTAAAGTTGAGTCTTGGAGAGAGTGCTGGCCTTTACGTTGTGAACTCTTGATGTTAAAAATTTAAAATATTATATAATAAAAAAAATTAAAAATAGAAATTCCATTTGATCCAGTTATTTCTCTCCTAGGAATCTTCCTGAAAGAATTAAAGACATCATATTACAATTTCACATGCATATCCATGTTATAACAGCACAATTCATAATAGCTAAATATTTATAGCAGCCCATATGTCCATCAGCAGATAAAGGGACACAGGAAATGTAATATTTATGCACAATGGAGAACCGCTCTGCCATAGAAAGATACGCTGGAGTCAGTCACACGGAAAATGGATCATCTTGAGAGCATAATGTTAAGGGAGGTAAGTTGGACACATATGAATATCGCATAGTTTCTTCTATATAAGAAACCTGAAATATAATTAAAAGCTAAATAACAGGTAGATAATAGGAAACAGGGAGATAGATTTTTTTGGAAATGACACAGGGAGCAAGAGACGGAGGGAGGGAAAAGGGAGAGGAGAGGAAAGGGCTGAGAAAAGAATGAGGCTGTGTTATGAACAAGCACCAGCTCCCCTTGAGGAATGCAATCATTTTGTACTGCAAATGCATATGAATAAAAGTTAAAAACAATAAATAAATCGGAGGCACCATATTAAAATATGAGAAGAGAAGCCAGAGATTTAGCTCAACGGTTCAAGCACTTGTTTGGTAAGCGCAAGGTGGTGAGTTCGATCCCCAGTACAAAAAAAAAAAAAAAATATATATATATATATATATGTATGAAGAGAGATAGGATTGAGAATGGAAGGATTAGGCTGGAGTTCTCAGTAAAGAGCAGTTAGTCCTTTGGGCCCTCTCCTCCAATACGAGAAGCGGAGGACACCCCTTCTCTCTTGTAGAAGGAACCAGGTTATTCTCTGAAAACCAAATCAAAGGTCTGAGTTCAGACTGGTTATCAACATAATGGAGAGCTGAAAATAGGCAGCGTGCCATAAAGCTGTGGGGAGAGGAGGGAATTCAGTGGAAATCCGGATCAATCGGGGACCCAGCCCCTCAGCAGTGAGATGTCAGGTACGGTTATTGCCTGACAAAGAAATGTCCCCACCAAAGACCATTGAGGAGATCATACCTGACATCTTCCCCAAGATGGCATTTAGAGTCTCCATCTTAAGACGAAGGACTCTTTGTCCCATCTCCAAGAGTGAAAGCAGTGGTTGAAGTGGGCACAGCAGTTATTCCAACCAAAGTACCAGAGCTTCACTCCAAATAGGGGGCTACAGGTCCCCAGGTGCTTCCAGAGAGCTTCCCTGCAGCAACCAAAAACCAAGCCAAGAGCAATCAGCATCAAAAGAAGACACAAAAGACATTAAAGTATTAGAAAGAAAGAAGAGAGAGATTATTGAGCCCACTAAATAAGAACAGCATGCTATTTAAAAAAAAAAAAAACTAAACTAAACCCAGAAAACAAAAAAAGTCACTCGGGAAACACAAAAACTGTGGTGGTTTCAGGAGCTAGCTTCCAACAAAGGAGCCCCAAAGCCTAACACCCACCTGTTCCTGTTCCTTTCCTGTGTGGCAACTTGCAAGGATCCTGTGACTTCTTCCATCATTGGAAGGGAGCAGAGGTGACTGGGGGCAGTTTGCAGCCTGAGCCTTAGGAATACCCAGAAATCCTGCTTTTCTGCAGTCTTCTGGCCGTCAGGGCAGGACTCCAGATACAGCACAGCCGACCTTCCCTCTGACTGACAGCGAGAGTCTACAAAATCCACACAAGAGGAGGACGGGCCCCAGTCAACCCACTGAGTCACGGAAAATAAAAATGGTTGCTGCTTTAATTCACTGAGTTACAAATTGTATGTTATTTAGAAACCGGTGGCTAAATAATTGCTAAAATTAAAAATCAATGAATCTGAGTGTCATCAGTGCCAACCAACACTGAAAACTAGAAGATAGTAAAGAAATAGCTTGGAAAGCTATTATTTAATCTAGGCTATTTCAATCTATAATTTTATACAGTTAAATGAGCAATCAAATGGAAAGTTAGAATAAAGATTTCAGATATACACAGTTTCAAAAAATTCGCATTCTTTGCAACCCTCTTGAGGAAGCTGTTATCAAACGTGATCCAGTGGAGTATTAAAGCAGAACTTCTCACCCAGGGGCCAATTTTGCTCCCTGGGGATGTTAGGAAACGTCTGGGGTCATTTTGGGTTCTCACTAGGAGTCCTGGGGGCAGTGGTGCAAAGGCATCTGGTGATTTGAGGTTGAGGACACTTGTAGATACTGGGGTCCAGATAATTCCACAACAAAGGATTCTCTGGCCCAAAAAAGTCAGCAATAAAGAGCATGAGAAACCCTAGGTAAACCTAGATAAATAGAGCAGGGAAACTTTCAACAAGGGAGATTTGCAAAGGAAAGCCTCGGTAGTACTGGCTTAAAAAACAACCACCCAGACTTGGAAAGGATTCCAGGGATTATTTATCCAGGGAAGATGGGGGTGGTACTGGAACGATGTCTGTTTATCTGACTATGTGAAAATATTGGGACAGAAATTTGTACTTCTTTTGAAGAGTAGAAAGGTTTGCTGATACAGTCTTTAAAAAGTAAGCAAATTTAAAATAAGGCAAATATTAGCTTCAGTACAAAGGAAAAACAGTTCAAAACAGGACATACAATTATCATATTCTCTTGGCTGAGGAAAAGGGTCTTAAATATGAATAATGTAACAATCCAGACATGGTGGTCCATGCTGTAATCCCAGTGCTCTTGGACGCTAAAGTAGAAGGTCACAAATTTGAAACCAGCCTGTGTGTGCTACTTAGTGCCTTAAAGAAACCCTGTCTCAAACAATAAAATAAAATACAAAATGATATAGGCTGGTGGTGAGGTCTTAATTCACCCCAGTACTACCAAGAAAATCATAAGTGAGTATGTAGGTGGCTATGACAGCATAGATCTAAATGTTTAAATGTATTAACTCATTTAACCTTCACAAAAATAACGTAACTACCATTATTATCCCCCAGGAAAGTCATGGAGACATTGGTTGGCCTGAGAGTAACTAGTTACATATTGCAGAAGCAGGATTTGAACACAGGATGTTGGCTTCAGAATTCAAGCATTTACCTACAATTCTATGCTAGTTTCTGATTTCAAACCAAAAAAATGATGCTCCTCTGATAGAAACATGGCATCCAGAGAAGCAGGAACCGTTCTGGGTGTTCTCCAGCAGTTACTAAAGTTTAGGGTTACCCTCCCCTGGGGCCATAGAAGACAAAACTGGAGTGGGTGTGCTAATTAAACCTTATTCTCTGTCATGTACAGAAATGCTTCAGTTCACAAACACTTCCATTTCCAAACAATTCAGTTTGCACTTTTGTTAAAAGTGTGCAGCAAAATTTTGCTTCCATTTGCAAACTCCACGTTGGATGGCAAACATCATCACAGCTGCGTCCCACGCACAAACACAAATCTGCCCTCCAAACTGTAAACGAATGAAGTTCATATACTGATTTATCACTGTGTATATATACATATATATATATATTCACATATATACGTGGATATATAATTGAAACATATAAAACATATAGCAGAACAAACATACTGTTCTGAAATACAGAGAAAAATACCAGGCTAAACAGCTAAAAGAGATTAAAGTGGTTGTTCCCTGATGGGGAGAACCCAGGACTGGAGAGTTACAAATCAGAAGAGAGCTTTTGTTATTATAAATCTTGTAGTATTATTTGCCCTTGAAATAATATACTGTATATGCATGTACTACTTGATAAAAATGAACTTTACCATTTTAATAAAGTCCTACTGGTTTAAGATTGTTGAGGCTTATCCTGGTTACAAACCCAGACATCACACAGTGATGGTGGTCTTCTAGATGAAGAACCGGGGTAATCAGAATATTTGACCTCAGGGAATGACCTGGATTGACTTTTCAAATGTAAAGCAGGAAAATCATTTAGAGAAGAGGCACCGGAGAGCCATCGAAGACTGGAAAGAATCCGTCTCAGCCCGTAAGCAGCCATCCACCCTGGTGTGACTCAGTGGAAATCACATGCGGAGGAGCATGGGTATCCTGGGGGAAGTGGCCCTCCCTGAAGGAGATGGAAGACTGATAAACCCCATCCCAAGACTCAACAGGTGGAAGGAAATTGTATAAAAGGAGAAAGATAGCACAAGAAAGGCTGAATTTCAAGACTAAATACAAATTATTAAAACTTACCCAACTATAGATTTTATTTTTTTTGAGACAGCATCTTACCATGTAGCTCTGGCTGGCCTTGAACTCCCGATGTAGCCCAGGCTGGCCTTGCACTCACGACAATCCTGCCTCAGCCTCCCAAGTGCTGGGACTACAGGGTGCGCCACTATGCCCAGCCTCACTGAATTATTTTTAGACTCCTTAAAAATTTGCTTACTTTCTAGCGTTTGGTATTTTTAACTGACCTGAGTTATGGTCTGGATGCAGACGCGGTGTCCCCCAGTCCCTCACGTGTCACAGTGTGTGGCTGACCCGGTTCTGTAGGGGGCGAGGCTCAGCGGAAGGGAGTCACCTTACAGGGCATGAGCTTGAAGGTCTCCTGTTATCTTTGCCAGTTGGCCACCATGAGATGAGTCACTTTGCTCTGCTGTATGCTGCCTGCCACTGGGGCCAGTGATCACAGATTGAAACCTCTGAAACCACAAGCCAAAACCTTCCTCCTTCTAAGGGGTTTATCTCTGTATTTTGTGACAGTGATAGAAAAGTAACAGATTACATAAGAACCATACAAATTTGCTGAGTAAAGTCTGGTGTTTCAAACCACACATACATTGTATAATGATTAAGTCAGATAATTAGCATATATATCACCTCAAAGATTTCTCTATGGTAACATATTCAAAACTCTTTCTTCTATTTTTTCTTTGTTTTTAAGAGAGGGCCTCACTATGCAGTTCAGGCTGGCCTTGAACTATGTAGCCCAGATTGTTCTCAAATTCACAGCAATCCTCCTGCCTCAGCCTCCGCCGTGCCTTGCTTCTGCTAATTACTTTGAAACACGCACAGCACATTGTTTTTATCTGTAGTTTCCTTCCTGGGCAGTAAAGCACCAGCTCTTATTCCTCCTAACAGTGATTTTGTAACTGATTAACCAACCTCACGGGTCTCCCTCCCTTTTCCAGCCTTTGTGTCCACTCCTCTACCTTCTAGTTCTCTGAGATCAATATTTTAAGATTCCACATATGAGTGAAATCACATTTGTGCCCACCTTTGCTTAACTAAATGTCCTTTAGATGCAGCTGTGTTGTTGCAATTTCAGGGTTCATCTTTTCATGACCTGATCATACTCTGCTGTATATAAATGCTCCATCTGCTTTCTCCAGTCCTCTGCTGAAGGACATGAGGTCAATCTCGTGTCTTTGGTATTGGGAACACTGTTGCAGTAAACCTGGGGATCTCCTATCTCTTTGAAATACTGATTTCCATTTGTCCATTTCTTTTTTTTTTTTTTTTTTTGTCTTTTGGAATCAAGGATCGAACTCATGACCCTCTGATTGCCAAGAAGGTGCTTATGCCGCTGAGCTAAATCCCCAGCCCAATTTCCATTGGATATACACCCAGTAGTGTGATTGTTGGGTCCTATGTTAGTTCTGTTTGTAATTTTTTGAGGACCTTCTTCTCTTTACCCTCCCTGGGTACCTCTTCTGCACTGTTCACGGTCCGCTTAGCTTCACCGTATCTCTTGTTGCAGTATTAGTTTCTGTAACACCTACCTCTGCTCACCTGACCAACCGCCCACAGCCTCGGTGACAGTGCCTTCCCTCAAACCCAAGTCAGTACTACATAGCTGTGTCCAGCAGATTCCCTGTTGGCAAAAACAAAATACAACTGGGTGCTTCCACAGGAGTCACATAGAAGCACAGAAAAAGTTAATCCTGAGGACAAACTCTGACCAGTGGAAGAGAACCCAGTGCGTCAATTCTCTCTTCCTGCCCTAGAGAAACTGTCCTGAGAAGCAGTGACTTTTAGCTTGGGAGAGACCAGGAGCCCGGTGCCTCCTCTCACTTCGTGTCAGCTCAGTAAGACACCCTCACTGCAGTCCTCCCTCCTCCCCTGCCTTACTTTCTTTCCTTCACTCCCCTCCCCAGGACTAGAAACCTAACAAATAATAGCAAACAAATGTTTGCTTTAAGTTTTGCTTTCTGTAAAACCAGAATTATATATCACTATGCACTGTTAGGAACACCTAAGATAACAGATAATGACAGGGCATACAGAAAGTAGGACTCGCAAAGTTTGCTGGCGGTTATGTAAAATGTTACTACCATTCTGTAAAACAGTGGGGTAGTTTCCTAGGAAAATAATCATGCAATTATTACATGAACCAGCAGTTTCAGTCTTCGGCATTTATTCCAAAGAAAAAAAAAATTCATGTTCACACAAAAATTGACACACAAATGTTCATAACATCTTCACTTAGAGCATTGGTGAAAATAAAAATTCTTCTTTGGATGATGGTTAGACAAACTTCTGGATAGTCTCACAGTGGAATATTACTCATTGTTGTAGTCAGGGGCTGTGAGGAGAACAATTCAAATCAGGCACATGGAGTTTATATTATTTTTATGATGGTCACCTAGAGTTAACACAAGAAAATGCAGGAAATCTATCCACATTACTAAAGACATAGAATATTTAGCCAAGGGCCTGAATCCCACAGCAATGTCTCACATGAGTCCAGATGAAGACCCAGTGCTCACAACAATGCCTCCCAGGAGTCCAACTGGAGGTCTAGAGCCCACAAGAAGGACTCATGCCAGTCTCTTTTACGGATCTGTGCTGGAAAGGCCCAAAGGTCAGTGGTGGAAACTAGAAAGTCTATGCCAGTGGGGTGAAGGAGCTGTGCTGGTAGTTTGAGGGTTCTATGCTGGAGCCACAAGTCACACTCACAACAAAGACCAGGGCTGTCCTGAAAAGCACCACAGCCATCCTCAGTGACATGGAGGCCCCGAGCTCCTCCGACAAGCACAGTCCAGTACATGCCAGGAAGCCAGTGTGACGATTTCATCCTGGAGACCAAGCAGCACACGTCTTCCCCTCCGGAGCCAGTAAGCAATGCTCGATGTGAGGACCAGAGCTTCTCCAGGAGAACCAGCGGCTCAAACAGCAACTCGTAAGAGAACACACGTCTCAATGCATTAACACACGCCAACACACTAATGTGAAGCACTAACATGAAAACTTCTCCTCCACGCCTCTATTTATGCTGGCAACTTTCCTCGGGTGGACCATCCACACTCAGCGCCCTGCTGAATTAATTCAGCTGGCGTTAAGTTGACCACTAGTTTTTAGTCTGTAACACTCATCAATAAAAAAGGATTGAACTATTGGTACATGCCACAACAAGGAACATGAAATGTATTATGCTTACTGAAAAACTCAACCTCAATAAGATATATACCACAGGGTGCTATCCATAGGATATCCTAGAAATGATGCAAATATAGTGATAGAGAACAGATTAACAGCTGTGATGGGGTGGGGCAGAGTGGGTATAGGCATTCCTGTAGAGATATAGCAGGAGGGTATTCTTTTGTCCTGAAGGAAATATTCTGGATTTTTTCTTTTGTCCTTTTGAGACAAGGTCTTGCTATGCAATTCAGATTGGCCTTGAGCTCACTTTATAGCCCAGGCAGGGCTAGAACTCACACAAATCCTCCTGCCTCAGCCTCCCTAATGCTGGGATTATAGGCATGTGCCACCATGCCTGGCTAATATTCTGGACCTTAATTATAGGAATGATTATATAGATCAGCATGGAATAAACACATAAATACATTCAGCTAAAACATAAGGTAAACTACATAAGACCTCTAGTCTAGTCAACACCAATGCACCAATGCCAGCCCCTTAGCTCTGGTGCTATCCTGCAGTTACACAGCACCACTGGAAGTTGGATGAAGAGGGTACAGTACTATTTGTACTATTTTCATAACTTCCTCTGACTTACAATTGCTTCAAAAATTTTTTTAAAAAACAGGAAAACTAAATTTAAAAGATAAATTTTTAAAACTAACCAACTTATCCAAAATAAAGCTTAAACCTCACACGCCTCTCCAAAATTGTAAACACCTATTAGTCTGCCTTAACGACTGTCCCAGATCCTTTCCCCATGCTGCAGGTGCGTGTAAGCCTGGAACAAAAGCCCGAAAGGAGACAGCAACTGAAGAGAGAGGAGGTAAACAGGCCACAGCCCTGCAACCTGCGGGAGTGAAACAAATGGCTCAAGCAAAGAAGCGGACTCCAGGGTTTATGCAAGGAAGGAGGCCAAGAGCTCACAACACCGAGAGAGCGCAGAGTGACACTGCTGAGTGCCCAGCTCCTGGGCCTCACGGCCCGGCCCGTGAGGATAAAGCAGGGCTTCTGCCTGCCCTGACCTAGTCGCCCTCATCATCACAACCTACGTTTGCACAGAGGCTTTTTCCTCCGATGTTCCATATCTGCGACCTGCTTTGAGCCTTGCTGTGCCTTGAAAGAAGCGTTTTTTAGGATAATAAAATTAAGAAGTACAGAGGTGTCACTGACTCACGTGGATCTGGGAGCTACCTTTCGGATCTCAGGGATGTGACAGGCATTCTGTACTGAGGATTGTGTCCCCCATCTTCCTATTGGGCACTGGCAACAATCTTGCAATATGAGGTGCAAAGGAGACATTTCAAGAGAAAAGCCACCAGGGAAATCGCCTCAGGGAAATTCCTCTGCTTTTCAAGGAGCCATGATGGTGAAGGCAGAGCCTGAGTTCACTTGAATCTGGGTTTTATTTTCCTTAAGAAAGACAAGGGAAATATGGAAATTCACCCAGCCTGGGTTTATGTTTTCAGGTGATTCTTAAGTCTTAGTCATACACGAGTCCTGGATTAATCAGGATTTATTTTTATCTCCCAAGCTTCAGCTGAGGCTTAGAGCACTGTTCTTTGCCTGCTGGGAGAGGTTGCCATGGAAACTGTTCCAGGCAAAGCAGTGTCTCATTTTATAATGTTGTGACAGCAAGCAGGGAGGAAGACAGGCCAGCCACTGCCAGAGAAGAAAGAGGGTGTTCGGGCTCAGAAAGCGCTGCATTTCCTCTGCTCCAAGATTTTCTGTGCCTCTGGGGATGAAGGATTCCCCCAAAAGATCAGCATCCAAGCACACAACAGATAACAGCTGGTGCCTCCTGAAGCCCGCCCGCCACTGGCCTCTCAGGACACCATCACACACCAGCTGTGGCATCTGTGTGCTGAAGTAGCTTGCTTCTGTCCCCAAGACCAACATGCGCACCTTCCCATGGCTGAGGGTTTCACACTGGTAGCTTAAAACTGCCCTGGTGGCAGTATTTATGCCACAAAAATTGACAAATGCTATACCAACTCACTGTTGAGATAATGTGTTTTTCTAAACACTAAGAAGATCTTAGTAACTTACTAGGAGTAATTTATCTTCCAAATATTACTGACTTGCAGGTATCTCTGAATGCAAAAGAGAAGAAGTAACTCGGATTTACATCTGAGATTAGCACGCATGTTCTGTTCTCTCATCAGAACCATCCTTACAATGTTTGTGTATCTCTATTATTGCGTTGCGCAGGGTATTAACCAAAAACAATGTGTGTCGCTTTTCTTACCCTGTTCTTGAAGCAAAGCTTCTTACGCGCTGTTGTGTTGTTGGTGCGAAGCACGGTGCCTTGTATGCAGACCGCGCTCAACAAAAGTTTGAAAACTGAGTTACTGATGGAGGCCATGAACGAGTGTTAGAGCCGCAAAGGCCAAGAACCACTCTAACATAATGATTATTCTCATAAGAAAATCATAGTCACTGGCTAGAAGACAAAGATCATATTCACAATAGAGACAAGATAGGAATTTAGCTGATGGCCGAGCCATGCTGTCACTGACTTTCGAGTTTCCAGTATTTATAACAAATGCTACTCTGAGTTTGTGGCTTCTGCTCTTCCCCTCGCCTCTGAGCTGCACTCCCCGTAATCTCATTCTGCAGGGAGCTGGCCTCCCTCCGATGTCTTCCCTCTTGTCTGCTGCTCCATTCCTGATGCCAGGTTGCTCCCCATCCTGTACATTCTTCTTCCTGCTCCAGGGAGGAACAGCTCTACAGGAGACTGACTGGGACCCTGACATCAAACTATGGTCCCCTTCTCTCTCCCTCCTTCCCTCTCTCTTTCCCTTGTTTCTTTCTTTGTTCCCTTTTTTTTCTTCTCTTGCTCTTTTTTCCAGATTCCCTGAACTATATAGACTTCCTTTTCTTTTTTTTGTACCAGGATTCGAACTTGAGACGTTGCCCTTCCAGATAAGTACTTCTGCCTCTGAGCTGTATCCCCAGCTAGACTTCTTCCTTTAAAAGGTAGAAACTTCTCACAAACTATACCTGAAGTTCTTTATCTACAGATCCTCGAGTTCTACCTGTCATCGAGGTGAGATGTCATATAGAAAGATGGATGAAAAAGAAAATCACATCAATAGGTTATTGAAGCAGCTTCAAGCGATGTCATCACTGAGGAGCTTTACAGTGACACACAACCATTTATTCTGCACAGAACCAACCACCAAAGTAAACTGTTAGAGCTACTTTCAGCCGTTCAAGCTAAACACTAACTGTACCAAATAAATTCGCCCTGAGCTGACCATTTGCATAAACATCTTCAAATTTATTATAAAATTAGAAGTAAAAATTATTGAAGTCTTATGAATTCATTAAAAAAATGTTGAACTGCTTGGTCTAGCTCAGCAGCAGAGAACATGCTCAGAAAATGAGAAGACCTGTGTTCAATTTCCATCACCAAAAAGTGAAAGGAAAAAAAAAATCAAAGATGAATACTGCAGTGAAGAAAATAGGGGACCTGACCAAGCAGCATAAACTGTCAGTTACAAGATGAGCAAGCTTTAGAGAGCTAATGTACAGAATAATGGTGAGCTGGGCATGGTGGCACACTCCCACAACCCTAGCACTTGAGAGACTGAGGCAGGAGGACCACAGTGAGTTCTAAGCCAACCTGGGTTACATGGGAAGAACTTGTCTCAAATAAAAAGAACGGTGATGAATATTATCATTATCTTCATTGTGCTAATCATAACACACTGCACACAGAGTTAGTCTTCCATATCCATGGGTTGTAGTGACAAATTCAACTAACTATGGGTAGGAAAGATTTTTTAAAAAATAAAAATGCTATCTGCTCTGAATACACACAGTCTTTCTTATAATTATTTTCTTACCAATCAATATAGTATAATAACTATTTACCCTGTATATTATATGAGCTATTATAAGTAATTGAGATATGATTTAAAGTGTGTGAGAGAATGCTCACAGGTTATATGAAAATATTATGCTATTTCATATAAAGAACTTGTGCAACTGTGGATTTGGCAATCAGTCCTGGAGCGAATCTCCTGCAGATAATAAAGGTCAGCTGTGCATCAAATCATCATGTAGTGTACCTAGAATATATTTAATCTTCATTTAGTAAATCAACCATGAAACTTTTAACATTTTGTATGTGTGGTGACTTCATGGATCCTAGTCAGACCCGATGCACTGGACCACCTAGAACCTGAATCCATATAGAGAAGCGATGGGAGATGTCAAGGTGAGTCCTGAGTAGGATGAGTGCTTTCACACCAGGCAGGCACCGCTGGAGAAGTCTTCAGGAAGTCAGTTGAGTTCCTCAGACAGTGAGTGGTTCTGTTTAAATCTAAAGTGTTCCCACACAGTCTCTTGTGTTCAGAAGCTTTTGGAAGGTGATCGTATTGTGAAGCTACTTTAGTCGTCAGTAGGTTAAGCTATTAATGAGTTCATGGCTAAATGTATTGCTAGGTGGGACCTGGACGTGAGAGGGGGGTCACTGCGATATTACCTAGGGAAGGGTGTACTCTGGTCCCCATCTCGTCCCTTCCCTCTCTGCTGTTTGACTGCCAGGAATTGAGCATCTTTTCTCTGCCAGACCCTCCCCCAGTGCCATTTCTATCTTGGGGAGAGCGAAACCCATGCTGAACCTTCTGAAACCTGGAACCAAATGAAATGTCTCCTTTAAGTTCCAGGTGTCAGATGTTTAGCCCCAATAGTGGGAAAGTGACAAATATGCAAAACTGGTACCAAGAATGAGACTGTTACTATGACTGTACTTGATCATGTGGTTCCAAGGCTTAGAGAAGTGGTTGGCGACAGGAGTTTTAAAAAATCTGGAAATATGAGCCTAAAATGTAAGCAGAGCATGATGGGTGAGTCTGGTGTAAGACCAAACTGCTGTTGGGAATGCGGAGAGCAAAGGCCAGGCTCATGAATTTCAGTTGGTAACAAACACTCTGTTGAAAACTGGCTTAGAGGTCAGATGAGTTTCATTCTGGCAACACAGTTGTCTGTGTTTGGTCCATGCCCTATGATTTCACGTGAGGCTAAATTTACTTAATCTAACAGATAAAATTTTAAGGCAACCCAATATTCAGACTGTGTCATGGAAACTGTTGGCTGTTTTTAGCCAGATTTAGAGTAAGAATTTATAACAAAAAATACAGCTGAAAGATGGAAATCAGGTTGCTGAAATGAAGAGCGTCATTTTTACAAAAAGCCAAGGATTTTGCACTGAAGCCACAAAGTACTGACCAGACCATATCTATCACAGGCTTGAGGATATAAAAGTATAAACTCCTTTTAAATGACTTTTCTTTTAAAAAGAGCCCTATGATGCCCTACTTATTCCGGCTGCATAGGGAAATGTATCCCCAAATTCAGTCATCTGAGCACCCAGAATCTGCTAACAGTGGTCCAAGGGAGCCAGGCTATTGCTCAAGCTTGGTATCATCCACATGTTGCTACTTTTTAGACATGCAGAATGGAAAGTTCCACCCAAGATTTCAATAAAAGGTGTGGGAGGCCAGGCAAAAAGTGTGACAGGGTAATAGTCTCTAGCAAGATCCCTGGGGAGGGTAATGCTTAAAGCTGTAAAAGTAAAGCCAAATCCATGATGGAGATCCCAGGAGACTGGAGATAAAAATGCAAAACCTCTGCCAAGGAAAGCCACAGAGAGAAGGCCATTGACCTGCATGCAGAAGGGCAGGCTGCTGGGGCTGGTTCTGGACAGAGCTCCAGGATTTGGACATGGAGCTGCAGGATTTGATGTTGGTGTGTTTTGGTCTCATTTTCGTGCAATTCCTTTCTATTTCCCATTCCTCCCATTTGAAATGGGCACGTCTACCCTATGCCATTGTAAATTGAAAGTATTGAACTTTCTTTTTTTGTTTTTACGGGCACTCACAGTTGAGAATTTGCCTTAAATCTCAGAGGAGATTTTGGGCTTGGACTTGGACTTTTCAGCATTACTGGATCTGTTAAGATTCCAGTAATTAGATTAACTAAATATGTTTTCCATCATCAGACACACACAAGTTTGGGGACCATAGAGAGAATGTTATTACTTAAATCTAAAATGTCCTCTCAAAGTCTGCATTCAGAAGCCATAGAATTAGATTAATCCATTGATGAGATTATAGCTAAATGTGCTTTAGGAGGTGAGGTCTGCCAGGAAGAGGTGGATCACTGGGGCATGTGTTCTGGTTCCTGCCTCCTCTCTTCTCTTCCTGCTATTTGTCTACCATGGTTGAGAAGTTATTCTTCACCAGACCCTTCCACCATGCTGTTTCCACCTTCAAGTCATACAACCATGGACTGGATCCTCTGATATTGTGAGCCAAAATAAATCTCTCCTTTAAATTGAGGGTATCAGGTATTTTTCTCAGAAGTGGGGATATGACTAATAAAGGGGAAATCTATTTCTCCAAGTAAAGAGACTAAGCAGAATTTTTGGCTTTAACATTTTCATCTTCATCAGACACTCAACATGTCCCAAGCCTAATTTTTGATTGAAATCAGAGCTTCACAATCTCTCAAGATAAAGTTAGGATACTGATGGAGAAGACTCCTTATGTTTTAACATAAACACCTGCCGGTTTTCAGAAATTTCAATTTTCAGGCTACAAGAGATAAAGATTTATTTCAGGGAAGTCACAGAAACTCTGGTTCTTTATGCAGACCTTAAGCTGGGAATGATCTGTATTCCTTCTCTGTAACCTCTAGTGGGTCTACAGAAAAGCAATCCATACCACAGGTCTCTGCCTTAAGTCTCAGAGGAGATTTTGGGCTTGGACTTGGACTTTTCAGCATTACTGGATCTGTTAAGATTCCAGTAATTAGATTAACTAAATACATTTTCCATCATCAGACACATACAAGCGTGGGGACCATAAGACGTAAGGCTATTATATTTCCTCGATGAACTAGCATTTAACTTACCTTTGGCAACATAGTCACTGATGGTTTCAAGTGTAGTTGTGTTAGAGAAACAGTTCAGATTTTGGACTTGGATATTTCAGCATTTCTGGAACTGTTAAGGATTTGGTAACTCTTAGAGATTAACTAAATACATTTTGCATAACCTGATATATACAAACTTGGGGGCCATGGATAGCATGTTATTGTTTAAACCTAAAATGCCCCTTCAAGGTCAAACAATTCAGATTCTCAGCCTTCAAGATCTATTCCTCTAGATCCACATCCAACAGCAATAAAATATCAACTAGAGTTCAGCCAGAGAAAGAGGGCAAAGGTATTATGGAGATAGAGATCTATTAGAGGAATTGGGCATTTGGTAAACTTTATCATAGGAACGAGACACAAAAGTGGAAGGCTCCTAGGAAATGAAGATCTGGACAGGGGAGTTGGAAAATCAGAAAAACATCACTATGGCAGCATTCCCAAAGCACTGTTGCTAGTGGACAAATTCAGGCTTGCAGGGAATTCTGAGAAACAGAATATACATCCAGACAAAAGTAGGTACATGAAAGGGAGATGTGCATAGAAGTCTATGAGAAACTGTTAGCTCTATGATATTCATAGCTGCAGGGTGCTATAGTTGATAATCAGGGCCAGCAGTCTGGAAGACAAACGGTGCAGAGCAAGGACATGCAAGAGCCAGCCACCCTACCTCAACCATCTGTCTCTGTCCATCTGACATTTTTGACTATGATGAATTTCTGAGTGTAATAGCATCTCCTCCACTTTGACCTCTCAAATCTCATGCAAATTTTTAGGTAACCTAAACTGGAAATTGCACAGGGCAGGGAATTCTGGGGAATAAGTTCCCACATTGACCAACTTCTTATAACACAGCTCTCCAGGAGTAAGCAGATGGAAGCAAGAAACCTTAAGTGTGAACCCGGAGAAGAACCTCAGAAGATCATGGAAATAACCTGCTGAGAATCAGACAAAGCAGGTTACTGAGAAACGTGTAAAACGGAGAATTGAGAAAAAGAGAATTATCCCTTTGCTCCCTTTTCACTTCAGTAGATTCTTGGTGTTTCCCATTTTTCTATTCCATACTTTAAATATTTATTAAGCAAAAAGCAAAGAAAATGGAAAGTTATGATTCAATCTCTAAAGAATCTAGTCTCAGGATATTTTTTGCTAAACATCACCAGTTTTGATCTCTGTAAAATTCCATGTTTTTTTTACTGTAAAAAAAATAGCATTAAGAAATTTTCTTCACATAATCCATGAAACAGTTTTCCTGGACCTTCCTTTCTGGTTTGAATTCAGTAGGTCATCACGGATTATAGAATCCAGTAGATGAACTGAACTAATTTTTATTATCCTTTGTGTGCTTCATTCCACCGATGGACTAAAGGCATGAAACTTTTCTCGAGGCATAGAGCTTGTTAGTGTCTAATAAGATGCCCGTGCAGGGAGACTTTAGGAAATATCAGGAAAGGGGAAACAATTTGTGTCTGGAAGGAATCTAGACTTTCACAAATCACTTTCAAATATGTTTTCATATTTGAGTCTCAAACGATCCAGAGAAATGTCACGATCACCATTTTTTAGATATGAAAATAGGGTCTCTGGGCTTCTAGGCAATTTGCTATGCTCAGAACTCTCTCAGTCCATCATGGATGATGTAACAGAAAGTACGAACTGATTATAATTGCTGAGCAATGATAATCCTCCACCCCCACCCCAGGAATGATGATGATTTGCTCTAATTCATCCATAGTTCTTCATCTGGCAATTTATATTATTAATACATGTGTTTGAAGTACTGCTAAAAAGAGAATACACTTTGGTCCAAGGAAGATTTCAGTTCAGTACTTTCAGTTAAAGAATGATTACTTTGTGGCTATGACAAAGATATGTACACTCTCAGAGCTGCATACTGCTTCCAATTTTTAAAACTGCAGTTTTTGCAAGATTGGTAGGTCGCTGAGATTGCATTATGTTACTGCCCATCATTAGAATGCCTAACCCAATGCCAGGCATGAAATCCTACTTATTCCTCAGGGCCGAGGACAGGTCCACACCAAATGATCCTCATTTTTTCAAGTGTCATTCTACCCATGACTACTCAGAGTTCTATATAATTGCCCTCAAATTCTTTTATATTCTGGTCTTTTTTCATTCATTCAACAAATCTATATTAAATACAGACTGTTTTCCAGGTGCCATACTAAACTCTAGATATAAAATAGTGAAGAAAATAATCTATGTGTATAGTTATGTATGAGCTTACAGTCACATAGGAAGCTTACCACAGATATCAGGAATACACAGAAGGCCGGACAGTGACTAAAGGTGATGAATGCTGTGAATGCAAAGCCCAGGATGCAATGTTGAAGTTGAATCTCACTTGGGAGATGAAAGATATTTTCTTCAGAAGGACATTTAAGCATAGGATTGAAAAGTTAGAGTTAATCCTGTAAAGTAAGGGAGGAAAAAAGCATCTCAAAGAGAAAGAACAGGGAGTGTGAATACCCAGACAGAGGGGATAAAAACACTGGAAATCCCGCACAGCTGGAGTACAAGGAGCGAAAGAGTGTGGTGTAAACCGAGACTGGGGAGGTAGGCATGTGGTGGGGCTCCCCATGTAGCAAATCCTAAATCAACTTTCAACACCTATAGTTCACTCAGGAGATAGGGGAGTAGATGAGTGAGACAGGGGAGAAAAATGGAGCCAATCACGGATGTATGATTGAACAGTTCACCACTGAGGGCTACTGTGCCTCAAGCTCCGTGTAATTCAGAGACATGTTATAGACAGGGTGCGCAGGAGGCCGGGAGGCTGGGCTCCCCATTAACCAAGTCCTTGCTGTATAAGGTGATGAGTCCCTGGTACTTCCAACTGTCCTTGTGCAGGACCAGCACTCTCAGAGCCTTAAAAACAAGCTCAGAAGCAAAAAGGTATAGAAGTCAGTAGAACATACTCTTCAATATGCAAAAGGGAGTGAATAATAAGAAGATGAGATGGGGAATGAAGGGAGCCTTATTGGATTCATTATAAAACTATACCACTGTTAAAAAAAATCAACAGTACTTTGGGAAACCATTGATTTTTTTTTTTACCAGTGTTATAGTTTTCATTATTAGCTTCATTTAACCAGGTACATGATTAGATCCTTGAGAGCAAAGAACACAGCTTACATTTCTTTAGCACCAGTCATGACAGTGACCCGGTGCTATCTACCCAGTGTGTACTGAATCAGTAGGTTTGAATCACTGTCCAGTACTAAAAGCAGATGATGGATTCAAGTTAACTGGATCACAGAAGATTAAACCGTTTACCTAGAAAGATGCTTGGTATCACTTTTCATTGATTTGTGTAAGTCATCAGATGGATTGTGGTCACTCTGGCACCTAGGGAGTTTACTATAATCTGCATTATTTATGGGAAATATTTCGACCACCAGAAGAGGAAAATAAGCTGCTTTATCCCTGAGAGAAGGAGAATAAAGTTGTGTGTAAAAGCACTGCAGATTGTGGAATCCATGGAGTCCCACTCAGAGCAGGCAGGGCCAAGGCTTTGATTTTAGCAGCAGAGGGGCCTGAAACAAATTACTCAATCTCATCTGTAAAACGGGAATAATAATGGTGAGATTTACCTCACAAGGTTACTGTAAAAGTTAAATAAATTAATAGTCATTGCCTAGTATTATCATTATTAACATTTTGAAATAACTATGTTATTCTGATAGGTTTTCTGGAATACAAATAAACAGAAGTTTAGGGCAGACAGGACCAGGAAGATCCTCTCATCTGCCTGTCCTTCTTTCTTCAAGCCTGTTCTTCCAGGGTGGGGGAGAATCTCTTTCCAATGGGCAATTATTCCCAGAAACACTTCCCCCGCGAATTTGTTCTTACTGCAGCTATGTGCGGAGTGCGAAGTGGGGCACCAGATGCGACAGTGGGGCACTCAGATGCCTGGCTCCACTCCTTGCTCTTCTCAATCTTGCCCACATCCCCGTTCCCTGGAGAATCTGGCCAGGGCACTGCCTGTCTATATGGTCACTTCCTAGGCTCCCAATGGCCTGGCCAGCTGGGCATAGAATCACTGGGCTGCACCTTCATTCTAGCTTTCCAGGGCGGTGTGTTTTCTGAATTTTACTGGGATATGGTTCCTTGTTAAAACTTCTAGAAAATGAGTAGAATGGGGGGGGGGGGAAGCAAGAAAACGAAGCTCCTTGCAGTGGCTTAGGATATTCACCCAAGACGTGCTCAACTGAATTTCCAAAATAACGTTACAGCCAAATGCTTTTATGCTGAATCTGACCTAAAACCCTCTCACAGTTTATCCTCCTCTTGTTCTTGTTCAGGCTTATGTGACAGTGAAAACGGGGTTCACTGATTCCCCACCTCTGAGGTGCAGCTGTTTGGCCCCCTTTGTGCCTCCACTTCACAGAAAATGGACAGAGTTGCTCCCCTGGAGTGGCCGACAGAAACAGTTAAGCCCAGATCAAGGTTAAAACAAAAGAACAGGAAGGCATTGCGGCTGGAGGGGTCCCGCCGGGCGAAGAGGGCAGCCAGCCCGCGCCGTCCCTGGGGAGACGCCCACCGTCTCCTTGGTAACAGTCACCCCGGGGGACGCGGTGCTGGCGACGTCCGCTGCAGAGGTGGCTCTAGGAGAGTCCTCCCTCCGCCCCTGCCCTGCCCGCCTAGTGGGAAAACAGCTTCTAGGAAAGGGCGGGCGCTGCTGGCCTGTGGGATCCCCGAGCTCCAGCGGCTCCCCAGCCCGGCGGAGCAGGCTCGGCCGGAGCCACTGCGAAACAGAATGAAGGCATCGCATCAGCCGGGACAGACGGCAGGCAGCTGTTCTTCTGCCTCTTCCTGCCAGGGAAAAAGGAGAAAAGCAAACACTTCGCTGCGGAGTCCACGCCTGGGCTCTGGGGCCGAGACCCTGCATTTACTGTCCACGTGGCCTGGCCGACTCTGCCCTACCGCCCGAGCTCCGGTTCCCTCATCGCTCAAGTGGGCATAGTAACTAGTAATTATCAACAATAACTCACGTTGATTTTCTTAATTACTAGTACTGATTTTTAATATATCAAATTTCAAAAGTGTAAATTATTATTGTTGTTGTTTTGTACCGGAAATTGAATTCAGGGACTCTCTCTTGCCAGGCTGGTGCTGAGCTATATCTCTAGCTCCTAAATTATTAAATATTAATAGCACATACTTGTAGTTGTTGTGATGGTTAAGTGAGATAATCTATGTAATGCTCCACAATTTGACCTCCAATAAATATGTTATAATCTAATATTAATGGGGAACACTTACATGCCATTTGCACTGTACCTGGAACAGTAATAGATTTTTAATCCAAGAGAGTGAGTTAGATTCTTTAGTCTTTTTCTCTTTAAGACATCTTTGTTTCATATCTAAAATACATATATATATATATATAATTTTAATATATTTCACCTTGGTAATATTTAATATTTAAATATGTAATTTACTACACACACACACACACACACACACTGGGGTTTTTTTAGTCAATTCCTGATTGTTGAAAGTAGAATTCAAAGACATCTAAGCTCTTCTAAAAATGTACTTAAACAACTCAAAATCATCTGTGGGAGACAACTCCAGTGATTACTTTTGAATCCAAAATAATTACCTTGACTTTGATTATTTGGAGACTCATTTCCTTATACTGATATGTAAAAAGCTGGCTAGGATATTTTCTTCTCTCTTCAACTGGCTCTAAGCATTGCAAATAAGGCTAGCTGAGGTGCTAACATGCAATCTCTATAGCCAACAGACAGTCCTGTTTCCTCACACAGTGTTCTCCTACAATACAGATATGTACAGGATTGAGTGTGGGAGATGTTAGAGCAACAGCTCCGGGAATGTCAAGTGGGTAGAGCCTCAAGATAAAGGGGCTATGACTCCCCAGGAACAAGAGTTTGTATATCAGAACCAAAGCGACAGCCCCCTAAAACAATTCCATTGTTACCTAAATTGGATTATGTAAATTGATCCTTCCACATATCTTTATCTTTGCAATCTACAGAGATGCCAATCTTGCACCTGGCCAGCCAGCTCAAATTACTCACATAGTTCCCGCCATCCTCACTGTCACTCATCCCTGAGCCACCCCCCTTAATCACAAGATAATAAATTCTGGGAGAGGCCTAGGATCAAGGCCTTTGTCCACATGTCCTCATGAGGATTGGACTTAGGACCCCTTGGCTGCCCTTAACTTGGAACATGTCTTGGTATCTCTACTCTCACCCTGGGTTGCATTGGTGGTGGTAGATTGGAATTAACTTGCTGGGATTCCGATGATGTCTCAATAGGATTACAAATATAACTTTTTGGATTGTGAGGAAAACTACAAAAAGGACTATAATAATTGGATGACTGAACTCGATTTTGGGATTTACAATAATCATTCTCTGTGAGGCAAGTGTCAGACAGGCATTGGCATCCTTTTGCTTGGTGGCACCCTAGGTCACGAGGTAGGGGGCAGATCCTCAGTGCTGAGATCTGAAGAGGCAGCAGCTGCTTTTCTCCTTCCCATTGCAGTGACACAAACCCAGCACCACAGGTGCGTCTCTCTGTCATAAAAACAACAGGCATCTCTTCTCCTATGAGAGCTGATTCCACTCGCATGGCCTTCGAGGTCCCCATGGATCACCGGCAATGTATGGTTGCTTAGTTATTTGGTTTATTTTTATGCATCAGAAATGCCAAATGTAGAGGGATTTATGATCTTATGAGAACTCAGTTCTGCTTGCCATCATTACAATTATTTCATGTTTTTGTTTTTACCACCATCACTCTGTGGTTCCCTCTTCTCCTTTCTTATTACTTCCGCTGGAGATGACATATGAGTGTGATTAGCCACTTCACAAACATACTTACTACCACCCCAGGAGGCTTCAGCACCTTAAACTTCTCCGTTCTCCATTCTTCCTTTCCCTCTCCCTTAAACTGCCTGCTACTTCTTAGATTTTAGGATTACCTAGTATCAAAAAACAGACCAAAACAAAATAAAACAAAACAAAAAAACACTGAGAAGCCATTTAGACTGAATACACCCCAAATGCATTTTTGGCTGGGTCTACTGATACTCATGTCTAGTTTTTTTCACCCTTAATTAACTTATCATCCAACTTCCCAGAGCTTTTTTTTAGGGAAATTTTTTTATTTAAAAAAAAAATGAAACAGAAAGAGGGTAGCAATAATACATAATTTCAAAAAAAAAATAAGAAATCACTTACATATTTTCCTCCCAGAAGTAGTTGTTAAAGTTACAAAAGTAAAGCATACAAAGTAGACATTCAAACAATGAGACTGCAGTCAGCTCTGTTCATCTATCCAACAAAAACTTAGTAATATGGCCATCAATCCTACACACCCAAACATACATGCAGTTATATCCTTTAGAATACTTTCTTTTCCTCTCTTTTTTTTTTTACAATAACTATAATCAATTCTCATAAACTGTTTAGAGGTTCTACACATGTATAAGTCTCTACATGCATACCTAGCCTTTCTGTATTAGAGGGAGAAACAAACCAAAACAAATCAACAATACAAATTCCTAGAGAAACATGAAAATGAGAAGGACATATAAAACCACAATACTAGGTGATCTACTGTAGTTACTATGATGTCTCTTGTTGTTTTCAATAAAATTGTCTATATCATCAGGCATAGTATAATTAAACATAGCAGTACAAAGCACTATTAATAAAAAGCAAACATTGGAGACATTATAGGACTTCAAAGGCAGTTAATAATCAAACCAGAATGGGTATCCTATTGAATCTTGTCATCTTCAGAGTAGTTGCCTCTACTTTCAGACTTGATACTATCAAGCATACCAGAATAAAATCAGTCAAGACAAAACAGCAATATAGGTAATCTTCTTTGCCTCATCTCTGCTTTGCTATTTTTCTGACCTTGTTGTTTACTTTTCTCCTTTATTGCACTGTCTGCCCCTTTCATTGAGGCCTTTCTGCCATTGTTCTTGGAATCCTGGTGATTTTCTTCTCTCTCTCTAGAATGTCCTTCAGTATTCTTTGTAGGATTGGATTGGTGATCACGAACTCTCCCAGTTCCTCTTTGTCATGGAAATATCTTGTCTCTCCATTAATTTTGAGAGACAGTTTTGCAGGGTACATCAATCTGGGTTGGAGGTTGTTTTCTTTCAGGGCTTGGAATATTTCACTCCAAGCTCTTTCTGATTTGATAGTTTGCATTGAGAAGTCCGCTGTGATTTTGATGAGTTTTCCTTTATAGGTAATCTGTTTCTTTTCTCTGACTGCTTTTAATATTCTGTTCTTGTGATAGATTTCTAGGTTTCTGATTATTATATGTCTGGGTGTAGAACTGTTTTGGTTGTAGCTGGCTGGAGTTCTGTATGCCTCATATATCTGAACATCACTTTGGTTTCCTATTCTTGGGAATTTTTCATTAATTATTTCTGTGAATAGCCTTTTTATTTCATTTGTATTTGTCCCTGCTTCTTAGTTCACATTTTTTATTCTTAAGTTATAAATCCTCTTGTCATCTTCTAGCCTTTATATTGTTACTTCTTGGTTCCTTGTTATTTTTAAGAGTTCCTTCCTTTCATGATCATACATTGCAAACCTATCTTCAAGTTTTAAAAGTCTGTCTTTAGTTTCTTTTAAGAAGTTTTGCCAGCTTTCAATGGAGTTTTTAATTTCCTGATATTCTTTTTGAATCTGTTTCATATATTCTAGATTTTGTTTATATTTTTCATCAAAGGCTTCTTTCCTTTCTCTGGGTTCCTCCATTCTTCCATTTGTGTCTTCTTTTTTTTTAATTGGTACCAGGGATCAAACTCACAATTGCATGCTTGCAAGGCAGGCGCTTATGCCACTAAGCTAAATCCCCAGCCCCACATTTGTGTCTCCTTGAGGAGTACCCAGCATTTCTTTTATTAATCTTCTTATATCTTGTTTCACCTGAGTTAGAATTTCAGATTTAAATTTCAGATTTATACTCCCTGGGTCAGTGGTTGGAGGCTTCTTGCTGTTTCTTTGTCTTGTCTTGTTTCTGGTTTCTTTTACACAGGCAAATGGCAGAGATCTCAGAACACTTTCATATTGCTTACAGTTTTTCTGACGCATACTGGCCAGGGGACCGCTGCTCTCTCTAGCCTGTTGTTGATCTGTGAGGTGCACGCAGGTGTGATGTGGGCTAGCCCCTCACCTCTAGGCCAGTGAGTGTCTTCAGCACGTCAGTGTGTGCCCTGTTGATGTCACAGGTTTGGGATAGCCTCGTCTCTGGCTATTGGGTCCCGACCAGGGTCATGGCCCAGCCCAAGCAAATCTCACCAATCTGCTTTGGGCAAGGCCTCAAATTGTCGACCCAAGCCTGTCCTGCTCAAATCCATTATGTCATCTAGCCGTTTATCCCGCTCTGGGGAATCCAGTTCTCAGCACTCACTGGAGCCCGTGCAGCTCGGTTTGCCATTTCCACTCCCTGTTGCAGCGCCTCCTCCCGCCAAGGGTCTCAAGCTCATTAACCCCTCGCTCTCGCCAGGGCTGCCAACTCAGCTCAATTGTGAGTTGTCTGACTCTAAGATGCACCCAGTACAGCGACAGGAGAGTGCCCAGCTCCAGCCCTTGGTCTACGCTTCTTCTTTTTTCTTTTTCTTTTTCCTCAGTTTCTTCCTGGGTCGTGAGAATTCCTCTCCTTTCATCTTCTCCGAGGTGTTAAATTCTAGCATCTGAGTTGTTTTTCTCAGAGAGGCTTTCTATCATGCTGCCTATTAATCGGCCATCTCTGATTCCATCCCCAGAGCTTTTTTCATCTCTTTTTCATTCTCCTTAATTCTGTCCAATTTGCCACTTACAGCAGATGACTTTGTTACCTGTTTCACTGAGATATTTCCTCTTTTTTGAGCAATCTCAAATTGTTTTCCTTCCTCAACATCTTAGTGCATCCTTCCTTCTTCCTGTTCTTTGTCTTCTAAATCCGAGATTGACCACATTCTTAATCCAAGTCCTCCCTTCTCCAGTACTGTACTTCTCCATCCTTTATTTCCCTCTCTTGCAATATTTCACCTTTCCTTTTGGGCTTTCATCTCAACTTTTCCCTTTAGAACCTCCCCTAAGAAAACCTTTACTTATCCCACCCCGCCCTCATTCTCACAGTCAGCTCTTCACAGTGTAGTGAAGTCGATCATCTGCACCAGCACTTCTTGTTTAACTTCCCCCGCCATGTGTTTCTTCCTCTCCTCTCCTGACAAGCCCCTCTGAAGGTCAGCAATGATTGCGTAGTTACTGAGTCTCTGGCCAACTTTCCTATCAACCTGCTCTCTTCTGCAGCACTTTCTGTTGACAGGGAATGTTTCTGTCTTTGCTTCCTGATGAAATACTCTTTTGATGTCTCTCTATCACTTTGATCACTTTCCATCTCTATTATTGACTCCACTTCTTCCTTTACTTTCCTAAATTTGGGTTTGCTTACATCTCCTACCTCTTTCTAGTCTCACATAAGTAGTCATTTTCATTACTTCAGTTATCACTCTATATGGTTTCAATATCTGAAACCTAAAATATACAAAACAAAACCCAAGATCCATCATTTTTTCTCCCTGAATTGCTGTTTCTGTCATCTTCTTTATAACTTTTACTAGATAGATAGATAGATAGATGATTGATTGATAGATAGATAGATAGATAGATAGATAGATAGATATGACTTTTTATGTCATTAGTGTACAGTTTCCCCACCTACCATGACTAGCTAGAGAGACGTTTTGTCCTTTGACATGCATCTGGTCACTTGCCAAATCCAATGCCCGATTCAGATGTCTCCCTCTCCCACTGCCCTGTAACAGTCCCTTTTTCCCTCTCACTGAAATTGTTTCTTCAGTCATCTCTCCTGTCCCTTCTCATTCCATGACTTCTCTTCTGCCAGGTTAATTTTCCTGGACTCACTTCATATTGCCTTACTTAGTACCTGCAGTTACTTACCAACTAAGCCAGGACTCCTTACCAAGCACTAAACTTACTTACCTAATTTACCTTTCTAGAATTATCCATGATCAGTCTTGTAAATACAATCAGTGGTTTGATAAAATAAATTATTCAGTTTCTCCATCTGAAATTGAAATCTGAGGCCTGAAACTTTCCTACCTCTCTGATTCATTCATGTTGTTTTTCTGCAAGGAATGTTATGCTTTTGAATCACTTCCTGTTGAAATCCTGTCTTTAATTCAGGGCCTGTTTTAGACATATATTTTTCATTTGTTACTGTTTGGGGCATAACCTCTCATCCTGTTTATCTTAGTCTTAGTGTCACAACCATTTGTGAATATGCCACCTGCTCACCATTGATGTTTTATCCTCACTGTAGATTGTGGGCATATTTAATACTATTTCTCAAGTATTTTATTAGGTTTTGTGGATTTAGAGATGTATGGAAAATTATCTTAACTTCCTGTGAAGTTCATGTTTGATTATCCAGAAGGAAACTGCATGAATGTCTCCCATGTCCATTCTCCTGGACAGATTTCTCACCTAGCCAGAAGGTGAGCTGCCATTGTTTCTCCTTCAAGAAGTGGAGAACACAGTAAAAGTGGGATTATCTTCCACTATGGCCCCTGGAAGAGTGTTCTCAAATCCTCGTGTAGGAATTTTGGACACAAATCCTTGCTACCAAAAGAAATCTCTCACTAACAGTGGAGAGAGACCCCAGACCACTCAGTTACAAGGATTTCTGAGAACTGTTTGATACGGTAGCTGTGGAGAACATCACCATTGCAGAGTGGAAGCAGGAAAGGATAAGGTCTGAGGCAGGATGAGGAACCTGGCAACCTCTCAACTCAGCCAGTTCTCAACATGGTCTCATTCACCACCTGAAATACAAAGTTCAGTACTATGGCTTTGCCAGTACCAGGCATGGTGATGGTCTCTCGCAGATACTTGCAGAAATACAACTCTCTGGAATTATACTATTGTTTCAGAAGTTTTGGTGATGGAGGCAATTCTCTTTTTTCCTCTGGTTTTGAAGTTGGGACCTTTGCAGTTGGTTTTGATATTGGGACTTTCCTGCCCATATGACTTCTGGGAAAATGCAAGCCCAGGAGAGTGGTGATTGGGAGAAACCAGAGAACAGAAAACAAAGAACTGGTATTTCTGACATGCATACTTTGAGTGGTCAAATCCTTTAACTGTTCTTGAATTTGGTTTTCCTGTGTGGGGGGAAGGTGAAAGTGGCATTAATACCAACTATTTCTGGAAAAGTGATAATAAAATAATATTTATTAATGTTACATTAAGGGCAGGCAGATACATGTGTTTATTTTATTCAATTCTCATAAATAGTTATGAAGGAGGTAGTAGTATTTTTCTCATTTTTATGTTTTAAGACACTGAGACTCCACTGTCTGAATACCTACTTTGAATGCTTTAATTTTGTAACTTGAACAACTATTGCTAAGAGGACAATATGTAATTCATAAACTAGTGTTTTCTTACTGTTTATCTTTTTTTTGAAATTCTGTATTATCTCTACCCTTTACATGTTTTTTTTCTCTTTAAATTAAAAAAAAAAAGACACTGAGACTTAGAGGAATTGAGTCCCTTACCAAGCAGCATATTTAGGATAAGTCTGTTTGATCCTGGAGATGTCACTCTCTCTATTGCTCCATCTGGTCACTCCAAATCTCAACCTTACTAGACAATGGCAGTGATATTGAGTGAAAAGTTGCCCCACTAAGAACCACAAGACATGTAATTCCAGCACTCAGGAAGCTGAAGCAAGAGGATTGCTGTGAGTTTGAGATCAGCTTGGGATACATAGTGAGTTCAAGTCTAGCCTGAACTGCAGAGTGAGACATTGTATACAAGAAAAAAAAAAAACCCCACAAGAATGCCAACTGCATCTACAAGGTGATTCTCTTAGAACACTCACTAATCTCAATCTTTGGGAAATTCTACTCATCCCCTCTGGGCATTCTCAAATACTACCTCTTTCAAAACATTTCCAGCTGTTCCCTTTTCTCAGCTCCAAATCCATGGCTCTATCTTCCTGGCCATACATATACAATAGCCTTTATCACAACTTTGCTTCACAGTTGTTAAAGACAAAATCAGAATTCAGGGCACTGTGGCACACTCCTGTATTCCTAGCACTCGGGAAGCTGAGACAGGAGGATCATAAGTTTAAATTTGAGATCAGTCTGGACTCCATAATAAGATATTGTCTAGAAAAACAAACAAGTAAGCCAGAGTCTAGTACAGTACCTGGCATAGAATAAGCATCAGTAAGTTTTCTAAAAGAGGTATAGCCCCAGAGAAGAAATTGCACCTTGAGGCTCTACGCCAGCAGCCTGGAGAAATCTGGGGAGCCCAGAGTCAGCCTGGAGAAGAAGCCACATCTGGAGGCCCAACAACCATTGGGGGAGCATTGATGAACCACCACCCTGTGCCTCTCCATCACTTCAGGAACTGTGGATTGGAGGAGCCCAGGTGCCTTGTCCAATCCACTGCACTGAGGGACTGGTAGCCAGAGGAGGAAGCGCCCAGGATGTAGCAATTGGCTGATTGGGAGGAACACAGGAAAAGGTCAAGAGAAAGGTGCAAAAAACAATCTCAGACCTCAGCCCACACAGAACAAGTTCAGGAGACACAGACACAGTAGAAATTAGAAGTCACACACTTGAAATTTCTGAAAATATCACAACTGAAGTAAAGAAGCCCTTTAATTTTTGTATTGCTTGGCTAATTTTACATAATTATGTCTGATGGCATGGACAGCTATTTTGAAGATAACAAGAGGCACTACACTAGCCATTGTTAATTTTCTATTATCTTGTTTTGAAGTCCTATATCATTTTCATTGTTTGGTTTTGTTTGGTTTGGTTTTATTTTGCTTGCTTTGTTTGATTTTATTATGTCTGATGGTATGGGCAGCTATTTTGAAGATAATAAGATATAGTATGGTAGCCTTTGTTAATATCCTATTATCTTGTTTAGAAGTTCTGTATCACTTTCATTGTTTTGTTTTGATTGACTTTATTCTGTTTTATTTTGTTTGGTTTTATTCTGTTTAAAGTAAATACATACATAAATAAATAAGGTGTAGTAAGGCACAAATCAGTCTCTCAGATATAAGTTTTTCCATCTTTAAAATAGATGACCTTTCTCCCAAATCTCACAGATATGTCAGGATAATTCAATGAATATGCTGTGAATCTTAAAAGTAAAAGTACTGGGGTAGGGAATTTAGCTCAGCAACCCAAGTGCTTGCCTGGTAAGTGCAAGGTCATCAGTTCAATCCCCAGCACCAAAAAAAAAAAAATGTTTTTAACTTAAAAAAAAGAAAAATAAAATTATTTGATTAGATGGAGCCAAACAGTTGTTTCTGTTTTTTAAAAAAAATCAACAAGAAGAAAAAAGAAAGCAAAAGAAATAAAAAACATAAAATGTAATAGATTTTCTGACATCTCCTTTCTTGAATTTTTTACTACCCATCTAGACATTTTGTAAGTAAAATGATTATCCCTACTCTTTTTTCACACATAAATATATACAGATACAGTAAATACACACAACACTCATCTGGAAACTTCCTATTCACAGACTTCCTGAATGGTTTGCACATGAAAAGGTCTTCTGTGGTGAAGATCCCACAGGAAGGAATTAAGCTCTTCCGGTGTTAGAGACAAGGCCCTGAGTTTCAGTCATGCTTCTGCCATGTGCACTGGAGTAACCAAGTCATTTAACTTCTTGTATTTATTCTCCTCTCCTCTGCCCTCAAAAATGAAAAAGAAAAAAAAAACCACTTTGCCTACTTATTAAAATTGTTATGAAAATTAAAGGAGTTTATCCAACTAAGTGCATACCATTATCTTGGGGTCAAGCTATGTTCCCAAATAGCATTATGCTGAAGATGAAGATAATGATGTTGGTGGTGGCAAGAATAATGGAGATAAATAATAAATCATGAAAAGCTGATTATGTCTCATCACACTAAAGTTAATGATGAAACACATCTCTGTCGAGAAGTAAAATATTGCCTAAATACACACCTAGATCCTCTTAGTTTGTGGAACTTGATACAGCCACACTTACCTCATTTGTGCTTCCAGCAACTCAGGAGTCTAACAATGAGACAGAGAGAATTGGTCCAGAGAGGGTCGAGGACACAGTCAGGATTATCTCAGCAGCTGTAGGCCTGGAACAAGGTCTTCTGTCTACCACCTGGATTCATTCTGCGGTTTCTGTTTCTCCTTCTTTGGTAATGTTTCTGACGAGCATTGCATTAATCAGAGCTCAAGTGTTGTTTCTGTCCCAAACATCAATAGGATTTAGATAGATAGCAGAGTTTTCCTAACACTTAATTTTCCAACACACCCTTCCCTTCCACCTGTCCTAACAAATCCAGCCATATGCATGCCAGAGATGCATTAAAATAGTTGCGTCATGTTACAACAATACTTGAACTATATTATAAATTCCTTTCTGGTGAATTTTAGAGTCTTCATCACCAAATATATTTTCTTTAACCCCATCGCGTGTTTGGATTATAAAAATGACCGATTAACAATGATCTCAAGAGGCATAACCATGGCCTTTGTAGACCTTAGTCAAGGAGAGGGAGACATCACCTCCTTTTGTGTGCATATGCTTTATGGAGACAGAAGGGGCATTGCTAGGTATCCATTTGCAAGCTCTGGTTTCTCTAATCATTCAAATGAAATTTGATGCATTTCAACAAACATTTTTGGTTCCATTTTACTCATTAGGTTCTTTGCCATTTGAGAGTCCAGGAAAGGATCAAATAGTTTCGTTATCATGTCACTCTTCCTGTTCTAATCCCAAACTTCCCTTGGCTAAAGACAGAACCATGTAGCTGGTTGGCAGCATGACAGAGTGGCCATGGGAACCTGATATCTCTCAGGCTTATACATACTCTTCGCTACAGTTTAAAATAAACATGTTTCTTCCCTCTCTTTGTCCCGTGGGGTGTGCACTGTTTTTCAAAATCCACTTGGAATAACAAAAGCAGGTCACTTGATTCACCTAGGTTAGGATCTGATTTCTGTACCATGGTGCTTAGTTCAGGTATACATTTATCTCAAAATGCTTCTCTTGTCTTTCTTCTAAGAAATGTGGTTCACAGCATCTTCCCAGTGTCACATTCTCCTACGTCTCCCCACTGCCTACACACTAGGGATAATATGGTTTTACCAAGATCAAAATGAGTACATTAAGATCCCATCCTTCTATTATTATTATTATTATTATTATTATTATTATTTTGCACCGTGACTCAAACCAGGATCTTAGCACTGAGCTTCATCTCTAGTCTTTTAGTCTTTTTTTACTTTGAGACAGGGTCTCACTAAGTTGATGAGTTGCCCAGAATCATCTTGAACTTGTCACTCTCCTGCCTCAGCCACCCTAGAGCACTGGATTTTTTTTGTACCAGAGATCAAACTCACAACCTTGCACTTGCCAGGCAGGCGCTTATGCTACTGACCAAATCCCTGGCCCCAGAGTACTGGCTTTACAGGTGTGTGCCACCAGCCCCAGATTCATTCTTTACTCAAAATATTGTGACTCCTGTCCCTGATTCCTTCCCAACAATCTTTGTGAAGTGCTTTCCTTCCCTCTGGAAAACTAATCTTCCAGTGCATGTCTGAGATGCCAGTCTTCCTGCATCAATCATTTTGTCTCTCCCACCTCAAAACCTCTAAACACCTCTGACTCTGTACCATCCTCTTTCTTAATCTTTGAACATAATTAGCTTGAGTCCCTCCAAAGAAGTGTGGCCCTTAGATCTGAAAGCTCTCTTTCCTTTTGGCCACTGTGGTATTGAGTCTGGCTGAACCTCTTCTTTGTTCTCTAATGATTCCTCCTCTGTGCCCTGTATTGATTCTGGCTTTAGCCCATCACTCCTGCTACACTACCCTTAGACCTTTATCCATTCAGTTTTTTGTAGATTTGAGTCTTCTACGAAGAGGGCCTAGTACTGCTTGGCACCAATCTAGGCAGGACAACATAGCAACAAACAGAAACAACAAGTGCTGCTTTCGTAGAAAAGAAGTATCCTGATTAGAGGAGATAGAAAACAAGCAAGTATATAAATTAAAACAAAATAAATGTCGACAGTGAAAAAAGACCTGAGAAACAAACAGGGTAATGAGCAAAGTAACTGCAGGTGAAGGAGGTGGGCACTGGCCAGTTTAGAAAGAGTGATCATCGCATTTGTGGCAAGACCAAAAGGGTCAGTAATCAGTGGCAGGACAAAGAACATTCTAGGTAGAAGAGACACCAGTTGAAAACACTAAACTAATAATAGTTGAGGAAATCTTGGTAAGTTTGAGGTAGATTTAAGTGCAGCTGGAACATTGTGGCTAAGACAGACAGCAGCAGACATGTGGAGAGATAGCCATGGCTCAAGGCAACCTTGCCGGGCTATGGGACGAATTCCAGATTGTATTCACATGCAGAGAGATGCCACAGGAGGGCTTTAAACAAAGAAGTACACTTGGCTCCATCTATACACGTTTTGCATCCATAAATTCCACTAACTGTAGATAGAAAATATTCTGGAAAAAAATAGAGCATCTGCATTGAATCTGCGAAGACTTTTTTCCTTTTAACTATTTCCTAAAAAATATAGTATAATGACAATTTTCACATATTGTGTTAGATATTATAAGTAATCTAGATATGATTTTTAGTACCTAGGAGGATGTGTGTAGTTATGTGCAAATAGTGTGCCATTTTATATAAAGGACTGGCATCCTCAAATCTTGGTATCTGGAACTAATTCGCCATGGAAACCAAAGGATAATTTATAGACTAGACAGACTGTTGTGTATACTGTTTGGAAAAAAAGTTTGACACATCAACCGTAAGGACAGGATGGTCACCAAGCTGGAAAAGACCAAACACCAGCAAAAAAGGATTGAGACAGAAACAGCAGCTGAGACAACTTAATCACTTTAAGTGTAAAATCCTCAGAAGTCAGGTAAGTTGGTGCATGTCTGTAGTCACAGGAACTTGGGAGGCTGAGACAAGGAAGGCAAGGTCAAGGCCAGGCTGAGCAACGCTGCAAGGCAGTCTCACACAAACAAAGCCAGGAAGGAACTTCAGGTGTTTGCAAAAGTGACTGAGAACCACTGTCAAACATCAAGGAAAACAGCAGGAGATTGAAGAGAACAAATGCTACTGTTCTCAAGAGAGGAGAGGACATGAAAAGCAGCTTAGAGGAAACAGAGGCAAAAAATTTTCCCCCCAAAACCTCTTGTAAAAGCTTCAAAGTCACTATTTAAAATAGGGTTAAAAAAACAGAAAACATAACAAATATTACGAATATGTATAAAAGGGGCCATGGGTTTAGGTCAGTGGTGTAAGCGCCTGCCTGGCAAGAGTGAGATTGTGAGATCGATCCTCAGTAAAAAAAAAAAAAAAAAATATATATATATATATATATATATATATATATATATATATATAAAAGGGTCTAAAATTTGTAAAGTGAAGGTAAAGTGAAACCAAACCTGATATGGTAGTTTATAAAGTCATCAGACTGAAAAATCTCAGTTCACTTACATCTTTCAAAATTGGTGAGACTTTTAAGTCCTTCATTCCATTTTGGAATTGTTTGAAATGTATTGCTGAAAATTTGTTCCCATGTAAAAGTAAGTAAGTGATCCTACTTTTTTCCTATGGATTATTACAAATCTACTTCCTCTCACATATGACTTTTATTTAAATTTTCAAAATGTGTTGTGCTTTACATATGGAAAGTAGAAAGATGTGTTTGAGTATTTATGATTGAGCAATTGAACTAAAATTTAATTAGTGGTTCATTGTCAATGTAGAGTGAGATTTTAGGAGCGAACCAGTGAAATCTTCCTTTTTGTTTTTCATTTAAAAAAAAACAAAAAAAAACCTCAGTTCAGATGAACTGATTGCCCAGTCAACATATAGAAGAAAGCTAAAGAAAAGAAATATATTGAGTGGTAACAACTCCCATAAAAATGTTAACAGAATGATATAGTACTTGATCAAAACAGATTAAACTAAACTGATTAAAACTAAACTAAATTTTAGTAGAAGTACATGCAAAATTTCATAATAAAATTTCCAAAATCCGCTGTACAATTACAAAATCACCCTGCAACAGGTCGAATGAAAAATACTGTGAGGTTTGAACACAAACTGATAGATCCTCAAGCGAGTACAGCCACGATTCCATTGGATTTGTACTGATTAGACCACACAGGGAGTACTGGCCATTTTGAGAATTATGTTGATAAACTAAAAATCCTTCTAAGAAAGTGACCAGGGTGGCTTAAGATCGGAGGTTATTAGAAAATAGTAAACATGGGAAGTAACTCAGGAAGGTTAGCCTCAGATTAAAAAAAAAGTCCTTGTAGGCATGGAAGAAGCACAGGTCTTTTAAGGAGAAAACATTATTAGGGTCACTTAATGGAAGTTGGGGAAGAAGGGTGTACACAATTCAACTGAATTTAAAGAACACTGAAAGGGTGAACTTGTGACGTAGTAAGCTCTCACAAAGAAAAGGGCCAGGCACGTTCACCAGGAACGTTCTAGATCTGAGAATCGTAGAGCAGGTCAAGTCTACTTTAACTTTCCGTGCAAGAACAACATAGCATGCTGCAAGAGTTGGTCCCGGAACAACAGTTTACGGTCTGGTGGCTCCTTGCCCGGGAAGAGCTCGCTGTTGACATATTGTTGCTCTGTGTGTGATGTGTCTGGAGGGAGCGTTTCCTTTGCACTCGGGCTCAGCTGTTACTCCGTGTTCCCTTTCGGAACATCAGTGCTAAGCTTCCCCTTTTGGCAAGAGAGCAGGAGGGGATAAGACAAGGGCAGCAGGGTAGGCTTTTGTGCCAGTCTGTATTAGTCTCTCATCTCAGTTCCAGGCATTCCTAATCTGTTAAGTCAACCTGAGTTTATAACCCAGCGAAAAGGTTTAGGTTTCCCTTCCAGAAATTGGGAGGGGACATTCAAGCAGCTGCTAGGACAGGGGAGTGGCTAGTAGTTGGAAGAAGCAAACCACTAACCACAAAATTAAACAAGAAAGAAAGAAAAGTACCATAAGAGGGCTGCACATAGCCTGGAAAGCCCCGGGCCTCCCAGCGCCGCCATCTGACCACCTCTCTGGGGATGTGGGGCGCACGCGAACAGGTGTGCACCCCTTCCCCGCGCGCACTGGGATTGTCTCTGGGCGTTCGCCTTGTTGGGAACCAATTAGTCAGGGCTACACAACGGCTGGACAGGCGGTGTTAGAGGGGCTTGGCGCAGGCTGGGGTGAGAAGCCGGGAGCGCTGAACACTGCGGATGACATCACTGCCCGTAAGAGATCTGGCCCTCCTCTTCCCGGAGCTGGAGGCAAGGCACGTCTGTGCTGGGACCCCGCGGGGTCGCCGCCTGCGGGCTGTGAACTGCAGGGCGGCGGCGTCCGGTTGCTCGGTGGAGGTGGAGTGGGCGCGAGAAGAGGCCGGCGGCAGGGCAGCTCGCGGCTCCAGGTGGTGGCGCTGCGCCGGGCTCCGCCCCGTTCGGCGGCGCGCGCGGCCCTGGGAGGGGCACGGCGGTCTAGGGGTGGGGAGCGAGCGCCCCAGGGGAGGGTCCGCGGTGTCCTCGGGGCGGAGAGCCGCCTGCGCACACGGCCCAGGGCCGGAGAGGGGCCGCAGATCGGCGCCCCGCAGGATCCAGGGGCGAGTCCGGGGAAGGGACGCCCCCGCTCCTGGCACCATCCCTCTGCGATCGCCAGCTCGCCGGGGTTTGCGCCTTCTTTCCGGCCTCTCCGGGCCTCCTGGGGAGCCGGGGGTGCGAACCCGAGCGGCGCGCGCCGGATTCCGTAGCCCAGACGGGCGGCCCGGGCGGCGTCGCGTGCAGGGACACGCCCAGCGGGAGTCGCCGGCGGGGCGGAGGAAGCCGGGGCTCCTGGGCTCCTGGTCTCGGGGACCGAGTCGGAGCGTAGCCGTTCCTTGGGGAGACAGAGGTGAATCCACGCGCATCCCTTCGGCGGGCGGTGCAGCCTCCTAGGGCCGGCGTGCGACCCCCGGCCGAGCCGAGCCGAGCCGAGCCGAGCGGAGCCGGGCCGAGCCGAGCCGAGCCGAGCCGAGCCGAGCCTGCCCTGGCGCGGGCTGGAATTGGAAGTTCGGGGTGGGCGGGGAAGCTACTGTCCGTGGTGCTGAGCCGGATCCCGGCCGCGGGCTCTGGGGGAGAGCGCGGAGCGCGGAGCGGCTCCCCCGACTGGGGCGTCTGCGCGGGGGCTTCGCGCTGCACCCCCGGCCGGCTCACGGCGCGCGTGGAGCTTCCCCAGGCCTCGCCCTTTTTCTGGTCAGAAAGTCGCCCTCTTGGGGCAGCTCGCCCCGAAGGGTTTCCTCGAAAGAATCCGAGAGCGCAGTCCCTGACCGAAGGAATCTCTCCCTGTTCAGCCCTGGAAGCCGTCCCCCGAAAAAGATGCCGGCCTTCCACAGTTTGTTTCCCCTGATTTCTCTCGTGCTCATCTACTGGGGTAAGTACCAGCACCCCGCCGTGCGAGCTGCAGGTGACAGTAACCAGGCTAGTAATAATAACATTCATTGACGTCGTTGGCTTTTCTCTGTGCATGTCTGCCAGGCGTGGAGATTCGTGTGGGTTTCGTGAGAGCCGGGATTTTGACTTCGGAAAGGTGCTCCTCATATTCCCGACCTTTTCTGGTGGTTTGTCCACCCTTCCTATCCTGATCATTCTTATTTTCCCCCTTGTCTCTTTGCCGAAAGGGAATATAGTCACGTTCATAATAAATGCATACGTCTCGTATGCAGTTGCGTGTCATTGTTAGGTGAGGAGTCAGTGCTCTTGGAAAGCTCGCTGGGTCTTCAAATGCGTTTTTGTGTGTTAAAAAAAAGAAAATCCAAATCTGGGTGCATGAATTTTGAGAGCGAGAATACTTTGTTGAGCCATCTGCTTAATTTTAATAATGAATGAAAGGAAAACAGGCGTTAGCCATTTGCTATGTGTTAAATGAATTGGCAGCGGGGAAATGCATGAGTTGTTTGCCCCTGGAAGATGACTACGTTCTTGTTTACTAGCGGGGACAGGCTCAGATGACCTTCCCCTCCAGATAAGAGTCTCCTACATTAGCAACAGTAAGGCTCAGTAGAATAGTGCCAGGCATGAGCATGGAGCGGGGTGCCTATGTGTGTGCAAAGAGAATTAAGAGTCCACGTGACCATGTCTGAATGTGTGCCAGGGTATGTCTCAGTGTCTGAGTGTGTGTGCTAGCATGTGTCTGAGCAGTTAGTGTGGACATCTGAATGGACTGATGAGAGTGGAGGTGTGTGTGTGTATAGTGCAGTTCAGGGCATCTGTGTGCCCTGCTGTCTCTGACTAGTGCCTCAGATTGAATATAGGTGCTCTGCAGCTGACAGATTGCTTTATGTGATCTTGGCCACCTTCCTTCATGGTAAGATCAATGAGAAAGATGATTAGATTGTGCCTCCGCTCCCGTACTGAAAGTAGGTATGTGGGATTCTGCTCCTGTGGTTGGCCTGAACCTCGGTCTCCCTGTGCAGCCACAAAATGCTGATGAGAATTGCCTCTTTGCCTTAGTCTCACTTTGTCAAGCTTCAGAGATGAGCTATAGCTCCAGCATTGTCTGGATTTTGCACGTGACCAGAGGCAGACCAAGCTTTCTGTTGAACAAAATGCCTGCTGAGACAGACTATGAAGGATGAGGAGGGAGGGTAGTGCTAACCCCAAGGGCAGGTTCGCTGCCTCCATCCCACCATAGGGAACCCAGACTGGAGATGAAGCAGACATACTAGGTTGCCAGCCAGCTCATCTGCCTTGAAGATGAAGCTTCGATTTGCTCCGGGGAAACGTTAGGGTTATGCAGCTTAGGCGAGGTTAGGCAGGTGAGGTTAGAGAAGGTGTAAGAAAAACTAAAGTTATGGAGAATGGTTGGGGTAGGATTTATAGAGGCTGTCTTTCCAGATGCTGAGTCTTTAAGGTTGCCTGAATTCCAGTGGAGAGAGGGAAACATATCTTGTCCAAGAATTTTGTGAATGAGGCCTGAGATGGAGCCTCAGCTCTGCCTCTGTCTCACTAGGTAACAGCCTCATAATATCTGGTTCCTTGTATGCAGAGTTTGAAAGTTGGCACAGATATCTGACATCCTTTTTAGCATCATAACTAAATGATAGGGTGATATTTACAGAATATTACTAGAGGGCAACCCAGTCGGGACCCCTTTGTCTTTTTCCTAGACAGAAACTTTCTTTCTGTCAAATATTTCTGCTCTTAAAGAAAAAAAAGGAATATTACTAGAATTGGCAAATTCTATCGCCACCCTATCGCCCCAAAACTTTGAAAACCTATACGTCACACCATCCTTGCTTACCTGTACATTGGCTCACCCAACTGAAAAGCTTCAGAAGGGAAATGTAAGAGGTTTGGGATGTTTGGTTGTTAAATATAAGAGAAAGAACCACACTGACAAATGCACTTGCACTTTATTGGCATATAATTCTAATAATGGGAAGCACTTAGCTCAGATTTACATCCCCTTTTCAAGCTGAGTTTTCACAGGATGCTCAGTAGGAAGGGAGAGAATCTTCTCCATTTACTTTCCGCATGTGTTGAAAACAGGTCCCTTATTTCCTTCATTAAAGCATATAATAATATCCACCTACAAAACTGCATTTGCCTGATGCTTCATCATTCACAAAGCATTTTCCACTCCATTAGTTCTTTTGGCCTCCGTGTCAGTCTTAGGAGGTTTGGGAGAAGGAATGTTATTTCCAGTTTAGAAATGAGAAGATGAACTCAGAAGGGGGAAGAGGCTAGCTAGAGCACTCTCGCCTTCTGGTTTCAGTCTTCTGATGCTTCTTCTAGCACATATAACGGACAGCAGTTGCTGTCCTCCCATTGCCCCGCTTCGCCCCTGGTCCTCCTCCCTGGCACCATCCTCTTTCCTGGGGCCGCACTCATTCTTGAGCCCCGAGTGCCTTCCCTGCTTTTCCTCTCCAGGCCTGTTCTCCCAGGGGCTGTCACTAAGGCCTTTTCCCTTTCTTCTCGTAGTAGAGCTTCCTGCATCTCATTCCTTCAAGGCCCTGCTGTGTAACTAGCTAATTCGATAGAACCAGTCATTTCAGGATGTTAACATCTAAAAATAACCTCATGTATAACCCCCTTTTGGAAATACTTGCTAATTCAAACCTTTATAATATCAATGCAAAGGAAGCATTTTAGAACGTGTTTAGCAGGAGCAATTGGATAGTGGCCAGAGAAGAGAAAGATTTGGAAATAATGGAGGAATTGGTTCTCTGTAGCTAAATATAATCACCATTAATTCATCCTATACTTTTAATAAGTTTCTTCATTGCTACTGTGGAAATTGAGGACTAGTCTAAAGGGCCAACGATCTGGCCAGTGTTATTCCAGGTGTTTATCATGTATAGTCAGCATGGGGGTCGAGCTTCTGCCGAGTGGACAGTCTTTTCTTGGCTACTCAGAGGACTTCACAGAAAGTAAGGTGGTGGGGTGCTGGAGATGTGGGGATAGAGAAACAGACTTCACCCCTCTATGGAAGGAGTAGGAAGTCATATTGCAAAGGACAAGCAAATGACATTGGGGAACTTCAAGGCCATTTTGCAACGTACTATGCAGGACCACGGGAGCAGCTCCTTGAAACTGGACTTTGGCCAGAAGAAGGGAAATAATGGAGCTTGTTCCGCAATGATTATTTGGGTTATCTTCACTGAAAAGAGAAAGATTATTCTACAGCCAGCATCCTGACCACTTAGATTCTGCATGCCTGCCTTCCTTCCTTCCTTCCTTCCTTCCTTCCTTCCTTCCTTCCTCCCTTCCTCCCTTCCTCCCTTCCTCCCTTCCGCTGTCACCCTGCAAGTAATTCCCTTTCAAGCCCTACCGGCTCTACTATTACCTTCACCCAAGCCAAGCCATCTCCCAATCTGACCATTGACTCAGTCCATCCACCCACTCAGTACTGGGGATTGAGTCCAGGGCCTCATGCTTTTTAGTCAAGTACTTTACCACATCTTTACCATAAGCTACATCCCTGGCTCTTTTTAATTTTCCCAGTACTGGGGATTTAACCTTTTTATGTCGTATTAACCTTTTTTTTTTTTTCTTTTTGGTACTGGAGTTTAAACCCAAGGCTTTCATGTTGAGTTATATCTCCAGCCCTTCTTTATTTCTTACTGATTCAATCTCATTAAATCACTTGTCTGATTAGACTGGCCTCAGTCTTCCTGAGTGCTGGAATTACAGGCATGCACACCATGCCTGGCTTCTCTTTACTTTTGGAGTTGAGTAAGATGAAATTTCTCATCTACTTTTCAGCCTCCAGATATCTGAAGACAGATTTCTTTGTCCCAGCTCAGCTTTCCATCCGTCCCTTAGCACACTGCCTGGATGCTCCTTGCCACCTTGACATCTCATCAAACAACTTCCCTTTGTAAAATGTGATATCCCACTGGTTACAGCGGTCCAGATTTGTTCTGAACACCACAGAACTCCTCCTCCTCCCTTCTGTACACTGTACATCTGTTAACGCAGCCCACGTTTGCACTTATTTTGTTGGCAACTGAGGCCTATTTTTGACTTATTCTGAGTTTGCAATCTGATAGACTTGCCTTCTTTAAATGGACTTGGAGATTCTAGAGGGCAGGAATTATAAGTCCAAACCCCCAGATTTGACCAGGCATTCCACAGTCTGACCTCGCCAGGTGTTTAACTTTGTCTCTCCTTCTCTGCACTGAGTGTTGCTTCCCCCTGGTGGGCAGCCCATCATGTTCTTCACTGCTGCCTGTGCCAACCTTCAGAGTCACCAGTATTTCCATGAAACCCAGACGTGACTGCCTCTCTCCATGGCTTCAGAGCACTTGGCACCTCATGCTGTGAAGGACTCACAGAGGCTTGGCTGGCCTGGGTCCTGTCTGTCTTTGTAGGCTTGTGTCTCAGCAGCATTGTATTCCTTTCCCCTAGGCCCAACCAGGAGCAACTAACGGTGCCTCTTTGGGGATGGAGATACCATCAGTATAGCACCCTCTGAGGTCTAGTGTATTCACAGTTAGATTAACGCCTGCCATTAGGTTACAAGAGCCCTGGGGTGGTGGTTAGTGTTCTCTCCGTTTCTGGATCTCCAGTCTAGCCCTGCACCTGTCACAGAGCGGATCTCAGTGAATATTTGTTAGATGATAGCCGTGGTGCTGGGCGGATGCATGCCCTGCCTCCAGTCTAGACTGAAAAGAGCAGGGCTCCAGCCTGTCTTGTGCTGCCACTTTGCTCCCTCTAGGAGGAGCTCTGAGTCCGCACTCGGTCATCGCCATCTCCTCCATCTTGCTGTGTGCCTGTTCTTAGCGATGCCCTTGGGGAGCGCAGGTGGAGGTGTAGACACACGGATGTGTCCGTTTCCAGATGGTCTCACGGTTCTTCCTTCTCTGTTTTCTCTCCCTCTTTCCTCTGGTTGCCCTGCTTCCCACTGCCTGCTGTCCCTGCCCGACCCCTGACCTTCTCCAGTCAGCGTCTGCTTCCCTGTGTGTGTGGAGGTGCCCTCGGAGACAGAGGCCGTCCAGGGCAACCCCATGAAGCTGCGCTGCATCTCCTGTATGAAGAGGGAGGAGGTGGAGGCCACCACTGTGGTGGAGTGGTTCTACAGACCCGAGGGCGGTAAAGACTTCCTTGTATGTCACACTGCAGGCTCTGGCCCCTCTTTAGCCTGTGCTGCTGCTGGGTGCCTGGCTTCTGATAGTCTGGGGGGTGCTGGACCAGCACACATTGGCCGTTTCCCTTCCAGGGGCTGACAGCTCCTTACTAGAAAACCAAAAGCCCTAATTTTGCCCAGCTTTGGTGCAGGGGAGGGTAGATGGCCAGCTATGGGCAGCCCTGATTACATTGTAGGGGAAGAAAGACAAGTGGCTGGACACGGAGCCCACGGAGGAGCAGGCACTCTGCTGGGAATTTTGCTTTCATTTCATCTTCCACACGATCCTAGGAGATGGATTAAATTAGTGGAGAAATTAAAAGGGCATGGAGCATTGTTATGCGAAATAACATCGGTTAGGTCTTTCAGCTAAATAAGCATGACTGGGGTGACCAAGATTGACAGTGAGCTCATGCACTGCCACAGCCATGTCTGTGGGTGAACTGTTTAGTTGGTTCTATGGGGGAGATTTGCTGTGCCACATCTCCCAAGTGGTCATGCCGTCATCCTTCCTGCTAGGGATCCTCAGACCCTTCGAGGGGCTGGAACCAGAGTTTCTCTTCCAGTAGACCAGGGAGCCTTTCATGTGGCCAGTGGGCCATAGTCAGTGTCGGTTCTGGTTGGTTTGTACCAGTGCCAACGTGGTTGTTACAGATTTAGAAAACCACTTTGGTGGGGCCATGGATTTAGCCCAGTGGCATAAGCACTCACCTGGCAAGTGCAAGGTCGTGAGTTTGATCCCCAATACCATTAAAAAAAAAGATTAAAAAGAAAACCGCTTTGGGGGTGGCCGATATTGATGCTGACTCTGGAGTCCAGGTACCCGGGGTTGAGTCTTTGCTCCACTGTTTGGCTCTGTGTACTTGGGTGCATCGCTCCACACCTTGGTGCTTCAAGATGCTCATTTTAAAATAAGGGTATAAACTATGAGGTTGTTACCAGAACCCATGAGCCCTTATTTTTATTGCACTTAAAATAGTTCCTGGAATACAAAAAACACTGTGGTAAGTGTTTGCTGGAAAAGAGATAAAGACAAAGAGACTGAGATTCAAAGAGGGTAAGTGAGTAGTAGCTTAGATTTGAGCCAGGTCCAATGCCCATTTTGCAGCTTCCTTTCTCTTCTTAGGGCTGTGTTTCTCCTCCACAGGGAGGTTTCATGGAGACAGTAGCAAGTAAAGCTGAATATCACTTGTGCTTCTTTCTAGATCCCTAAAGCTGAACTCACTTCTAACTCTGAATTATATGTGGCGTTTTAATATAGGCTGGTTCCAATCAGATGCCAAGATGAGAATCAGCAGAGACCTCCCAGAGCCTGGCTGAGGCTTGATAGTGAACAGCACATCCATGAAGCCAGGCTGCGGCTTCTGCCCAACTTGCAGGAAGCTGATGTCTTGACCAGATGTGCAGGGACCTGTGGGACTCAGACCCAATCATATACCAGCCGCCTGCACTGGTTCCCGGTCTGTCCAAACCGAGGAGAAGATGCAACTGAGGAACCAGAGTTTGCATTTAACTTCTAGGAATTTGAATTGAAGTAGTCCCATGTGACTCGGAAAATGAGCAGCACAGCTGTAGAGGGAAAACAAAATGTGTCAAGTCAGAGGGTGGAAGAGGGTCCGAGTCTTAAAAAAGAAATTTAAGAGACCAGATTTCAATTCTAATTCAACCCAAAGCAAAAGTCCTGCCACGCGCCTCTCAGTGGGCAGCTTTCTGATCATGGTTCAGCCTCATGTCGACCCTGCCCACGGCTTGGTCCAGGCGACCCCACAGACCCTTGATGGGCACCAGCTCAGAGAGTCAGGATGTAGGAACTTGACTGTCAGGTGTTTGCACTGCGAAGGAAACTGCCTTTCTTGCTCTCTACACCTCGTTCTCTCGCTGGCAGCTGTCTGTCTCTCCTTTGCCCTTCTTTTGTCTGCTTACCACTCTTTTGTTCTCTTATCTTCCCTTCTCGGTCTCCTTTATGTTTTCCTTTGTTCTCAATCCTTCCACTCTCCATTCTTTTTTTATCCTGTCAGGTTTTTTCCTGCCTCTTCCCTTTCTGTGTCTTCATGTCTTGATGCCTGTTGACCTCTGTCCGGTTTTCTGCTTGGGCTGTCTTTCCTGACCTCCTCTGTACTTCTTCCCACCCCCGTATCCTGCATCCGCTGCCTTTCCTGTCTGTCTCCTCCCTTCTCTCTTTTCCTGGTTCTACCTGCTCCTACTCCTCTACCTGCAGATCTTCGAATATCGAAATGGCCACCAGGAGGTGGAGAGCCCCTTCCAGGGTCGCCTGCAGTGGAACGGGAGCAAGGACCTACAGGATGTGTCTATCACTGTGCTCAACGTCACTCTGAATGACTCCGGCCTCTACACCTGCAACGTGTCCCGGGAGTTCGAGTTTGAGGCGCATCGGCCCTTTGTGAAGACCACGCGGCTGATCCCTCTGCGAGTCACCGAGGAGGGTGAGGCCTAGGTGCTGGCTCTCCAGGGTGTCCTGCTTTTCAGGGGCGTGGGCAGGAGGCTGTGCGAGACCCTGGGAGCGGGCAAAAAACTGCATTTGAACCTGCCTTCCTCAAGCAGCCAGTTTCCTGAAAACTGCTTGACAGCATGCCTTGCCCTTGGGGCCTTTCTTTAAAGCAGAAAAATTTAGAGATAACAGCAGAAGGGCCTCTTGCTAATCCCATGAAACCTACACTTAACTGATGCACGTTTCTCTGGCCTGTAGTGAACCCCTCTCTCAGCTCAGAGAAGTCTTATGTTATTATTTAGAAATCATCTCTCCTCCTGTCTGGAAGGAGCATGTACCAAGCCAGTGGTTCTGAAGACTCAGCAAGCCCCCAAAGTACCCTGCTGAGGTTTCTGGAGCACAGATTTTCTGAATCCAGAGAATTTACATTGTCTAGTAAATCACCAGGGGCTGCTGATACTGTTCGGAACCCCACTTTGAAAACTCTGAACCAGCATTTGATGAGCTTTTGTCTTTCTTGACAGTAATCACACTGTGCCACCCCTTCCCTTTCTGTGGCCTCTCTACCTAAGTCCATTCTCAGTTGTGGGGAGGGGTCAGGCCTTAACCCTCATTGTCTGTAAAGTCTCCACACTCCTTTAGCTGGTTCTTTGTTAATGCACAGATGTCAGCACCCTAACCCAGTGCTCCTCTGGCAACCTGAATGCAGAATCTAAAGAGGCGCTGGCACTCGCACACTGCTTTTGTGTTGCTGCCAGCAGACTCAGACACCAGCTTGCTCCTGGCCCCACGCAAGCCATGCGTGGAGTAGAGGTCAAGTTAAAGATAGGGCTCTCCCTAGCATAGGGATCTAGAAATCCTAACCTCTAGACTGCATGGCGGTTTTTTATCATGTCACTGTGATAGAAAAATGAAGTGTAGATGGATTGTTAGGTAATGAGAGCAAACGACAGAAAGAGACACCGTGACTAAAGCAGGCAGGAGGTCAGTTCCGAAGGGGCAGGACCCTTGGGCCACCTGAATCAAGACCTGATGAGTCACTTTCCCTCTGAGCCTGTTTCCTGTTGTGTGAAGAGCTGGGATGCCTCTACTCAGAAGTTTACACCCTTTCCTCCCCAGGGAAGGGAGCCTGGCGCCCTCTCCTGTTCAGCATCGGAACTGTTGGCTCGTGCCTGCCAGGCCCTGGGGAGGCTGTGGTCTCCTCCTCGGGTTCTCTCAGGCTTTGGCCCCAGAGACAGACACACCCCAGGCGAGGGGGCACAGCTGGTGGAGAAGTGTGGTAAAGCGAGGCTAGTCTGCCTGCTGGGCCCTAGAGCAGGTTTCAAATAAGAAGACACGGAAAAGCAAGTGTGTGCGTAGGATCGCAGAGCCTTGCAGGTGCTGGAGCCCGAAAGAAATGTAGATATCTGACCCGGGGAAGATTTCTCCAGGCATAGGCGGCTCCATACCACCCTTGCAGTTGTGAGTCAGTAGGTCCCGGCTCAGGCCTGGTATGTGGAAGTGGAAGTGAGTCCTTCAGTTACTTGGAGGGTGCAGTTCTGCTACCCCTTGTTTGTGGCTGAGAACACAGCACTGCAGCAGGGAAGCGTTTGCTCAGGGACACGGGGCAGGACCAGTTTGCTTGTGAGGATAGCCCTGTTCCCACTGCATCGTTCCTTCTGCCACCACACCCCACCCCCTGCCGTGTCTTCTCTTTTTCTTTTCTCCCCTGTGACCCCTCACAGGTACTCACTGCCCTCACTTTAGAGCCCTGGTTCTCTTTGTTCAAGATGGAGTTTTCCAGCTCAGGTTCTCACCTCCCTTCCCTAAGGAACCTGGGACCTCTTCGCCAGAGGCAACTGTGAGTCCAGAGCACAGCCTCCCATGTTACTACTTCTGGGCTATTGCAGCTAAGCCAAGAGAGCGTGCTGTAAGCCAAACATATCATCAATAATGTATTGAGGAGGAGTACAAGCCCATGAGAATATATTTTAAGGACTGTGGTCCTGTTATATATGCATCTGGGACCTCCACCTCCATTTAGGAAACCTGGGTGATGCTAGAGGTCTGGAATCACTCCTCGGAGCTGAGAGCATCGGCCAAAGGTCATCGCTGTACTTCTAACCAACCAGCCCTTCAGGATGATCTGAGTCCTGCGTATAACTGCAGACTGCGAATTTAATTTGCTGTGAGAGCCGGCAAGGGGAGGAGTGACTGCAACTTCTCCCCCTCTAGGAAGCATAAAAATAGCAGGACATTTGTTATGTATTAGGTTTTATTTTATTTTTTTTATCAGTACCAGGGATTGAACTCACGACCATGCACTTGCAAAGCAGGTGCTTATGCCACTGAGCTAAATCCCCAGCCCGTATTAGGTTTTATTAATTGTCGTTTTTCTTTATCATGAAGCGAAGATCACTATTATATTGTCATTCAACAATACCGAATCATTCAGATATTCCAACATGGAACAGTAAGGGGAACCCTTGGGAGGCTAAAAAGCAGAAGTTTCCAGAACAGAGGTAGCAGCAGGTAGGAGATATAATGTAGGAAAAGGGAAAGGGAAGAAGAAATGTCCAAAGATTCTACTATATCGCAGTATTTGTGAGTTCTGGTCAAGAAAATGAGGCAGAGGAAAGGATTGTGAGCACCCTTGTGTGCATGGCAGTAGGGTTTGGGCTTTGTCGTGGGGCGATGTGGAACACTGAGGTTATTTTCTGCAGAGAGAGGTAGGATCCCGTCTGTGTTTCTGAAGTAGAATTCTGAGGATCATGTGAGGTGTGATTGAAAAATTTGGTGAATGCTTTTTAAAATCAACTACTGTGAAAGACACATTGGCAATAATACCCCCTCAACATACCCTCTCTTGCTTCAAACGTATTTATCCTATCATTTTTAACTCTTTCTGAAGCAATTCTGAAAGTCCCTTGCGGTGAGTGTCTTCAGTTGTGTTGTCATGGTTGCACTGATATCCTGAACCGATTCAAAATGTTTGCCTTTCATGGCCTTTGGAGAAGAACTAGAAGTCTCATGTTGCCAGATCTGCTGAATAAGGTGGGTGAGGACACACTGTGATGTCTTTATAAGCCTTGCCTTCCATGGGATATCACTCAGTAGTAGCACTCACCGTGTTTTTATCATATTTCATAAGACACACCAGAAAGAGGACTCTCAGAACTGCTTCAGAAAGTGGTCAGAGCAATGGGATATGCACGTCCCCAAGTGATGACTGGGGTAGCAAAAGTGTTGGTTTTGAGGAGAATTAGTGGCATTGTGTCTTCTGCTGTAATTTTTTCTAACATGCTGTTTTTCGCTTGCCCTTTGTACACTGATTGACACCCCAGTGCTCATTCCTGCTTAAGTGTGGGATGACCTGGAAGGCCTCATTTTTATCCAGACTTGTGAAGAACATGCTCCTATTATTAGGTGGGCTGACTGGGCATCCATGCTGGAATATCCAGTGCTCTCTCCCTGGGAACACCACCTCTAACTCAGAGGTCACAGATGGTTAGAACAAGGCATGCTCCATACCTCTCTGTAGACTTTCACATCTCCTGAGACAATTTTAAAAATTATTATGATTTGCTCATGCTGAATATTGAGCCCAGAGCTCCTGCATGCTAAGATGGTGCTGTACCACTGAGCTTTACCACCACCCCACACAAGATATTCTTAAATTCATTGTGTAATGTGACACTCCCAACAATCCCGACTGGTATGAGTTACAGTAGACATCGAGACTCAACTAAGGATAATGACTGCTTACATACCAGTAAGTAGCACAGTTGGGATCTATCTGTCTCTGCCACTCTGATTCCAGGATTCTGTTGTCTTCTTCTATCCATCACTGCCCTGAAGGCTATTTCTAACAGCTAATGGGAGTCAGTGAGAAAGCTGATAGGAGAGACAGAGGAATACAATAATATAGTTTCTTTAATATCTTATTTAGACTCAGTGCTTATTTAAGCTATACTTAAAAATGGGCATCATATATATCTATGACCCCAATAACAGCATTGGTTTGTGGGAAATGCACCTTGAACCTCATTCTCCTCCTTGCAGCTGAAGAAGACTTCACCTCGGTGGTCTCAGAAATCATGATGTACATCCTTCTAGTCTTCCTCACCTTGTGGCTGCTCATTGAGATGATATATTGCTACAGAAAGGTCTCAAAGGCTGAAGAGGCAGCCCAAGAAAATGCGTAAGTCCAAAGATAATAACTATAGCTACCATCTTCTGAATGCTTGCTGTCACAAGTGAGGTGTTAAGAAATCAATATACATCCTCCATCTTCCCCCGTTTAACAACTGATGTAGGCACTCTTACTCTGCCCATTCTATGGATGAAATACTGAGTCTGGAAGAGTTTGCCTAAGGCCACTGTAGGAGACAAAGTGAGGTTTGAATTAAGGTCTGCTCACTCATGGCCTAGACACTTAACTACTAAGGCAAAGCCCATGAGCTGCCATAACACTATAAAGTTAGCATTATTAGAACATTTTATAAATGTCAAAGTAGGCTCATAGAGGTTTTGTGATTTTCTGAGACTAGACACATGGTGAGTGGAGAAACTAGGATTAAACCCAGACCTCCCTAATCCGAATGCCCACGCTCTTTCTGTCACATTTGGCTGTTTGCTGTACACCATGGAGTTTACCCGTCCATCTGGGCATTGCCTTTTATTAAATAAAGAACACTGATCAATATGGTTTCCTTCCCCTGGAACATGGCAGCAGTTGAATACCCAGAGTAGGGACTGTAATGTCCACCTGTACCTTTATGACTCTGGATTCTCAGCAGTGAGCACATGTGAGACCTGATGGGGTCTGTGTAGGAGCAGAGCAAGCTTCATTTTGCATGAAGTCTGTGACCTCAGGGAATTGAGAACTATAATTAACTGTGTGCAAGGGGAGATAGAACTGTCACACTGAAGAAGGCTATAATTCCTGGTGACTTGGTTGTATTTTAGTGCTTGAACTGGAAGTGCTCAAAGTTGGACAGAACGTGTGCAGGCGTGATTGGACCCCCACAAGAAACAGGGTTCGAACTAAGGCCCTCAGCAGAGCCAGAGGCTCCCCAGAGCTTCCACTTGCACAAAGGGTAGACCAGAAACCACCAGCCCGCCAGCACAAGGAAAAGCCAAGGAAATGTATCCATGTTGGCCTGACTCCCAGTAGAAAAATAAAAGGTTCTGGAGAATCACAAATCTCAAGCCTCCTCTTAAAGTATTTGGGGTTTAAATGGGTAGTTCTCACATTATTAAATGTGCTCTCCACTTACAATATTCTCAATGAATGTGTAACCCCACTACAAGTCAAGGAGCATCTATATGTCCTGAATAGGATAAATAAGCCTCTGCCTAAACAGCAGCTACCTTCCAATTTATAAATGGCAGCTACTAAGTTAGCCAACAGTTGGAAGGAAGGTCTGTACTATTGGAAACATATCAAGGATACCATCTCTCCCTGCTTCTAGGCAGTATTGTATTGGAGATCCTAGATAGTGTGCTAAATAAGTACAAAAGGAAAAAAGAGGATAATATTTGAAAAGGAAGATACTAAATTATTATTAGTTACACCTATAATATAATTGTTCACATAGAATATCCAAGACTATCTATAAGTAAACTATTAGAACTAGTAAGAATATTCTATAAGATTGCTGATACAAATCAAAATTCAGTCATGTGCCACATGTATTTTGGTCAGTGGCACCCCACATGCACCATAGAATTATACCATTGAGTAATTTAACGTTGAGTGATTGCCATCTTTTAATTTGTGAAATTATATTCTGTAGCTGGGGATTTAGCTCAGTGGCACAAGCGCCTGCCTGGCAAGTGCAAGATCATGAGTTTGATCCCTGATATCAAAAAAAAAAAAAAAAAAAAAAAAAAAAAAAAAAAAAAAAAAAAAAAGAAAGAAAGAAAAAGAAAAGAAAGAAAGAAAGAAAGAAATTACATTCCATGATGATCATACAGTACAAAATTGCCTAATGAGGCCAGTGATATAGCTCAGCAGCTCAGTGCCTGCCTGGCAAGTACAAGGTTGTGAGTTCAATTCCCAGTGCAAAAAACAAAATTTGCCCAGTGATACATTTCTCAGAACGTGTCCCTATTACAGAGCAGCACATGACTGTATAAAAATCATAGTCCAACAACAAATTTGCAAACATTTAATATTTAAAAATATTAATAAAAGAATAATAAATATTTTCCAACGCCTTGAAACAAATCTGACAAAAATGTACAAGACTTTCAAGGAGAGAATTATGAAACCTTACAGAAAGATGTAAGCAAAAGTAAATAGATTTAGGAGAATGTCTTACTATTCTAAACAATGCTCTCTCAAGTTATTCTTCAAATTCAATGAAATTTCAATCAGAATCCTCATTTTTTCAGACATTTGATAAACTGATTACTTTTTTCTTTTTTGCAGGGCTGAGAATTAGGCCCAAGCCTTCACAAGCTGGTTTTTTTGTTTGTTTGTTTCTGTTTCTGTTTTTGTTTTTGTGAATTTTGAGATGGGGTCTCACTATGTTGCCCAGGCTGTGCTTGAATTTCCGGTCTTCCTGTCTTAGTCTCCCAGAGTGCTGGAATTACAGGCATGTGTCATCATGCATTGTCATGCCCAGTCTGGTAAACTGACCTTGAAAGATCATCTCAAAGGTCAAAGGATCAATAGTAGTCTATAAATCAAAGGATAGTCAGGTAGTAAATATTTTAGGTTTTGCAAAGCTCCCCAGAGTTGTGGTCCATGTTGTTCTTTGGTTTTGCTCATTTGCGATGCTTTAAACATGCTATTGCCATTCTTAGCTTAGAGGTCATGCTTTGCCAGTCCTTCACCTGTACTTCCTCAGAGAAATAGCAGTGCATGAGAAAGGTGGCCAGTAGGGTTTGTGTTACGGAAGACCTCAAATAGTGCACCCCAAGACAGGTCAACGTATGTAAGAAAACCTAATATGTGAAAGTAGTGACGTTACTGTCATTGCAAAAAGAACTAACTGTCCATGAAGTGCTGGAGGGAAAATTTCCTATCCATATAGGAACACAAGATGAGATTCCTCATCTCTTGCACTAAACAAAAATAAACTGCAAGTACATTTAAAGACAAAAAAATGTAAAACTTAAAAATTCTACTAAAGGAATATAAGAGAATATCATTATTATCTGGGACTAAGAATTTTTCTTTTTCTTTTTTTTTTTTTTCCTTTTTTGGTACTGGGGATCAAACTCATGACTTGTGCTTGCCAGGCAGGTGCTTACACTGCTGAGCTAAATCCCCGGCCCTTAGTCAGAATTTCTTAAATGAAAAATAAAAGTACAATTCAAAGGGGGAAAAGTGCTCATTTTCATTATATTACATTGCAAAAATCCATTGTTCATCATAAGACAGCATACAAAAAGTTAGAAACAACAGAATGGAAGAAATCTTTACGATGCTACACTATCAAAGAAAAATCAGTGCCCCCCCCAAAAAAAAACCATCAATGCCAAATGACAAATATCACAGAAGAAAAACTGGAGAGGCATATAGTCAAATTACAGAAGGAGAAACCGATAGCCTCTAAACAGATGAGAAGATGCTCAACATCAAAATCAGAAAATGAAAAATTAAACAATTACAAAACACAGTTTCAGTGTTTGGCTCATATTTTAATCTGACAGCAGGAAGTGATCCTGAAGACGATGTAGATAAATGTGAAGACTCTGGTGCAGCTGACGGGAGTGTTGGTACTCAGATGTGGGAGGAGCATAGTACTCTAACCCTCCAGAAGGATCCACTAGCAGAAGGAAGTGCAGAGCTGTTCTGTAGACAGCCTTGCCCCTGGGCCCTGCTCCTTCCTCTGTGTTCCTTCTGCTGCTGCGTACTGAAGTGCTGGCCCTGTCCCCCTCCTGTGTCATGCACAGGTCTGACTACCTTGCCATCCCATCAGAGAACAAGGAGAACTCTGCAGTACCCGTGGAGGAGTGAGGCGGTATGACTTGAGGTGATGTATGAGGACTTGGGAGGGGAAGGGGAGTGCGGGCAGCAGGTTGCAGGAGGGACTCTGTTGTCTACTACGGAAGTGAATTTACATCCGGTTCCTTAGATCAGTTTCTACTCTACTCAATGTGCCCACCCTCAGGGTGAGTGCTTTAAGGTGGTGCCCAAGTAACAAAGCTCTGTATGCTGCCGGCTCTTCAGAAGGTGAAGGACTTTGGCTTGAGTGTGAGGCAACCTAAACTCATTGCCCATGGTAACCAAGGTGTAATAAAGCTCTCACTTGCACTTCTGATAAGTGTCTTCATACTGGGCTGGGCTGGGCTGGGCTACATCTCTCAGTGAGTTGTTTTATCGTTGGTAGGTGGCCTGCACACGGAGGGACTGGCTATCTCAAGTTCAGTGATGTCAACAGCATCAGGAGGGTGCCCCAGTGGCCCCGTCACTTCCTTCCTGCATCCATCTTTCTACACACTCATCCACCCACCTCTAAGCTTTCCCTGCTGACTCCCTAACTCTGTCAGAACTCTGCACACCATAAGACTTGGCCAGAACTAAGGAGCCAACATTTCTACACAGATTCAACCTCACCCTGGCCTGGCTTTCAAGCAGGAAGCTCCCATGCCTGCTGGATTTCTCCCCTGTACTCCAAGTAGACTTTGTACAAGTGCCAGCAGTATCGCCTCTCTCGGCCCCTAGCTCTCCCTGGGATTGGCTCGTTCTCCACTGCTGCAAGAGAATGTCTTACTAGTAGGAACAAGCGATTAGTCGAGTCACACCAAAAGCATGTCATGTAATTTAACTCTTTGAAGTCAATATTTTCAAGTTCATGGCCCACTTGGCTAGAGCACCAGAGAGAAGCATGCTTCTCTAGATTCTCCAGTGACAAAGATCCTTAAGCACAGACTAAAATGCTCTCTGGAGCTTAGTATTGAGGCCTAGATCCCCACAAGCCTCTCAGGCCTGCATTGGGTACAGTCCTGAGAAGCCAAGGGCAAGAGACTTGGGAAGGGCCAAGGACAATTTCAATGACTCAAAAAAGCCATACAACATATTCCTGATCATATTGGGATGATGTGTGTATGCCCTTCCTGGAGTGCATATTGCCTGTGGTTTGGGACTGGAATTCCTAAGTTCTTCCTTTCAAAATATCTGTGGATCAGTATTATTCCTTATTTTACGGGAGGCATCTGAGACTCATACAAGGCTCAACTGGGTAAGAAACTTAAGAGAACAAAGGGGAGCAGCGATAAGCTGTGGGTGCTGTCCAGTTTGCTCCCTGAGATAGCGCTTTGTTTTGGAAAAGACTTTGACATTGCGCTTGGCTGTGGCCACTCCTCTTGCAGAAGCACAAATGTGGGGAGAGTGATCCAGCTGGGTTTAACTGACAGATCCCAGGAACCAGAAGCTGGCCAAGAGAGCAGAGAGGAGGATGTAAGATAGACATGAAGAATTTCCTATAAAAATTTGTGAACCTGAAATGTCTTTCAGAATGAGATGACAGCTGAGAACGCCATTCAAAGCCAGAGCAGTGCCTGGGAAGCTGGGTGGGTTGGTGCTTGCGTACAGCTTGAGGCAGGGGCGAGGGGAGATTTAGCAATTCAGAGGTCAAATAAAAAAGGCTAGGGATTAGAGATGGAGCTTGGTGTGAATCCCCAGGAGAAGAGACAGGCAGAAAGAAAGGTTTTTTAGTCTGAGGTAGATGGTAAGCAGAGTTAAGGAGAAAGCTAGTGGCTTCCAAAGACCTCGCTTATGAATCTGTAATGGTCAAAGGTTTTTGTTTGTTTGGTTAGTTGGGTTTTTTTTTTCCTCTTAGGTTTCGAGAGAACAGAGAAACAATGAAAAAATTTTGGTGACATTTTCATTTTAATTAAAGACTGGGCCAGGTACAGTACCCTTAGTACCTAATGATAAGTAAAGATAGGAAGATAAAGTGACTAGGGTTCAATAAAAGGAGTAGCCCTCAGATCTGGGGAAAAGTGTAGGGAAGATGGTTCTCTGTTGCCTTTGGATTTCACCTGACAGCTTCATTTTTCTGTATCTCTTCCATCCCTGGGGCCATGTTTGAAACAAGATCCTTAACAGCTTTTGAAAAATCCCATTTTCTTGGAAAAAATATTCGCCATAAATTCAAGATTCTTCTTGTTGGTAATTTTCCATAGTGTGCTTTTGAAATAGGGGAGAAAATATGGGGCATTTTTCTGACTTTAAGAAGGATAGGCCTGAATTAGTGGGAGGCTTCCCCAGCCGCCAGGCTGGCTGATGGCGGAGCTTGCAGAAGTAGCAAGTGGGTGACACACCTAATGTGTACCCATGTTGTATGCATGGCTGCTTTTTTTCTTTTCTTTTTAAATAACCTAACTCAGATGTTTTCTGGGTTATTTTGAATGAAGTTGAATGATAGTGGTTATTTATCCTTTACAAATTGTCTTCTCTCTTCCTTTTTCTAACTTTTCATCTCTTCTCATGCAGATATTTTCATTATAGCTGTTTTATAGACATTTTCATTATATGACTTGCAAAGGATTTTCATTTCAGTGAAATTAAACTGATCCTCCACAACTGATCCAGTGAAGTAAGTTTCGTTAATACTCAGTGAAGAAACGGAGACTCTGACAATAGGAAACTTTACCCGGGCACTTACCTGATCAGTAGGGAGCTAGAATCTGGGTCTTCTGACTTCTATCCCAGTTATCTTCCCACATAGACCATATCTGCTTCCTTTCTTAATTTTCCTCCAGGTCTTCACTTCTATTGCTTCTTCTGATGTTCACAGTCCTCTCTTAGCTCTCTCCCATTCTTCCTTCTCAACCCTTTTGCTTCTTGGTGGATGCTGGGAATGTGCATCGGTTGCATCCCATTCTAGTTCTCTTTCTAGTTGGCTCATCATTATTTCTCCAGAAATGCAGTTAAACACCTCGCTGGGAGGCTTGATCATGACTATAAACGCACAAGGTACTGTGATCACCAGCTTACTTAAAATCCCTGCCCACCTTGCTTCTCCCCATATTCCAATACAAGACCTGGGCTAAACGTGTAGCACTGGAAGCTTTCTCTGGTGTGCTGTTGCTTATTAAAGGGCTTAGAAGAGTTCTCAAGGGCTATAATCACTTTGGAAACCCCATCTGTTGTCTTGGTGCTGTGTATTTCCCATGACGGATGCTCAGTAATGCAGTTCACTAATGGCCAAGCTATGCTAGGTCTGATTTTCCCTATCTTGCTGCTTAACAGCTATGAACTTGATCACTCAACTCAGTTGGTCCTGAAAGCACCTTGCCCTTCTGACCTTTACTGTCAGCTCAGTTTTGTAGCAAAGCCCCAAGCCTGTGTGGAAATCCTTGGACAACCAGTGCCTGTCCCTACCCAGCCTTCATCTTCATGGTCCGACAAACAGCATTATGCTTTGGTTTCACCATTTCCAGACACCTGCACATCTAGACCATCTCTGAGTCTGTTTGCTCCTTAGATGTCAAACTAGAAATACTAGCAGGAAAGGAGTTTTTCAAAGTAGGAACATACTGGGAAATGTGTCATGAATGGTTTCAAAGGAGACTGTAATGCCCTCTTCTCCCAACTACTACAGCAAAAAGCAAACTATGAGCTGGGTGTGACAGCTACTAGAGAGTAAAACAGGTGGGCCACTTGCGCCCATGAATTTGAAGCCAACCTGGAGAGTGAGGCATCATCACACATGCACACATGACACTTTTCTTACAATCTGTGAATTCACTTAACGTAAATCAGAAGGGAAAGGCTGTGTGATTGCATCTTTGCAGGGAGAAAGAGAAGCATGAGCTATGTCAGGTGTGGTAGTGTACATCTATGATCACAGCACTTGGGAGGCTGAGGCAGGAGGATTGCCACGAGTTTGAGGCCAGCCTGGGCTATATAGTGAGCTTACGGCCAGGCTGACCTGGTCTCAAGAAAGTAGACCAAAGAAAAGAGCTAGATATATTTCAAATAAATCTTCTTTCCCTTTTCCCAATCTCATATGAAAATGGAAAAACAGGTAACAGAAGGGAAAATGCCTTCCCCTCTCCTTTTGTAAATGAGAAAGCCTGAACTCAGTGAACTCACCCGTCTCCACAAGTGTGTCTCTGATTAGTACTTGGTGTGCTTGCTCATCTGCCTGACTGTTCACTTTCCAAACGTTTTGCAGCACCCACTGTGTGAAGTGCACACTTAGAGCCCACGTGGGCACCATGATCTTAGATCTGAAAAATGGCATCACTCAACCTTCGGTCCCTAAAAGCTAAGATGGTGGACACACAGTTTAGCTCAGCCTGCTTCCTCCGCCGGGAGTGTGTTACAGTCCTGACTCGTCTCTTTGTAGGCCAGCTGAACCTCAGAGCCAGTATTCCTGTCCTTTCTCCATCCCCACCAGGCCAGAGCTGCAGCTCTTGGGCAGCTTGTGTAAAGGGAAAGCAGACTGAAGAATTTGTGCTAATGAAATGAAATGCCACCAACCACTTAGCAAACGCTTCGTCTTGTGACAGTTGGAACAGTGTCACCTTCACATTGCATTTTCTTGATCTTCTACAGCCAGTCTTTTACTGAACAGTAGAAACGCTCTTCCTGACCCCCCAAGACCTCCACAGCCTAATGCCTGTATGTACTGGTTCTCAGTAAATCCCTAGTTCCTGTCAATAAAGTGTCTCTAAAAACCATGGGCTCTGGTTTTGCTCTACTTACTGAGTGTGTCTGGCTTTTACCTAGCACCCCAAACTGCATCATTTCCCTGTACTCAATCAGTGGGTGTACCCAGAGAATAGAAAATGTGTTCTATAGCCCAGAATGAAATGTACACTATGCATGTGGTCTAGCTGCTTTTTTTTTTCTCCTTTGCTCTCCTACCCAAATAAAAAAGGATACAAGAGAAATTTGGGTTTTTGCATGGTGTAGACCAAGTTTCCTAGCTTGATCTGCTAAGATCTCCCAAGAGTGGATAGGCACTGGCCCTTGGCTCTGCTCCTTTAGGGAGTACAAGGCCGTGTCTCCCATGTCCATCATCCTGGAATGTCAGATCATGAAAGGGGACGAATAAAAAGAAACTCTCAGGATCCAGTCTGCCACTTCTGTCATGGTACTGACTGAAATTTAAAGTTGTCTCGGTGCAGTACCTGCCACGGTACTACAAGACACGTGCACTTTAAAAACAAAACACTGACATGATCTAAAGCATGGAGGGTTGGAGAGGCGGGTGGGGCCCGAGATTGCAGGGCTGGCACACAGTGCTGCTGAAGCTTGAACTCAAGTCTGACCCCAGAACTTGTCCACTGCACTTGGTCAGGCTGCCTCCCTGGCCTGAGGTGGACAGCTGGGAAGGGCTGGCTGGGAAGACCAGAGCCCACGGGGAAGAAGGCCAGAAACATTTAGGGTGATGAGCTCCGGCAAGTTGAAGCAATAACACACACACCATGATCTGTAATTCAATACTTTTTTAATTCGTACTGTACTTCCATGGCTCTAGCTACTTTACATTAAGATTTGGCTGGGTAGCCATGTAGGTTTTCTAGGTACTAGCAGTGTTTTCAGACCTTGCGCACAGCGCCAGGCAAAGTACAGTTACAGATTCAAATACAGACAACTCAACTGCAACCAACCTGTGTTCTTTCCCACATATATGGCCCAGTGCAGGTGCTGGGGCTGTTCCCTCTGCCTCAGTCCATTCCACCCCATGTCAGGAACATGTATGTGGCGGCCGAAGTAGCCTCTGATCCATCCCTCCCCATCTTGGAGCCTAGGTTAAGTGCGGGCGGAGGAGCACCATGGGTTTGGGAAGATGGTCTGGTCCATGCAGAGAGTGGTCTGGCCCTAGAGTGCAGGGTAAGGAAATGTGGGGAACCACATTCTTTCGTTGGCAAAAATGGTTGCTTTTGCTGTGCAGTCTCCACCTGGCCACCGAGCCCAGGGCCAGCTCCCTAGACAGGGCCAGCTGTCCTGCCTGGGGCATGTGTTGCCATTTTGCTTCCACAACGTCTTATTGTGTTGAGAGATGCAAGGAGGGCCAAGAGGCGGAGAGGACAATATCCTTCAAGCCTTCATGTGTTGGGCAGATCCTCTGGCATCAACCAATCTTGGCAGGCAAAGTGCTCCTTACCAGGAGCCAAAGGTCCAATCTGGGCTCCCAGGCCTGCCGAGGACCACCAGTATCAAGACCCCTGAGCTGTAGCACAGATCATCAAAACAGGGAGCTGAATAGGCCCTTCACAGCCATGGCCGGAGCAAGAGTGAGGTAAACAAGGCTGGGCAGAGAGGTTGGGGGAGGGGCTCTCTACACCATGTGCAAATTCCTGCTCCACACCAGGAAAGCAGGGGTGTTGAAAGGTGTCCTTCCAGAAGTAAATTCACTGTAGACCCAAAATGCATCTTCTGGAAGAAGACACAGAGGTGACAGGGAAGGGGGCCAGCCTGCTGGAGGTTGAGGGAGGAAGGACTGAGGATGTCAAGGGACGCATGGGCTGATTGTCCCACAGCCTGGGGGTGGGGAGGAAGAGTCAGGAAGAGGTCTTTGCCATTTTTATGGGCATGTACGGGTGGGTCCCAGGATTCGGGGGGGGCACAGCCCTGCCGTGGAGGGGAGGAGAGATGAGTGCTATTTCTCCAAGGGGGCCTAGCAGGCATGGGCTGACTTTGGCTGCCCTGCAGAGCTAAAGTGGTGTGATATGGCACAGAAAGGACCTTTCTGGGACCACAGACAGTCCAGAAAGATTCTGCTCTGAGACCTCAGCCTAGACACGCTGCCTGCAAATACCATAGGTATAGTCCAAGTGTGTGGGGGGCAGGGACAGGACATGGAGAGAATCCACTTCCAGCAAAGGATTCCTCTTAAGGCCTCTTGGTCCTCCCTACTCCTAGTAATCGAAGGTTCTTGCTGCCCTGCCGCTGCCCTTAGGTAGCTCAAGGACTTTATCTAAACCACAGCAGTGTTTTTTGTTTGTTTTGGTTGAACCAAAAGAGAAGTGCTAGAATGGGAAGTGGCTTCTCTCCACTGTGTCCTCTGTTGAGCAAGGGTAGATGGAATGAAGGCGTCACAGTGCCTAGAGACAGAAGACAGGCTCAGTTCAAGATTCTGCTCTTCTTGCTATCACTGTATCCCTCCTCCTAGGTTAGAAGAACTAGACCAACGAAGGAAAAAACAGTCTCTACTGGGCCTCCCTTCTCCTCAACCCCGAGAATGAAGTCTAACCACTGTAGGTTTCTCGGGAACCCACACAGTGCCCTGCTGCCTACTACACACTGGAGAAGCTGTATCCTGGAAAACCATTTCCTCCTGCCAGGGAACCTTCCAATTCCGGGAAAGGCCAGTCTTGCAGGCTCTAGCCCAATCTGCAATCAAAGCCAAAGCTAGAACCCGCCCTATAGCTGGCCTACCCCAGCCTCCTCCTGTTACAGGCATGTACTGGAGCTCTTGGATGAAGAATTACACAGGCCCAGTCTCCTGACTTTTGCTTCAGTGCTCTTTCTGAGTGTTCAATCACTGATCTTGCTGGCCTGGGAGTTCAGCATCTTGTCCCAGGCAGGGAAAGGGGTAGAGTTGCAGACCTGATTGGCTTTTCTGAGGCCAGCCTGGTCACAGCAAACTGGAGGGAAAGGTAGACCCTGTAATCTGCTTCCCCTGGTTAGAAACTGCAAAATCTTTAAAATTAAGTACAAAGTCTCATGTGTGTCACCACATGAATCTTTGCAGATAAACATCTGTGTGATTCCAGTGTTCCCATGTCAACAGAAACAAAAGGTACTGACAGGAAGTAACATAAGCAGCAACTGGTGCTTTCTCACAGACAGCTACACGCCAGGCTACTGGCCAGGGATCCCAGTGCCGTGCGTCTGTCTCACTCCCAGACTCATCCGCAAGGGTGAGCTTTTCCTTTCACCAGTTACTAGGAGGAATCCTCCTGTGGTTGGGAATGCAAAGAGTTGTTGGTTTTCTTCTGGCTTAAAAGCCAAACCAATTATTGAACAGAGAGAGTTCAGGAAGGATCCATGATTTTCAGGGGACATTCACCATATGTACACATTGCCTCTGGGTCCAAATCTGCAGTAAATAGGAGGGTGCCTTTGACAAGCCCCCCCTCCCATTTACTGCTCCTCCAAGTGGTCCAGAGAGGGGAGCAGCAGAGCGTGCCTCACAGGGGCCAAAGCTACTTCCGTCTCTTCCCTCCCAGTAAGCAACTTCTAAACCTTCTCAAAGGGCCCAGGAAACCTTTCATAATTAAATGACTCTTGTCAATAACTGTGCATGGAATAGATTTGAGAATTTACAATTTCTGTTCTCCAAAGTTTCGGGAATAATTCTGGCTTCTGGCTACTACGAGGGGCAAATGTCCAGCAATCTGTACCACGCTGCCTCCCCTAAGGTCTATGGGGTGTGACCCTCTCCAGTGTCTCTTCCTCGAAGTCCTACACAAGACCTGAGAGTGACCACTGGCCTGAGGGTGCACACACCTTTGGGGAGCACTACTCTGAGCTAAGAACTCAGCCCTGCTCCTCTGGTGAGGGGTATCAGTGACAGCTGACCGACCAACTAATGACAGGCTTCTCATCTTTCTGCCTCAGAGGCGACCTAAGTGTGCATCCTTCTGTTTTCTGATTTTGCTCTTAGGGAAAATGCCAAGGCCTTATTCTTGGATAGACTGAAAAGTCAACAGGTTTTTGTTTAACTTCCAAAATGGGATGTGAAGGTCATCCTAAAGAAGGCTGGGGTAGTTAGATCACTGATGAAAAGCTTGCATCCTTTGTGTGCGGTTCTGGGACATGCTAGGGTTGTCTTCTATTCCTTGCATCAAGAGCCTAGGAGAAGGAGCAGGCTCTGAGAGCTCTCCTTGCCTTCACTGACCACAGATCGCCTGGTCCCTGTCTGAGGCTGGCAGGCCTCCTGCGGTCAGCAGATGGGGAAAGGGTGGTGTATGAAGGGTGCTGAACTTGCCCAGAAGGGCCCCGTGAGATCAGATGAAAGTGTGGCCACTTTCTAAAAAGGTCCTGGATGGCTCTGGCCCTAGTTCAGCATCTTCTTTCTGTTCCTCAGTGACCTCACACCTATCTGGAGCAGAGGTCAGAGAAGGATGTGCTCAACCCTGCAGCAGAACCCCCAGGCCCAAACCTGAGATAATCAGCTAGGAAATGGCCCCTGGGAGGCATCTTGTCCCTGCTCTGCCCCTGTCTATACCAACTCCTCCTCTCCATCGACTCAGATGTTCTTCCACGAGCTCTCTACTGAATGAATCTGGTTTTGAGGCAGATCCTGCAGTCCACACTGGCTAGAGACCTCCCCCCCCCCCTCTCTACCCTGCAGGGCCTAAGACACCCTCATTCATCCTGGAAATCAAATTCATAGCTCAAACTGAAGAAATTAGAGCCACAGATCTGACTTGTTCATAACCACAAAAAGGGGTTTAACAAGGTCAAAAATGCTCCATCCTGGCTAATAAACAATGTGCTCTTAGGGCACAGAGAAACAATAGGACTTTAGGCACTAAAAAGTGACACTTGGCCCAGATCCAGCCTGGGCAAAAACCAGAGAGAAAGGGGGTGGGTAAGTTAGAAATCCCCACCCCTTATTGGGTCCACATCCTACCCAGGTCGGAGCAAGGCGCAGGGGTGGTCAAGGGGAAACCTTTCAGAACACGAGCGAAGCCTGCAGCTCTAAAGCCGAGCTCACCGACGCTGCCACCGTGCTAGAGTCTCTCGGCCCTCCCCACCCGGTTCTGGGCAAGGTCCGCATCCGTGGCCTCCTAGCGGGGAGCTGAGATCAGCCTCCTGCTTGGTGTTCAAGCCAACACCGGGGGAAGCTCAGGGGAGGGAAGATTCTCTTTTATTCTGGAAACAAACTGAAAGGGAGTCAGGGATGAAGCACCTTAGGCAATGCCCCCAGTGAGACTTCTTCCAGGACCCGAGGGTCTTCCCAGGCATAGCTTTGGCTCAGCAGCCTTTCCCTTCTGGGAGCCAAGAATGGCCAGCAAAGGAAGGGGTGAGGAGCAGAGGGCGGGAGAGGAGGGTCAGGGGATGTGGGTGCTGAGAGCTGCTCCCTGCCCTCCTCGGCCCCTCCCCCAGGGGAAATGCTGGCGCGGGGGCGGGAGGGCCCGCTCCTTCTCCCTGGTATGTAGGCATTATCTCTTTTTAAAATCTGTATATAATATATATATATATTTATATTCTCTCTATATATTTATATTTATATATTTATAGGGTCTATGTACACGTATTGCACCGGCCTCCTGCAGCCATGTCTGTTCCTGCCTTGTCAGTGATACCGGTTCCGCTTCTCGTCATTGTCCGATGTGTAGTCGCGGGACCTGATGCCATTCTGCAGATTGATGAGTGAGTCTTTCATCTGTAAGACAGGGACCCCAGCCCAGGTCCAGGGTTGTGCTCTCAGGCGCGTCTCCCTGCAGCAGCGCCTGCTACACCCTGCTACTGTAGCAGGTTCCCCCCACGTCCATGAGCAAAAGGACACCACGGTGGCTCCAGGGGCACAGTCTCAGGCAGAAGAGGGACTGCAAAGCCAGTGCTGGTAGCCCCTCAGGTAAGGCTTGCTGTGCCTTGGTGCTGTGGGACCCTTATATGAATGAATTCAGAACTGGACACATTCAGGTGCCCTGCAGAGCCACGTGAGACTGCTCCTTACTTGACCCATAAAATCATTCTGGTTTCCCATGGGTCCTGAATGTACTGTCTGCCCGTCTCTATGCATTTTGTCACCCAGGATTCTTTGCTGTTGCTCACTCAAATCCTACCTATCTGTAAAGACCCAGTGCAAATCTAGACTTTCTCTGTTCTTTTCCCTCTGGCCTTTGTGTATAAACGCTCTGGACTGAGTCACCTTTATGTGTGCAGAGATGAAACATCCCTAACACAGCCAAGATCACCATGCAGACAGCTGTGCAGCCTTTACGCTGGGTCTCATCGGTGAATGAACATTTCTAGGTCATGGAATGGAGTCTGAATGGAACCGTTTCAGTTGGAGAATCATAAAATGGCCCATCAGACCGTAGCATGTTTAAATTTGTCTCTCAGTAAGCCACTCTGTGATAAGAGAAGACACTTCGTGTGAAGAAAGTGGATTCTCAGAACATCTGGTATAGTCTCTCCAAATTTCACACATTCTTTATTGCTCTTTTAAAACTTATTTTTAAAGGGATTTAAACTAAACATCTTTCAACTGTTGTAGAGCAGGGTCCACCAGGTTAAAAACCTGACCACCCTAAACCCCCCGTTAGGGGACGTCATTCTAGAGTTGGAAGAGACCTCTGAGGTATCAGCCCAAAGTGGCCCTCCTTTAATTCGCAAGTTTCCTATTCAGCACCATCTTGTGATTCTTGAACACTTCCAGTGTGAGATCCTCAGTCTTCTAAAACAGCCTGTTCTGTCGCTGCGTAGCTCTAACCCTAAGGCACCTGCTTGTATTGGCTGGCTTAAATTTTAACTTAATTTCTAGTCCTAGTTCAGTCCTTCAGAGTTTTGCAAGAAACCTAAACCTTCACGCGTTGGCCTAGATGGACCATCCTTACTTTGCCCCTGGTCCGCTTCTCCACCAAATGTCTTCAAACTCTGCTGTGCTGTTTACCTTCTTTCGGTTACAAATGTGCGCTCCTTGAGCCAGGTGTGGGGGCGCACGCCTATAATCCCAGCACTTAGGAGGCTGAGGCAATAGCACTGGTGTGACTTGGGGCCACCTTGGGCTACATAGTGAGTTCAAGGCCAGTTTGAACAATAAAAAGACTCTATGTCAGAAACAAACAAACAAACCAAATGCCCTCCTTAAAAGTAGCTCCAAAGCTAAACATGATACTGGGTTTTATGAGTTGTATTAAGACTCTAATTTACAGCCAAAATCCAACTTCAACTGCCTTTAGTTCTGACTGTTGTTCACGAAGCTGTGATCATCATGAGGAGACTGAAGCTCACTGATACTACACCCTTCTCCTCACGGTCACAAACCTACTTAGTAGCAAAACTGGGATTCTACCTCAGTTCTGGCCAACCAAGTGACATCAGAATAACACCTTTTTGAGAACAGAAATTTTAATTTGGGGGGACAAGTTCGGAACTCTTAATTATTTTGCATAGGAAAGGAATTTCCCCATGGCCTTAGTGACCGTATGGGGGCACTTTTTATAAAATATCCCATTTTTCTAGAGGAAAGAAAAAATTCTCTTCCTCAAGGCAACTGAACTAATTATTGACTTGTGCCCCAGGGTAATGTCCTTAAATGTGGTTTTTGGAATATTACAAAGACAATGCTGTAAAACAAAGACATAATATAGTCATCCAGTTTGAGGGTGACTGTAGGTAAGACAGAGGGACAGAAGGAGGGAGGGAGAGAGAGAGAGAGATAGTCAGAGAGAAGGAGGTGGACAAAGAGAGAGACATGGGCAGAGAGAGAGGTGGACAGAGAGACAGACAGACAGAGACAGTGTGAGTTCTTATTTCATCTAACCTACAACCTTTGGGTAGCAAAGCCAATATATTGTCATTATTCTAAGGAATGCACCTGTGTTTCCAACTGCCCATTCAAAATTGGCTTTAAAATAAGAATGACGGACAGTCTGGGAGAAGAATGTGTGGGAGGAGGACTTCAGGAGAGGGTGGTGACAGACGGGGACCGCTCTCAGAGTTTAAGGGGAGTTCCCCCTCCTGAAAACAAGGGGAGGTGGGAAGGACGGGCGTCTCACCTGGTCAAGGAGCATCACTGAGGATTTGATGATCTCCCTCCACTTTTGCAGCTCAGTATCGTGGTACTTTTGTTGGGACTCTAAGAGCTGAGCCCATTCTGTCTGAGACTGGGGTAACCTGTGGGGCAGAAGAAGGGGCACCCCAGCAGCTGGAGTTATGCTCAGCAGACTGTCCTGTGCTCCCAGACCCCTAAAGGACAGAGAGTCATATCAGAGTGCTTTGACCTCTGCCCACTGCCCCAGCACTCCCAGGCCCAAATAAGAAGAGGATGACTATTGGGACAGAGTTTTGGAGCTTGCCTAAGAGCTCATCCAAAGGGCTGTCCCCTGGGCAAGGGGGGTGGGGTGTCCCGGGGGAGGCAGAGGCCAGGGATCAGCACTTGGTGGGGTACAGGTGGCTGTGATACAGGAACAGGGGTGTGGCCAGGATTACCTTTCTTGAAGCCTCAGACCCTGCCAGGCAGTGAGGGTTTGGGTGGTATATTCCAACATCCAGAGCTTGTAGAAGAGCATCATATTAAGGAAAACCAGCAGCACCAGACTAGGAGAGAGATGCAGAAAGACGGCAGCAGCAATGAGATGGAATCTTAGCCAGGCCTCTCCCCACCCCACAGGCTGCTGTGCCTGCCCACGGGGCCATCAGAAGCATCGTGGTGAGGACATGAATGAGCTGCAGGGAGGACGGCAGGGGCAGAGGAAAGCAGCCTGATCTCCCCGCAGGGCTAAGGGCACAGCAGGAGCCATGGAGAGGGGTGCGGGTGAAAGCACTGCAAATGGAGACACAAAGACACCTGAAATCCAGGTGACGGAGCCAAGGAGGTAAGTGGAGAGGAAACACGATGAGGGGGTGGATCAGAGCCAGTACCTGAAACAGATCCTAGTGGGAGCAAGGAGAAAAATGGGGAGGAGGCAGAGGTTAGAAACAGGAACACGGGAAAGGGGGAAACTGCACTCAAACTGAGCCAGAGAGCAAGTGAGCGTGTGAGAAATACCGACACAATGAATGAATGAGGTGAACTGGCAAGGATGGAGCGAGAGGAAGCGAAGTGGATTAATTCTTAGGGATTCCTGGAGATTTCCTGGTCAACTTGAGGCTAGGAAGGAAGACCTGGTGGGATCCCCAGCTCTGCTGGCAGATCTCCCCTAAAGCTGCAAAGGTCCCTCTCTGTCCCTGTCTATCAGGGGTCACAGGGACCAGCTAAGGGCTCCCAGGGTCTGAGTGAAAATGTATCGGAGACAGGGAAGAACAAGGAGAACCCAAGGGCTGGAGGGCCCAGTGGGCAGGGGAGATTTACAGCGTAGGTGTGGAACACAGAGATAAAACGAGGGGGAAAGGGGTAAAGAGAGGATTCAGAGACAAAACTAGCCCAAATCCGGGCTCACCGCTTAATTTCTTATCAAGTTTCCTAGCTTCTCGGAAACCAGGTCTTCTCAATAAGGACAGCACGCCCACCCTACTGAGGTTGGTCCGTGGACGGGGAAGAATAGATGTAAAACACTCTGGTGGAGGGAGAGATACACACCGGAAGAAGATGACAAAAACAGGAAGGTAAAACAAACAGGTGGGAAGAAAAGTTGAGTAAGGGGGAGGAAAGCTTTCCCTGAGCCTTAAGCTTTTCAAAGTGTGTGTACGTGCGCGATGTTTTGGTTCATGTTCCCGGTACTGTGCAAAGGAGTCTCGCTTTGCTGGCAGCCACAAATCCCTGGGGCCCCTCTGCATTCTGCAGAAGCTCCTCCCTGAAGGGTGCCCTGAGCTATAGCCCATGCCCTGGGCTATCTGAATGGCCACCTCTTCATATCGTGCCCACTTCTGGGGTCCTGTTTACGACTCTGGTTGTGCTAGGAGAAAGCCAAGGGGCACTCCGGGTGCTGTGACAGTAAAGACTGACAGAGAGAAGAGGCGGGAGGCTGAGTCAGCACTCTGCGGGTAGATGGTGGCTAGGGGCCTGCCAGACACTGGCCAAACCACACTGTGCCCCTCGGCTGACGCAGCCTGGGTCTCATGGGCTGACCCAGAGGGTCTTCTCCTAAATTAACAAAGCCTGGAGGCTGGCTGACGCTGTGCCTCAAGATCCACCCAAGTCAGAATGCAGAGAGCTTACACGCAGAACCGACCTGAAGTTAACATTGGCTATTTACCAAAATCCAATACCAGATGCAGTTATGGCAAAACAATACCACCAAGCACATTAAATTGCTATTGCAAAATGTGAGCCTTACTGATTTTACACCTGTCTTTGTACTTATTAATGTAGTAATACTGTAACATCTTGGTTTCTAATGCTATAGTCAGGAAAAATTCGAATCTACTTTTATGTTACCCTTCAAGTAGGGTTAGTAAGATTCTTTTAGTTCCTCTGAGGATTTTCTCCTCCAAGGAGCTCCCCAGGGTCATCTCTGGCCTGCCTGCCAGTGTGCACGCTAGTCCATTCACACATGGCCTTAGTGCTGTGGATAATTACTATGGCTCCTAAGTAACAGGTCCACATCAACAAGTTCCTGCCACCTCCCCCTGCATAACCTGAGGCACCTCAGACACTCCTGGTGCTGGCGGTGTCTTCTCCAACAACTTCCCACCAAATCCCAGGTTTCTCTTAACGACACGGCCACCTACAGTCCCTCAGATGAGAAGCTCACCTTCCTTTGTGGCATAACCAAATGGGTCCTCACTCAGACCAACAGCCACTCTCGCTGAGACCACTGTGGCTGGCTAAGGTGGACCTCCCTGCCTCGGGTCTCTTTTCCTCCAATCCACCTGCAATATTGCCATCAGGCAAGTCTGACCATGTCACCCATGGGCTTCCTCCAGAGTTTCCCAAGGGTAAGGCTGTGCTCCTGGCTCTGCCTTTCTGCAAAAGCTTCAGGGAGGACTGTGAGGCCCTGAAGTATGATAGGACAGAACTAGAAATGGCCTGATGTCCGGGGTGTAGCAGGGGAAGTCCATGTCTGGGTAGCTACTGTGCCTGCCAGCCACCCATGCCAGTTTCATCCAAGGAAGAGGGGTGCAGGTGGGGGGCTGAACCAAATGGAACAGCTGTTCTTAGCTGCCTCATCTGCTGCCTACTCAATACGGTTTAAAAAATTCTGGGCAAGCACCAGCATGAACATCAGAGCTAGCTGTGACCTCCTATCTTACATCTTCATTTCTGTCAACTTCCCATCTCCCTAGCTTGGTAACATTTCATGCAGATTATTGAGTTTATGCTTTAATAATGTAGTAGAGTTACACATCATCTATGTTACAGTAAGGACCTATTTTTCCTGGACTATAGTCATCGATTTTATCTAGTGACCCTGCCAAAGTGTGGGCTCCATGAGTTCATGGTTCTAGAACCTGGCACTGAATACAGAGAATGTTTCCTCAAATGAACAGATGCCTGAAGTGCTCTGTAGTATCCCTGGGTTAGTGTTCTCTATCCTCCTGTGTAGAAATTCTAAATATCCTGTCTCTCTCACCACTTAATACTGAGTTCCTAGAGGGCTTTTTCCCCTCTCTCAAAGCCTATCATGCCATAAATGCTGAGTAAAACAGAAAAAAGAAGAAAAGAGGTAAATGACAGACAGAAATGGATCCAGACAGACAGGAATACAGGACAAAAAACAAAAGAAAAGGGCAAAGTGTAAGGGAGCTCTCCCACACACTTTGCGGGGTAGGGGACAGTTTTCCTGCACCACACGGAAAGAGGTGCTGTGGCAAGGGTGGGCTGAGAAACTAGGGTCCCTTACACACAGCTGATAATCAGCAGCAGCCTGGACACGCTCTGCAGGTGGAAACCGCTGGGAGCGTCCTCGGGGATATGCCTCGTCTGCGTGGAACCTGTGGGGGAATAAAGCACGGTCACAGTCATGCTCGGAAGTCCACTAACTGTTGACGCTGCTCAGGCATCCGTGCTACGACTGATACTCCCGGCCCTGCACAGGAGCAGGCAAACTCTCCAAAGGAAAAGGTGCGGCGCCCTTTTCTGTTCATGCTGCGTCCTAGTCCATCCACGCCTTGTGACAATCGCTTCTCCAGGAAAAGGACACCGCATGTGGGAATTGGGCGCGGGGATCTTGGAATGTTTTGTACTGATAATTGTAATTTGTGTAGTTCACATGTGTATGTTTTTATGTAATGCTCAATATGGAGTCAAGGGTGGAGACTCCAGGGGGGTTGCTGGAGGCCC